>OY998163.1:47871047-48246509 GCA_963921995.1 Oxystoma pomonae | reverse complement strand
GATAAAATGCTAAATATGCGTAATAAAGTTATTTTAGGGGGTATTCTTATTATTTAAAAATAGATATCAGAAGTAGAACCTCCCTTTTTTATTTGTGTTTAATTTTAAATTGTAATCCTCTATATATTTTTTGTCAGTTCTACTTAGTTTGTTGAAAATTGTTTAAAACTGTTATACGTCAATAAATTATAATAATTTAACTTGATTTTTTTTTAGGGAAAGGAAGGTGAAGGCGAAAATCAAGTCCGCAATATTCCAAAAACAAACTTTGGAGGAACTAAATTTGATGACATAAAAAAGGTAGGGTTAAAATTTTTTTCGTAAAAGGCCAAGTTTTAGGAAGATGTAATATGTATAGAGATTTGCGGAAATGGGTATTTAAAAAAAGTAAATTATTCAGTTTTCTAAGATTTTATCAAAGCTATTATTTCAACATTCAAAAAATAAATGCGTTTTTTAAAGTCATACATAACTAAAGCTATTTTTTTTTGTTTTATTTGTCAGAATATACTTCTTAATATTCTATTCTAAATTCTATGAAAAAATGTTTAGTAGAATTTTTTTAACTATTTAATTGATTATCATAAAATAAGTAACAATGTTAAGAAAAATATAAAATTTTGCATAAAATTGTTTTAACTAAATATTTGCATATTATGGTGGCTTACCACTTTGTTTGGAGTCAAGATGGCCATTTTTGTCTGGAAATTTATTAAAAACAGACAATTCACATGAAATTTTAGTTTTGTTATTTTATAAAAAAAACTGTTTCAATTGTTTTTTCAGAAAAAGAAGTTTAGCAAAGACTTGGCGCAAAAGAAGAAGTTAGCCAAAAAATTAACTTCAAAATCACCATCATCTTAGAAGATTAAGAAACATAAATTTTAAAGTTTAACTTACCTAAATAAAATGTTCAATAATTAACTATTTTATTGAGTTTTTCTTTTAGTGCATCTGGAAAGTTCTGTAGGTTACCTTTGGCACATCTTATACAGTATGTCCCATCAAAATATACACTACAATTTGAGTCTTTACAAACTGGATTTTGACATCTTATGCAGTGTGTACCCAGGATTAAGATTTCGCCCTGTCTTGGTGGTTGGAAAGGATCTTCAATTACATAAGAGTCTTCCAAAATTTTAATTTTTTTTAAAAATGGAGGGTTGTGACCAAAATATTCATATTTTTCCTTGAGATGACAAAAACTGCATTTAAAATATTTTTCTGTGTCAGGTTCCTGATTTGTTGTTTCTAAATTAACATCATTTGGATCTAGAATGTCTGTTTTTTTACAGTCCTTTTCTTCAAGTTTAGGGTTTTCATGCTTTATTTTTTCTTCTTTTTTATCTGATTGCATTTTTTATTTACCCCTGAAAAAAGACGCTGTGAAATATCAGCATTCTAGAAATTTTTAATTCTTTGGGCGGTAAATTAAAAAACGCTTTTCTGTACAGGGTGTCCCATTTTCGATGGGATTCAATGAGAAACTCTGTTGTTATTGAAGATAGGGAAAAATGAGCGACATTACCAATTCATGGTATCTCCTTTAACTTAAGATATAGTTGAGTTCACAATAGTCTTTTCGAAATTTTAATCCGACGTTTCGTTTAGTAGATACCATCATCGGGATCAAAAAGTTAAATACGGACCAAAATGGTTTACTTCATATTTTATTTTCTTTTTAAGTTTGTTTGATAATAAAATATCCTTTTTATCGAAAATCATCAAAATCGAATAAAACCATTTATATTTAACTACTATATAGTAGACCTGGACAACTAAGATATATGAACACACCGTGTGAACCGAAAAAAACTGTACAAATTGTTTTTTGCTATAACTTTTTAATAAAAAAAAACTGTATTGATAAAAAAACTGTATTGATAAGACAAATAAGCCTTTTGAAAACAAAAATTTGCTTTGCCGCCATATTTAAATCCAAGATGGCCCATAAAATCAAACTTGTTTTCCACTTTCAATAAAAAAAACTATTGATAAGACAAGCCTTTTGAAAAAAAACATTCGCATGTCGAAAAGTAACACTTACACAAAAACAAGTTTGAAATATGGCGGCAAAGCGAATGTTTATTGTCAAAAGGCTTATTTGTCTTATCAATACAGTTTTTAAAAAAAATAAAATTGGTTAAATTATAGCAAAAAACAATTTGTACAGTTTTTTTCGGTTCACACGGTGTGTTCATACATCTTGGCTGTCCAGGTCTACTATATAGTAGTTAAACATAAATGGTCTCAAAAACAAATACATTTAAATGGAACAGGTCCGTACCAGAAAAAAATGCACTGAACATGATTTTTTTTCGGGATCGAAACTTCAAAATAAAAAAAAATGGTATTTTATTATCAAACAAACTTAAAAAGAAACTAAAATATAAAATAACACATTTTGGTTTGTATTTAATTTTTTGATCTTGATGATGGTATCTAAAAAACGAAACGTCGGATTAAAATTTTGAAAAGATCATTGTGTTTTTCTAAAAAGGTCTCAACAGACATGTTTTTAAAGAACTCAATTATCTTTTAAATTAAGGGAGATATCATCAATTGATCCGACCCTTTTTCAACTTTCCCCTGTAGCTCAAAAACTACTAGGGACAGAATAAATCTCTTGCATGTCTGTCTTCAATAACAACGAACGTTCCCATTGAATCCCATCGAAAATGGGACACCCTGTACTTCTATTTTCCATTTAATAAAAATGAAATTGTGATTATAGTGGACAGCGACGAAAACAAAACTAGCTATTTAGAAATACTATTTTTCTGATAGTTATAAAGCAAGGGGGTAACAGCTGACCAAATATAGTCCAATTTTTTGATGAGCGGAATGACGATATTTTTTTGGATCTCTATTTGATACATTGTTTTAGACATCGACAATAAATTTCAAAGAAAAGTCCTGTCGTTCATTGTTTCAACTGTTTCTTCGAATTGAAAACAACAAATTATTTGACATGCGAACTGTTCACCACAAAGAAATACGTTTTCAGAGGCAAAAATGACGTCAGTGCGCTCATCAAAAAATTGAACTATACATGTATTGCCAGTAATATCTGGATGTAGCTGTCACCTCCTCATTATAAAGGATAAAAATAAAAAAACAAATGTTTAAACACATATCTCAGACTCAGTTCTTGAACATTGAGGAAGTGAGGGTATTCTCACAATAGGTAAAAGTGTCACCACAGCCTTTAAAACTTCTGCATCATAATCCCTTGCCTAGACTAGATAAACTGAAATTATTCTTGCATTCAAAAATACAGGACTTGTAACGAATTAGAATAGAATAGATTTTTATTTGAAAACATTTTTACAATTTAAAAAAAGGAAGCTATCCCAAAAGAACAAAAAAAAACACTAGTAGGTTGATAAAATAAAGTAACTAAAATAGATGAAATGGAACAATTTTTACACAGTACAAACAATACTCGTACAAACAGCTAGTATAAATATGGACAATATGAAGACAATAGTTAACTAACACTATTAAAATTAGTTAAAATAACAAAAAGGCTAAAATAATAAAAAAAAAACATGTCAATAAAAGCCTTATTAAATTTATAATTTTCTAAGCAAGTACTTGAGGGGGCAAGTATTCCCCAACAGTGTATGGCTTTATATTGACAAGATATTTAAATAAATCCTTTTTAAATTTGTTTAATTGGTTTTCTTGCTTTAACAGCAAAGGGAGTTTATTGTAAAACGTGACACATGCTTCCTGTCACACTAGGTCTATGACTGGGAAAAGTTAAATTTAAAGTTCTAGTATTATATTCATGGTTATCGAGATAAATATAAATTGTATGTTTCTCTTTGAGAAGATCCTACTGCATTTCTCCAAAATATGACCCCATAGCGAAGTGTGGAATAAAAGTTGGCATAGTAAACTGTGAGAAGGGTGTATTGTTGTAAATAATCTTTGAGTACTCTTAAGGAAAAACATACGGAGCTTAATTTTTTACACACATTTTAACATCTTCTGACAGAAGATTTATTGTGTTCTCGGAATTGTGCAGTTTTAAAAACAAGAAAAACAGGCTTCTCACAGTTTAACAGTAACTTATTGCCGCTAAACCACCTTTCAGCCCTCTCCAGATTTGAAAATAACTATTCTAGTGTTTTGGCCTAAATTAGACAATTTATGTCGTCTTTATCTGTCACAGACTGCAAGATCGTTATAGTAAAAATAAGAAAGAGAAAAGGACCAAGAACACTGCCCTGGGCAATTCCAAGCTCCATTCTTAGTTCCTCAGAGAATGTTTTCTCACCATTTGTTTCTCAGACAGGCACTCTGACGCCTACCAGTAATAAACGACTATCAGTTCAAAGCTGGACCTTGTACCCCATACTTTTCGAGCTTTGTTAATAGAAGTTGGTGATATAAACTGTCTAATCTAAACTAGAGTTTTGATTCTTAGTTCCAAATTTGTAAGAATTTTTCTAACAAAATAAAAAATGTCTCAGTGGATTTGCCCTTAAGAAAACTACGCTGTGCATTTTTAAACAGTTTTTTTTTGACAAAGTAACCTTCCAACATAGCTTTTTCAAAAATTTTGGAGAAGGATGATACAAGACTTAGTTCTAATGCTACAAATTTAATAATTTTACTGGAGATTTCATGGTGCCCTCAGCTGTCCTGTTAAGATAAGCAGTGCAATCACTAAAGGCTAATTACACTAGGGAACAAATTCCAACTTTTTTTTTCCTGAACAAAAACGTATTTTTTTCGGTTTAACTACACCCAAATAACCATAAATTACAAATTAAAGATTTAAGTTGGCTCGCAAAAAAAAACTATATTAATTGTTACAAAATGTATAGGCATTATACAATGAATATACAAAATACAATAAACCATATGTTTTTAATTTAACAAAAGCAATTAAATAGCACACTTATTGAATTTAGAGTTTAGACACTCATAAATTAAAAAAAAAAAGATTTAAGTTGGCTCGCAAAAAAAAACTATATTAATTGTTACAAAATTTATAGGCATACAATGAATATACAAAATACAATAAACCATATGTTTTTAATTTAACAAAAGCAATTAAATAGCAGACTTTTATTATTACATTTAGAGTTTAGACGCTCATTTTGTGCTTCTTAGCCAGCAGTAGTTTGCTAACATATCACAGTTCCGTTTTCCCTCATACCTTCTTTCCATGTTTAAAATATCTTGGTGGAACCTCTCGCTGTACTCGCCACTTACAGCACCACAATTTTCCGGATACTAATCCAGATGAGAATTCATTTCTTGAATTTTTAATGACATATTACATCCTAGGTTATGGTAACACAAAAGAAGTTGGACAACCGTCTGTTTTCTGCTCTATTATTTCCCAAAAAATTTGGTGCAACCATTTTAAATGCCTCCTTTTCCTTGGGGACCCATAAATATTCCCTCTTTAATTTTAGCATCACTTACTTTGTCTATACATGCTTCTTCAAGCACTTTTATATAAGGACAGTTTGAAAATGTTGTCGTATAAACACCACTAAAATCGATTTAAGCACTAATAATAGTAGTAGTAGTAGTAGAAAAAGTGGGGGGCTCCCGGCCCGGCGACTAAGCTCTACGCGAGCCCTTTTCGCCATCCCCCAGAGCTCCCCCCCTGACGCTCTCACTCCATCACGGTCGAACCTTCCTGTCTAGGGTTACCAGGTTTAAAAATTGTTTTGCGGGACATTTGTACCAAATTTCAGGACAATGGCTTAAAAAGCGGGACATTTTTATTATGCAAAAAAATTTATTTCTTGATACAAAACGGACAATAAATTTGAAGTAACTAACTAGACACTTTGTTAATAAACGCGACTTTATAGAAAAGCAAAGAATATGTAGTTAATAAAAAAAATGGCGTCATAAAGAACAAAAAAGGATGTAAAAAAGGTGTTTTCTCAGATTGCGGGACATTTGGCGTCCTGGAGAGGGTCTTTCCAGGACGCAGAATACAGGGGTCCGAAAACGGGACAGTCCTGGAAAATCAGAACACCTGGCCACCCTATTCCCGTCCTTTGGATAAAGGTCAGGATATCCAACCATTTCAGCGTTGGAAGGTTTCCCGGCTCGAACACTTCCAATCCGAAGATTGCAAGATAGTGGTGTGAGGATGAGGATTCATCCTCTTTCCAGCACTCTCTGCAAGTTGAGTCCCGCACTACCTTCATCCTTGCCAGGTGCTCTTGGAGTGTGCAGTGTCCAGTGAGGACTCCTATTAGGGGTCTTATTTCTGTATGCTTCCTGTGCAGCAACCAGTCTCTTCTTGTCTTGCTGAAGCCCTGGATGAGCTCCTTGGCCTGCTTGGCGTTCCCTGTGGGTTGTCACTCCTGATTTAGTCTTGTCTGGGTCCATTCCTTGGTGGCAGATTTCATCTGACCTCTGATAAAACCCTAGCACTAAATCGATTATATTTTTAAGCAGTTTATCGCCTAAAAACCCATTTTATGGTCGTTATAAACACTTTAAAAACGCTTTAGCATATTTCTTCCAGCCTAAAGAAATTCTCAACCCTGGTTTTCTGAAAAATCTGTTGTTAACCAAGTTCTTTTATTTTGAGTTTAATGAAGGACATATAAACCCTCGGAGAAAGCGATATAAAAGCGCTTTTCGGTACCTACATATAAACGTAGTAACTGATTCTATAGAACTTTTCTTTTAAATATGGCTATATAGCGTTTAAGAAATTTTTCATGAGTCTTAATTTTATATGAAGTGTCGGTAGTAAAATCTTTTATGGGGGAACTAATGGTGCGCTGGTTACATTTTTTACCCTGGCTCAATACTTATCATTACTTACATTCAAACATATTCACTCTCTCAGACTAATTTAAATAAATCCAGGTATTTCCCATTTAATGATTCAATTTTTCCATAGGGCAGATAGGTACTTATCATAATTAGCATGGATCTATAAAAAACTGGAACTAACTGAGACTTTTGCAAGACAGATCGTTAATTAGTATAATAAAATAAGTAAGATTTTGCTATTTTGATCTAGGAAACATTTTTTGCTGTTTGCGAGTTTTATATGTAGCTGAAGTTCTGAACGTTCATTGAATGACAAGGCCTCTCACATTAAGAGGCTTGATCAAAAATTTTTCTAAAATACCTTAAAATTGCTCTCATAGTGGTTTCGTGCTATTGAAATGTAAATATTACTTGCTTAACTGCAAAATCAATTTACATATTTTGCTATTTATTTGTAGTGTATAAGGACACTAAATCTGCAGCATAAGTTTTAACCACTCGAGTTGCTACTAACGGCGCATAACTCACCCAAACAATAAAACGCTAAATTTAATATAAAACTGTGATGCCCCTCCCAAAAACTGTTCATGTTTCACCGGTTGCTAGGCCTAAGGTCACTAATATAGTGTTAATTTTAACCTCTAAAATGACTACGAAAAGTCAAGACACCCAAAAAATAGAACGCTACATTCAACATATGAACGTGATGCCCCTCCCCAAAAATTGTTTTTCTTTCACTACGCTAAGGTCACTAAATCTACAATATAAGTTTCATCTTTTGGAATTGCCATAAAGGGTGCAAACAAACAGTAAAACGCTAAATTCAGCATATGACCATGATGCCCCTAAAAATTGTTTCTTTTTTCACCGTTTGCTAGACCTAAGGCCACTAAATCTACAGTATAAGTTTTATCTTTCGGAATTGCTATTAAGGGCGCAAAATGCACCTAAACAGTACAACGCTATATTCAACATATAACCGTGAGGCCCCTCCCCAAAAATCGGTTTTATTTCAGCGTCCTCTCGGTCTAAACTAATCTTACAGTATAAGCTTTATCTTCCGGAAAAGCTACTAAGGCCGCAAAATGCACACAAACAGTATAACGCTAAATTCATCATATGACCGTGATGCCCCTCCCCAAAAATCGTTGTCGTTCACCGTTTACTAGATCTAAGGTCACTAAATCTACGGTATAAGTTTTATCTTCCGGAATTGATACTAAGGGTGCTAAACGCACCTAAACGGTACAACGCTAAATTCAGCATATGACCGTGATGCCCCTCCCCGAAAATCGTTTTTTTTTACCGTTCGCTCGATCTAAGGTCACTAAATTTACGGTATAAGTTTTAACTTTCCGGAATTGATACTAAGGGTGCAAAACGCATCTAAACGGTACAACGCTAAATTCAGCATATGACCCAAAAATCCCCAAAAATCGATTTTCTTTCACCGTTCGCTCGATCTAAGGTCACTAATCCTACAGTATAAGTTTTATCTTCCGGAATTGCTACTGATTCATCATATGACCGTGATGCCCCTCCCCAAAAATCGATTTTCTTTCATCGTACGCTCGATTTAAGGTCACTAATCCTACAGTATAAGTTTTATCTTCCGGAATTGCTACTAAGGCCGCAAAACGGACACAAATAGTAAAACGCTAAATTCATCATATGACCGTGATGCCCCTCTCCAAATATCGTTATCGTTCACCGTTTACTAGACCTAAGGTCACTAAATCTACGGTATAAGTTTTGTCTTCCGGAATTAATACTAAGGGTGCAAAACGCATCTAAACGGTACAACGCTAAATTCAGCATATGACCGTGATGCCCCTCCCCAAAAATCGTTTTTCTTTCACCGTTCGCTCGATCTAAGGTCACTAATCCTACAGTATAAGTTTTATCTTCCGGAATTGCTACTAAGGCCGCAAAACGCACACAAATAGTAAAACACTAAATTCATCATATGACCGTGATGCCCCTCCCCAAAAATTAGTTTTCTTTTACCGTTCGCTCGGTCTAAGGTCACTAATCTTACAGTATAAGTTTTATCTTCCGGAATTGCTACTAAGGCCGCAAAACGCACACAAATAGTAAAACGCTAAATTCATCATATGACCGTGATGCTTCTCGCCAAATATCGTTGTAGTTCACTGTTTACTATATCTAAGGTCACTAAATCTACGGTATAAGTTTTATCTTCCGGAATTGATACTAAGGGTGCAAAACGCATCTAAACGGTACAACGCTAAATTCAGCATATGACCGTGATGCCCTTCCCCAAAAATCGTTTTTCTTTCACCGTTCGCTCGATCTAAGGTCACTAATCCTACAGTATAAGTTTTATCTTCCGGAATTGCTACTAAGGCCGCAAAACGCACACAAATAGTAAAACGCTAAATTCATCATATGACCGTGATGCCCCTCCCCAAAAATCGTTTTTTTTTCATCGTTCGCTCGATCTAAGGTCACTAATCCTACAGTATAAGTTTTATCTTCCGGAATTGCTACTAAGGCCGCAAAACGCACACAAATAGTAAAACACTAAATTCATCATATGACCGTGATGCCCCTCCCCAAAAATTAGTTTTCTTTTACCGTTCGCTCGGTCTAAGGTCACTAATCTTACAGTATAAGTTTTATCTTCCGGAATTGCTACTAAGGCCGCAAAACGCACACAAATAGTAAAACGCTAAATTCATCATATGACCGTGATGCCCCTCGCCAAATATCGTTGTAGTTCACTGTTTACTATATCTAAGGTCACTAAATCTACGGTATAAGTTTTATCTTCTGGAATTGATACTAAGGGTGCAAAACGCATCTAAACGGTACAACGCTAAATTCAGCATATGACCGTGATGCCCTTCCCCAAAAATCGTTTTTCTTTCACCGTTCGCTCGATCTAAGGTCACTAATCCTACAGTATAAGTTTTATCTTCCGGAATTGCTACTAAGGCCGCAAAACGCACACAAATAGTAAAACGCTAAATTCATCATATGACCGTGATACCCCTCCCCAAAAATCGTTTTTTTTTCATCGTTCGCTTGGTCCAAGGTCACTAATTCTACAGTATAAGTTTTATCTTCCGGAATTGCTACTAAGGCCGCAAAACGCACACAAATAGTAAAACACTAAATTCAGCATATGACCGTGATGCCCCTCCCAAAAATTAGTTTTTTTTTACCGTTCGCTCGGCCTAAGGTCACTAATCCTACAGTATAAGTTTTATCTTCCGGAATTGCTACTAAGGCCGCAAAACGCACACAAATAGTAAAACACTAAATTCATCATATGACCGTGATGCCCCTCCCCAAAAATTAGTTTTCTTTTACCGTTCGCTCGGTCTAAGGTCACTAATCTTACAGTATAAGTTTTATCTTCCGGAATTGCTACTAAGGCCGCAAAACGCACACAAATAGTAAAACGCTAAATTCATCATATGACCGTGATGCCCCTCGCCAAATATCGTTGTAGTTCACTGTTTACTATATCTAAGGTCACTAAATCTACGGTATAAGTTTTATCTTCCGGAATTGATACTAAGGGTGCAAAACGCATCTAAACGGTACAACGCTAAATTCAGCATATGACTGTGATGCCCTTCCCCAAAAATCGTTTTTCTTTCACCGTTCGCTCGATCTAAGGTCACTAATCCTACAGTATAAGTTTTATCTTCCGGAATTGCTACTAAGGCCGCAAAACGCCCACAAATAGTAAAACGCTAAATTCATCATATGACCGTGATGCCCCTCGCCAAATATCGTTGTAGTTCACTGTTTACTATATCTAAGGTCACTAAATCTACGGTATAAATTTTATCTTCCGGAATTGATACTAAGGGTGCAAAACGCACCTAAACGGTACAACACTAAATTCAGCATATGACCGTGATGCCCCTCCCCAAAAATCGTTTTGCTTTCACCGTTCGCTCGGTCTAAGGTCACTAATTTTACAGTATAAGTTTTATCTTCCGGAATTGCTACTAAGGCCGCAAAACGCACACAAATAGTAAAACACTAAATTCATCATATGACCGTGATGCCCCTCCCCAAAAATCGTTTTTCTTTCATCGTTCGCTCGATCTAAGGTCACTAATTCTACAGTATAAGTTTTATCTTCCGGAATTACTGCCAAGGGCGCAAAACGCACAAAAACAGTAAAACGCTAAATTCAACATATAACCGTTTTGCCCGTCCCCAAAAATCGTTTTCCTTTCACTCTTTGCTGGGCTTAAGGTCACTAAATCTACTGTATAAGTTTCATTCGCACGAATCGCTACTAAGGGCCCGAAACGCACCCAAACACTAAATTCAACATAAAACCCTCTTCAAAAATCGTTTTCCTGTCACTGTTTGCTGGGCCTAAAGCCAATAAATCTACAGTATAAGTTTTTATTTGCCGGAATTGCTAGTAAGGGCGTAAAAAGCACCTGAAGGCCCTTCCAAAAAATTAGTTTTCTTTAACCGTTCGCTCTAAGTTTTAACTTCCGGAATTTCTACTAGGGGTGCAGAACGCACCCAACCCGTAAAACGCTAAATTTAACATATGACCATGGTGCCCTTCCCAAAAATTTATTTCAGATAATATTTTAGGTAGTAGAATTACAATTGCATTCTTCCAAGAATCAGGAAATTTTGGGAGATAACATATCTGAACCTGTAGCATTACTTTTTGTGGACATCAAAGCTTTCCTGACTTCGAGCTCCGTTACTTCATTAAAAGAAAATATCAAATTTGGGTTTAATTTATTATTTTTATACTTATTAAGAAGGACTTTTGTAATTTCTAACTGTAAGTGAATTCCATGTGGTTGTAGAACATTTTTTTCGTCCAAAAAGTCCAAAAAGGCCCTTTTTTCAGATTTTATTTACTGTTTACTTTTTTACAATTTTTATAATATTCCCAACGGGCGGGTTCTTTGGTTCTGAAATCACTTAAGGGACGTCTCTTATAGCCATCATAATCATGGGGCTAGTGGTTTGGTTATGTGTAAGCATTTTAATGGTGCACACTTAACAAAAACAAAATTTAATTATTATTAAAAAAATCTACCATTTTGTTCAAAACATTAAATTCAAAGATCAGATTCCAATATATAGTAGAAAGAATTTGTTTATATTATTGAAATGAAAACTGCGAAAATTCCTATATTTATGATATTTTATTTCGGTAGGTAATTATTTTTTAAATTACAAACAATTTCACAGTGATCCTTTAATCTATATCTTATTTAATTTAATTTAATGTGTTACTTTTTACAAAACAATGAAATTAAAATTATAATATAAGTCAACTATAGAAAAAACTAAAAAAAAAGAAAGAGAGAAAAAAATTAAACACAAAGTATAATACATCAAAAATTTCTAACCACTTACTGAAGTCGTGCATGGCAACAAGGATGTATTGATTGCCTTTCTCAGTCTCGGGGAATGGCCCAGCAACATCAGTTGCTCTACATTCAAAAGGCAGCCCAACATTATACTGTTTCATTTGGGGTCTTGATCTAGTTTTATGTCCTTGACTTGCCGCGCACCATCTTTTCACGTCTTGTTGATTCCAAGATGAGCTCTAGTTCTCGTGTACTTCCTCTAGTACTTGAGAAACTCTACTTCTAGAAACTATTAATTTTGATGAATTATTTTCCATCCGTACTTTCGCAGATATTTTTCAACAGACCATTATCCACTCACAGTGAATTCCATTGTGGCTTCAACTATGTCCTTATCTTCCAGTTGGGCGGATCGAAATTGTTCTGAAGCCCATTCTTTATTGGTGTCACAAGTAGTTCTCCGCACCTAAGTAATTCCTTCTTTTTGGTCTATCTTTCTGCAAGGTCTTCTTGATAGAGCATATGCATTGTTATGCATCTTTCCAGATCGGTATTTTACATTAAAGTTATATTTCTGTAGCTTCTCTATTCACCTTGTTACCTGTGCCTCAGGTTGTTTAATTCCTAGATGCCACTTGAGTGCCTCATGAGCGGTTATTATTAGGAATGTATGTCCATATAGATATTTGTGGAAATGTTGGTAGAAATTTTACTATTGCCGGAGTTCCTTTCGTGTTACACAATAATTTCGTTTTAGCTTGGAAAAATTGCGTCCAATATATTTGATGATTCTCTCTTCTTCATCCTGGATTTGCCAAAGTACTGCTTTAATACCAAAATTGCTTGCATCCGTATCCAGAAGAATAAATCGTCCTTATTGTTGAGGATAACTTAAAACCGGAGCGCTTTTAACTTTCTAAAAGCTTAATCACTCGGTATTCTAGTAATAGACTATACCTGGTCGTTAGTGAGTCTATCTAATGGAGCGGCTATGTTGGCAAAACCTTCTACGAATCATCGGTAGTATGCACATAGACCCAGAAAGATAAATCAGTCGATTTCCGCATCGTAATTTAATAATTACCTAAAGTTTGTACATAATCTACAAATAAACTTTTTATTTAGTAGATTTAGTGACCTTAGATCTAGTAAACGGTGAACGACAACGATACTTGGGGAGGGGCATCACGGTCATATGATGAATTTAGCGTTTTATTATTTGTGTGCGTTTTGCGGCCTTAGTAGCAATTCCGGAAGATAAAACTTATACTGTAGGATTAGTGACCTTAGATCGAGCGAACGGTGAAAGAAAATCGATTTTTGGGGAGGGGCATCACGGTCATATGCTGAATTTAGCGTTGTACCGTTTAGATGCGTTTTGCACCCTTAGTATCAATTCCGGAAGATAAAACTTATACGGTCGATTTAGAGACCTTAGATCTAGTAAACGGTGAACGACAACGATATTTGTGGAGGGGCATCACGGTCATATGATGAATTTAGCGTTTTACTATTTGTGTGCGTTTTGCGGCCTTAGTAGCAATTCCGGAAGGTAAAACTTGTACTGTAGGATTAGTGACCTTAGACCGAGCGAACGGTAAAATAAAACTAATTTTTGGGGAGGGGCATCACGGTCATATGATGAATTTAGTGTTTTACTATTTGTGTGCGTTTTGCGGCCTTAGTAGCAATTCCGGAAGATAAAACTTATACTGTAGGATTAGTGACCTTAGATAGAGCGAACGGTGAAAGAAAAACGATTTTTGGGGAGGGGCATCACGGTCATATGCTGAATTTAGCGTTGTACCGTTTAGATGCGTTTTGCACCCTTAGTATCAATTCCGGAAGATAAAACTTATACGGTCGATTTAGAGACCTTAGATCTAGTAAACGGTGAACGACAACGATATTTGTGGAGGGGCATCACGGTCATATGATGAATTTAGCGTTTTACTATTTGTGTGCGTTTTGCGGCCTTAGTAGCAATTCCGGAAGATAAAACTTATACTGTAGGATTAGTGACCTTAGATCGAGCGAACGGTGAAAGAAAATCGATTTTTGGGGAGGGGCATCACGGTCATATGCTGAATTTAGCGTTGTACCGTTTAGATGCGTTTTGCACCCTTAGTATCAATTCCGGAAGATAAAACTTATACCGTAGATTTAGTGACCTTAGGTCTAGTAAACGGTGAGCGATAACGATATTTGGGGAGGGGCATCACGGTCATATGATGAATTTAGCGTTTTACTATTTGTGTCCGTTTTGCGGCCTTAGTAGCAATTCCGGAAGATAAAACTTATACTGTAGGATTAGTGACCTTAGATCGAGCGAACGATGAAAGAAAATCGATTTTTGGGGAGGGGCATCACGGTCATATGCTGAATTTAGCGTTGTACCGTTTAGATGCGTTTTGCACCCTTAGTATCAATTCCGGAAGATAAAACTTATACCGTAGATTTAGTGACCTTAGATCGAGCGAACGGTAAAAGAAAAACGATTTTCGGGGAGGGGCATCACGGTCATATGCTGAATTTAGCGTTGTACCGTTTAGGTGCGTTTTGCACCCTTAGTATCAATTCCGGAAGATAAAACTTATACGGTCGATTTAGTGACCTTAGATCTAGTAAACGGTGAACGACAACGATTTTTGGGGAGGGGCATCACGGTCATATGATGAATTTAGCGTTTTACTGTTTGTGTGCCTTTGCGGCCTTAGTAGCCATTCCGAAAGATAAAACTTATACTGTAGGATTAGTGGCCTTAGACCAAGCAAACGGTGAAAGAAACGACTTTAATATTTGTGTGAGTTTTGCGCCCTTAGTAGCAATTCCGGAAGATAAAACTTATACCGTAGATTTAGTGACCTTAGAACTAGTAAACGGTGAAAGAAAATAATTTTTGGGGAGGGGCATCACGGTCATATGATGAATTCAGCGTTATACTGTTTGTGTGTATTTTGCGGCCTTAGTAGCATTTCCGGAAAATAAAGCTTATACTGTAAGATTAGTGACCTTAGACCGAGAGGACGGTGAAATAAAACCGATTTTTGGAGAGGAGCCTCACGGTTATATGTTGAATATAGCGTTGTACTGTTTAGGTGCATTTTACGCCCTTAATAGCAATTCCGAAAGATAAAACTTATACTGTAGATTTAGTGGCCTTAGGTCTAGCAAACAGTGAAAAAAAAAACAATTTTTGGGGGCATCATGGTCATATGCTGAATTTAGCGTTTTACTGTTTGTTTGCACCCTTTATGGCAATTCCAAAAGATAAAACTTATATTGTAGATTTAGTGACCTTAGCGTAGTGAAAGAAAAACAATTTTTGGGGAGGGGCATCACATTCATATGTTGAATGTAGCGTTCTATTTTTTGGGTGTCTTGACTTTTCGTAGTCATTTTAGAGGTTAAAATTAACACTATATTAGTGACCTTAGGCCTAGCAACCGGTGAAACACGAACAGTTTTTGGGAGGGGCATCACAGTTTTATATTAAATTTAGCGTTTTATTGTTTGGGTGAGTTATGCGCCGTTAGTAGCAACTCGAGTGGTTAAAATTTATGCTGCACATTTAGTGTCCTTATACACTACAAATAAATAGCAAAATATGTAAATTGATTTTGCAGTTAAGCAAGTAATATTTACATTTCAATAGTACGAAACCACTATGAGAGCCATTTTAAGGTATTTTAGAAAAATTTTTGATCAAGCCTCTTAATGTGAGAGGCCTTGTCATTCACTGAACGTTCAGAACTTCAGCTACATAGTTTTATAGGGTATTTAAGGGCCCTGTTCTCAAATTTAGGGCTCTTGTTTCAAGATCTGCATTGCTAGCTACCCAAAAAAGTTAGCATTTAGTAATTTTATCATATTCTAAAAATTGACTAATTAAAGGCCCTATTTTTAGAACAAATTTTTAAAGATTTTACCCGAATTTTTCCTATTTAAAAAAAACTTGCTAGCTTTAGCAACAAAAAATGCTTAATTTTCTTTTATAATCACTGCTGAAAATTGTTTTGAAAATAGAGGCTTTTAATTAGCCTATAATTTTATCATAAGAATATGATAAAATTAGTAAAAACTTGCACTACTAACTAATAAAAAAAACTTTTGCATCCGAGCTTTAAGGATGAGGAATTTGGCACAATCCTGGTTCAAGAATTTCCTGGAGAATTACCTAGCTTCATAAAGAAAATAAAACTTTCTAAAAAATTAACAGAGAAACACATTTATTTACATACAATCTTTAAAAACAATTAAAGTATATTCTTTTGCACATTAATCTTCTCTTTTGGTAACTCTATTGGCCACCAATCAGGTTTTACTACTTTAGCCTCCCCATTTCCAATTTTTATTCTCCCAAGCTCCAAAGCTTGGCTTATCCTGATCAAGGCTAAACCAACTTTGTTTTCTATGCCTCGTATTTTTCCCAAATTTAGGTTTTCATGGGTAATAATGTTATTTTCAGGTAGAGTTTTTGGTAGATTTATGAAAAATATGGGTAAAAGTCGTTTTCTAATCACACCAGTATGATGTGCTCTGGCGGTTAATTCCTGACCTAAATAGCAGCCCTTATGGAAACTCACACCATGAAGATAGTCACAGTTATTTTCTAAGGGAGTACAGTTACCTGTTGGGAGGTCATTTATTCCTTCCCCTACACCTAATGAATATCTTAAAGTCTTATAGTTATTTTCTTTGGTTGAAATATTACACTCTACCAAATCATTTAGTTTTGTTTGTGTGAGGTCCATATTTTCTTTAGTAATTATTCTAAATCCCAAACTAGAAACTCTTGGATCTTTAAAAATTAACAAATTTTTGTAAATTTTATATTCTGTTGGGTTTTTTGGAAAATAATCTGTGTATTGGCTCCGATCTAGTGTTTTGTAGCCTAGTGTTTTGCAGTCTTGTGCTTCTCCTTGACTTGGGATTACATCTGAATTATAAAGTACAAAAACTTTATCACCATAGCTCTCTATTTCAATCTTTCGTTTAAGTTTATAGATATTCAAATGTTTCATTAATGGACTATTAGCTTCCTTATCACATTCTATGAAATAAGTGAAATCCTGCTCATTTCTATAGATTAAAGCATCATAAAGAACCCTGCCTTTAATATTTAAAAACATGGTAAACATTACTCCAGGGCCTCTACTTAAATGGTTAATATCATTTGTAATTAAGGCTTGTAGGAAATCGGCAGCCTCTGTTCCAGTGACTTTTATCAAGGAACGTTCTTTCAAATGTTGAACGACGTACTTAGAGGGCTTAACTGAGCTGTAAAATCGTTTTAAAACTAGGGTAGCTGCTTGGTACATTTTTTTTTGTTATTTGAGCTGAAAACAGTTTGATAATTATAATAAATTACCTTTATTTGGGCAGGGGAATCGGTTATCAGAATAATTGCACTTACATTTACAAAAATAAAACACTTTCGTTTCTCATATCTTGGACATGAAAAAGTAAGGTTATGTCAGGTGGAGCAAAACAAAAGGTTCGTTTTTGCGAGCCTAACCACACTTACGAGGAAAGTAGACACACTTCCAGCTATATGCACCGTTTAGAAGTTTAGTAAATCTCGATCAGTTTTACTCCTAAGCTTAATCCAAATTTGTTCTGCACCGAGCAACCGGCGATAAAGATCGGTAATCTGTGTAGGACAATCGGCAACGTAGCTAAAAAATGTTGATACACTTTTGTACGCCGGCGCAACATGGTTTTTGTTTTGTGTGTTTAGGGCATTTTTGATTTTTTAAATTTTTTTTGCGCTAAAAAACATGACATCCACCTTCGTGGTTCCTGCGGACAAAAGAGTTCCCAATTTTAGTGGCGCGGAAAAAGTATTTTTGGTAAATCTAATTGCCAAAAAGTTTTCTGGTGTCCTGGAGGACAAAAAAATAAACCGTACCTCGATTAACGATAAGAACCAGGCCTGGAAAAAGATCGAGGCAGAATTTTATGCTTCGGCTCCAGTATTGTGTTTCCGAAGTGCTGATTCTCTCAAAAGGCTTTACGAAAAAAAAAAAAAAGAATTACGAAGAAAACTGGCAAAAGAAAAAGAGGAGGCAAAAAACAGGAGAGGGATTGCCAGAAATGATTAATACTGATTTAGATGAAGTGAACAAAACACTGATGACTATTCTAAATGAAGTGAGCCTTGTAGGGGATAACTCTGAATTTGATGATGACCATAATGCTGTTTCCTCCCGAGCTCTTCCGAATTCAAACCTCAGAAACTGCTCAGGAAATTACGACTTTGAGTTTATGCCAAGTTCTCCGGAAACATATGACTTGGAGTTCACAGAAGAAACTGAGGATCGTAATGCAGTAAGTACCCGTCCTCTGCTTTTTTATGAAGGTTCGGTTTACCCAGCATCTTAATGCACAATGGATAAATCATGGGATAAATTTAATGCATTATTTTATTCCTTTATCTTTTTCTACCATATTGCATGGGAAAAAGACAAATATATAAAATTAAGCACTAAATTGATGTATTCTGCGTTACGTTACTGGATAAAACTGGCCTAAATTTTAAGTTAAATTTAGATTTCATTAAGAAATGGTAAGAAGGTCTCATCACCACTACTAGATTAATTATATATTAGTTAATAGGTTCCTAAGGCGACTAAAAAATAAATTTTTGCTTATTCGGCGAAAAATCAAGCCATGTCTTAAGATTTTACAAAATATGCCTTCCATTTAAATTTGAGCTAATTCTAATGTTTTTTTTACTCCAAAAGGTAGGGATATCACCTGACCCGTTTTGCAATGTCACTTTGACATTACTGAGCTTTAGTTTAGTTTAGTTTATTGCCAGCTAAGATCACAGATAGAAAAAAGAAGATGTCTACTCTTAAAAGGACAAAATATACCTATATATTTTTTTTTTCATACTTACAACTTGTAGACCAAGGAAAAAGCAATGTCACATTGTTGTGGTAAATAGATAGATTGAAAGTTTGAGACAATGATGTGTTTGAAATTAACTTTGTGTTTCGGACTTCCATTGTCTATATTTTATTTATATACGACGCTTCGTTTAGTACAATCGTCTTCAGGTGCCAACTACTATTACAGTACAGTAACAGTACTAGTGTACTGATCGAAACCTTGTGTATAAATAAAATATAGACAATGGAAGTCCGAAAGAGTTAAGAAAATTTAATTTCAAACAGATAGATGTTGAATGAAATCCAGTTTCAGACATACTTTTTATTAATAAAGCTCTATTTTTTTACAGAAGAAGAAATTCAAGACAGCCACAAACATGAATAATAAGTTTTTGGATGAGGGTTCCAAAACAGTACAAGGAAAAACCCTTGGAAAAACCAGACAGTCACAAAATGAACAGGAATAACCTGGTTGCAGCAAGTAGCCTGTTACTTCACCTCCTAATCCAAAGTTAAATTCTTCAAGGCGGCGACCTATGATTACCACCAGAGCCTTAACAAATTCAGATGTTGCTGAAAAATATAATTTACTTTTAGACAAGAGGCTTGTATTGGTTGAATCACAAATCTCAGATTTAAAAAGATCTGTGGAATTTAAAAAACATCAAGAGGAGCTTCAGTTAGAAGCTTTGAAGCTAGAAATCCAGTATAAGAAAACTCTTCTAAAAAAGCAACTAAATAGTGATTGGAATGTTGAACTTTAAAACTTAACTGAAAGTCCCTGTGATTAAGGTTGCAGTGAGCAATACCTGTTAGTTTACAAATTATTTTAGATAATATGTTGTTATAATATGATATTTTTCGGTTAATTATTAACCAGCTTTCGCCTACTTGGTCCAAATGCCTGTCAGTATTTAGCGTTTCTTTCATAAGAAAGTGACAAATTTGTGGATCAAATAAAATGAGAGCTAGTTAGAAATTAAAAATAATATCTATATATATATATATAATAGATGCTAGGTAAAAGCCATTATTTTAGCAGTATCACCATATATAGTTGCTTAAGAAATGTTCTGTTTTGTTTTTAATTTAACTATATTTTTAAGTTATGCCTTTGTTTAATATAAATATTTGACTTATTTTGACAGTCTAAGGTGTCATTTTTATGCCTAATAAATAATAATTAAAAAAGCGCACAAAGGCAACTTTTCCTTGCATCAATACAGTTTTGATTTTTTCAACCTGTGGTGATGCATTGAACAGCTGCATAGTGTGTTTTTTCCCCTACTGTTTTTAGCGTTTTGCTTCAAGTTTAAAATTATTTTTTAATCTATTACCTATTTTTTAAAAATTTAAAACAAGAACAGTTGAAATTTTTGAATAATTAAGGACTAGGAAGTAACATTTTCAAATAATTTAGTAGGTCACAATTTTTCTTTTGATTCGACCACAAACAGAAAACTTGAAAAACGAGTATATTGTAAAAAGTGACACACTTATTTTTTTTAATTAGAGACAAATAGTGCACTTTTGTCAAAAAAAAAATTAAAAATATTTTACATTTTAAGAATTTTTTATTTTCCAATCAACTTAATCTTGGAATACAAAAATATATAAAAAAAAGTAGTGGTAGAATGCCTCTATAATTAACATTAGACACACAAGTTAAGATTCTTTTTACCGGATAAAATTCTTATTTGATTCACAAAAAAAACTAAAAATTAGCAAAGAAATTGTTAATTAAGTTTTGACGATGAATAGGATAATTATGAATATTTTCTACTTCGGCTACTACTGGAATGTTCCCCAATTCTAGGAGGTAGTCTAGTTCTTGTTGATTTAATTCGTCAGGCAGTGGTGGCTCAGGTTCATTCATCTTTCTTGCGATATTATGTAGCATTGCAGTTGCTACAATAATGACCTTGATGGTTTCCATTTTGCAACGCAGGCCATATAATAAAGCCAAGAATCTAGTATTTCGTGTTCTGATTTGAGATTCATTGTATCTATTTTCAGCAGGATTTCTTGGGTTTGCTAAAGGTGTCAAAAGGTATGGTCGAACTCCATACCCACTATCTCCTAAAAATAATTAGAATAATTGAAATAAAATGACATGCATACACCAATCTGCAAAAACTTCTCGTACAAAAGTGGATAAGTGACCTTAATATTTCACATGACTTTGAAAGTCTTGAAACCAAAACTCTTTCATGTCATGGTGGACTAAGGTCACTATAATCAGTTGATTTTGTATGAAAATTTTCTGCACAGTAGAGTACTTTACTTTATATGGCTATTCTTTCATGCAATTAAGTCATATGCATTAAGAGTTTAAAGAAAAAATGACCAGCTGAATCTCTGCAGCATCACTTTTGCGTTGTTTTTTTGCTATAAATACTCTAGTCATAACTTTTGTTTCTGTGAACCAATTTTAATGAAATAAAGTCTATGTACCACCCAGGAATCCAAGGAATGCAGTATCAAAATCGGTTAAGTAGTTTATTTCGCGTGATTCTGAGAACAAACGGACCAAAATCCCAAAAACTGGTTTTTCCTTACCCAAAAGAACACTATTAGGGAAATCACCTCTTTCTATCCTTGCTTTTATATTGCTATGATTAAAAATTGTCATATCATGGGCCGATCCAGGCCATCTTGCCACTATGTTTCTGATATGTAAATTAGCATCACAAATTATTTGCGTATTCGTTGAAAAATAATTTTTTCTGTTCCTGTAAATTTCTGCGTATGCTCCTGCTGAAAAATATAATGTTTTTGAAAAGAAAAGGAAAAAGGTAAGTAAACGTTAACATTTAAAAAAGGAAAAAGGTAAGTAAGCGTTAAAAAATAAAAAAATTGTTTGAAAATTTGTGTAAAAACATTTTTATATTTGAGAAATCTGCTACATGTAACAGGGGCCCACTTTTCGAATCACTCAAATTGTATACCTAGTCATATGTAGGTATACAAATTATGATTTGGAAAAAATTTCAAGAAGAAAGAGTAAATTTTAATTACTTTTTTTACTACTACTTACTACTTACAATTTTAATTTACTTATTAAATATACACACACAAAATTTTGATGAGAACAAAATACACTTTTGATGCATTTTCATTTGAAATTGCATCAAGTGTGTTGTTGGTTTCAAATTGAATTTAATAAAATATGTAGTGTGGCTAGAAGTTGGTTCATTGGAGAAACTGAGTCATTCCTTAAAATTTAGCTAAAAACTATTGCAATTCTAAAAAGAGCAAAAATAACTACCATTCCTAATAAGTGTTGTTCATACAATGCTATAAGTTATATACTATATATACTGTCCAAAACTTTGTACCTAATATCTGCTTTAATTTACTGTAGCAAAAATTAGATACTTACAAATTGTTATCATATTCCAAATGCTCTTCAAAAGGCTCCAACAGATCAAGCACTAAGGGCTTGGTAAGCCTAAAGCGTTTGAAAAAAGTTAAATTATCCAGAGTATCAAAATATTCTTCTATTAAATAGTGATGCCTAGGAAAGCCATAATCAATAATTACCAAAATATCCAAATCGGCGTCTAGAAACATTTCGTCCCCAAAATACATTTTTGAAAATATAAACCTCAGAAAATTGGGCGATCAAAGTTAAACCAGCTTTCTGAGCTTAAACGAGACGGTGCATAACTCAAATGTCATTTTGATCGCGATTAGAGCTTTATCGAGATTAACTACCTACGGTGCATATAGGGGTTCGACCCGCATATCTGTCAGGGACATATAAGGCGCGTTTCAGCGAGCTTAACATAGTTACTAATATTCTCTTTCTAAATGCATTCGTCTGAGAGAGACCCAGCCATACCAGGAACATACCGCCTGTACACCCTTCGACCCCGCTGTCTAACTACCTTTTTGAGATAGTGGATTTATTTCCATAGATTAAGGAACTATAGATCCGTCACTTCACCCTTCCCGCCAATAATTATTTTTCGCGAAAAGTGCGGTTATGTTTCCGCGTGCAAAGGAACTGCCAACATAATAATATTTAGGTTGGCAATATTCTTTCTGGAAATCTGCAGCTCCTCCTCTTACCCCTTCTAGGGTTCTCCGTCAGAGGGCACATTATGACAAAAGTGACAGAATGTCGGTTATGACTCATAACTTATGAGTTCCATTTTGAAAACTGAGGTTTGCCAAGGTTTTTAAAAAGTGATTTTGTGATTATTCCTGTTCAAAAAATTGTGATTTTATCCTTCGATTACAATGGCTGAGAAACAAAGGGTTAGAGTGTGTTGTATTCAAAGCTGCGGAGACCGTGGCATGATCCCAATAAAAAAAGGGGAAGACATCGTTTCCCCAAAGGCAATCCTGTAATTTTTCAGAAGTATAGTGAAGCCGTTAAACGCGAATAAACTAAGTGCTGATGAAATATATAACAGATTTTACGTGTGTGATAAATATTTTGCTCCAGAGGACATTTTGCAGACTGGACGCAGAGGTTTTAGAGAGTGATGTCCCACACTTGCATTTGGACTCCATTTAACTATTTATACCTATGTGTTAAAACACCCTTTCCTTTGCTATGTTTTCATGGGTATTGAGTTCGTTTCCAAAACTCATTCTATCTTTTTCTTTTATATAGCGTGTTCTTGGTATTGATAAAGAACACGCTAGATAAAAGAAAAAGATACAACGAGTTTTGAAAACGAACTCAATACCCATGAAAACATAGCACTTATTTCATCAAGTTTAGTATGGCTAATTTTTGTGGATATCAATAATCAGTTAGAAAATGCGACACTTGTGTATTCCAAACCAGGGGTATTAATATTATTTACACCAAGACTTTTTCTAATGTGTGGGTTTACCATAAATTGCCCCACATATACAGTAAAAATTTTTTGAGATTAAAATTATTTTTTTCTGTTTCACAAATTTAGTTTGGAATACAAAAGAGTGGCATTTATTGTTTTTTATGTACTAAAAACAAGATATAAACATTTTAAAGAAAATTATTTAATATTTAAAAAAGCACGGACAAGATCATATTGTAATATTTTCTTTATTGGGAAAAAAAAATAAACTAACATGTTTCGAAATATGCCATAATCTTTTATAATAAAACAACCAGAGGTTTTGTACTACAAGTGCATTATTATGGGTAATTTGTATTTATTTCTTAAAAATATGCTTTTTTATTTTAACTTAACATAAGTAACAATTTTCTTTTGTGCCTAGTAAAAAAGCATATTTTTAAAAACTAAACATAAATTGCTTGCAAAGAAAGAACCCTGCACAAATTACATTCGAAATGGCTATTGGCTAAATGTCATAATTTTTTTATATGTTGTAGTACTCAATAAACAAAGCACAAAAATAAAAAACCGAGATACGGAGCAGCTTTCTGAGATGTGGAGCTTTAAAGTTGAGGTGTTTTAAGGCTATATCTTTGGACATGTTCTAATTTTTTTTCACAACTTTGTAGATTACCGCCAAAATAAAATAATTCGTTTCTGTATTTATCCTGAATAACACCCTTTCCATCTAAGTAAAAATGTTCTTATATGGGTTCTTTGGTACCACCAACCAACCGGCGGTAATCAACAAAGTTGTGAAAAAAAAACTTGTACCATGTCCAAAAATATAGCCTAAAAACACGTCAACTTTAAAGCTATATATCTCAGAAAGTAATCCTGCTCCCTATCTCGTTTTTATTTTTGTGCTTTGTTGATCGAGTACTACAAAATATGAAAAAAATTGACATTTAGCCGACAGCCATTTTCAATGTAATTGTGCAGGGTCCTTTAAAAAAAGCGAAAATTTAAGCGAGCACCATCTAGTGGTCATATTACAAACTAACAAAAAATCGATAGTACGGTTATCGCGAATTTAACCGTGAATCATCTAGTGGTCGTATTACAAATTAAAAAAGAAAAATCAATATAAAAGTATGGTTATTGGTCGCGTGCATATCTGCGCAGACTCGCCAAACTCCAAATAGTTCCGAACCGTTTAACACGTAACTGTCGTATCTATTGTAGCTCCTTAACCTATGATTTATTTCCTAGTTACTAGTTAATCGATATCTGCCGTTTCCCAATTTTTTTGTTGCTATGTATTATTTACGTTATTTTAATTACATATTATTTACGTAAAAAGTAGGGAACTTTGTGCATGGCATAATGCAGAATATAAAAGTGACTTTTTACTTTGTTGTGACTTCCAGTTTACATAAAATTTATGTAACAAAGTAATCATGTGATGTAACTTTTACGTAACGGTGTTTGCAGGGATTTTAGGAGTTAGCGGTGCTAAGGATGACTATATGTGCTAAACACATGGCAATCATCTGATAAGAATATGTATTAGCACATCCTAAGAACCTGCATAGCATGTGATTATTAAACATCCTTTGCATATCCTATTTCTCCTTGAGGATATTCTATGCACATGCTTAGGATGACAAATTGCTATGTGGGCATCGCCTGCTTAAATGAAAAAGCCTTTAATAACCAATCGCACTAACATTCACTTAAGGAAAGAACAATTAAGGAACCTTAAATGCAAGGAATCGTCAAAACTGATTTTGGTTTGAACGATTCATTTATGAGGTTTACTAAGCTGGCCGCTCTGAATTCTGGCAGCGTTATAGAAATTATCTTTCGTTTGTCTGGCAGTTGTTTTGGTAACACTGATGAAAGTGTCAACCATTTACGTTGTGTTTTTTTCCATAATTAAATCGACTCTGGGGGGGGGGGTTATTATTTAATAAAAATCAACTATGGTAAATTTTTAAAAATTAGGTGCCTATTGCTTGAGCTTTTGAACTGAAGGGAGGGGCAGTTTAATAGATATTGAATTAGTATATATACGAAACAAAAAAAATTATTTTTAAATGCAAGTGTCATCTAGTCTCATTTGCAGATTTATTTTAAAATTAACCCTTAAATGCGCCGCAGGCAAAAAATTTAAAAAAATTACACTAAACTGCTATTTTTACGCGTTTAAAATGTTGTTGACAAAAAGTTGCTTAAAATGAAACAAAATTGTAACAATATTTAACATTGGTATAGCGCCTCAGGCGAAAACTTTGACAAAAAAAACTTTTTAAAATTTTTTTTTTAAAAATTTTGGTCTTTTGGATTTTTTTAAAAATATTGGAAAAATGGATTGGGTTAGATGCCAAGAAGGGTGGGTTACGGAGGTATATATAGATTTGTTGCCAAATCAAAAATGCGCCTCAGATGAAAATTTTAAGAAAAATTATACTAAGAATGCCAGTTATTACACGTTTTGAATGCTGGTGAGTGACGTCATAGCACTGCCGGTAAAATTTATGTATTAAAATATCACACCGGAGTAAAGGGTCAAAAAAGTGGGGGAGCTATAGCTCTCCCTGGGGCCTTTGATCATGATTAATTTATTGTAAATTATGTTGGACCTCCTGGGGGGATTTAACCCCCAAACTCCGCCTGGCTACGCCACTGGAACATAGGCCCTAAATGAGGTTCCAACGGTCCCTTTTTGCCAGGCAATATAGTTCAACACCATCAGACACTTGATTTTCGAATTTAGATCACTCACAAATATATAGACTTATGACAAAGTGGGGTTCTTAATTTATTATTTTGTCTACTGTCCTCCTACAACCAGGATCTATTATTTTTCCCCCTTATTGAACCTGAAACGAAGTATTATTAAAAAACTTTGTATTTTTTAAGTTATAGTAATCTTTTTTATTTTATAATTTCTTTTCTATCCGTTCTCTTTTCTTCTATGCATCTCGAGTTGATCCTAGTAATCCTTTTGGCATACTTTTGTGTCTAAGCTCAATTAAAATTTTTGCTGATGACACCACAATTTTATGGAGTGCAGCTAGTGCCATTCTCCTTAAAATGTATATTTCTGAGGACATGGACCTGGTGCGGAGGTGGTGTGACGCTAATCTTCTCACTCTTAACTTTAATAATCGTGTGTTTTGGTTGTTCCTTGAATGATTTTGACATTGGTGACACTGAACTTGAGAGTCGGGAGAACAGAAAATTTCTTGGACTTACTATTGACAGTGTATAACATTGCCACCTCCCATGAGAGGAAGGGACACTTTAAGGTAATGTACATGATACATTACAGTGAACATGGGGTAAAATATTTATACCCACCCTATTATATGTTCCGGGTTCATCGAGCCTCTTTGGTAGGTAACCTTTGTCAAGTATTATTGACTGCAAACAATCATTAAACATCCAGGTTATTTCACAAGTTCCAATAAGCACATTAAAAAAAAATAATTTTTATTTAAACGTTCACAAGCTTCTTAAATTTTTTGCGATTTAAGCAGAACACAAAAGTTAATGTATTGAAAAAAAGCGGGTTAGGGTGGGATCCAGAGTCAATTTTTTTGACACGTTTTCAATGATGTTATCGCGCCGCAGGCAAAATTTTTTTGGAATATAGCAGTAAATTTGTCAAAAATCGCGTTTCTGTGAAATATTATTTAGGGGCAGTCGCAGCTTCTTTGTGTTTCTAAAATCATGACGTAAACGTGACGAACTTGGAAGACTGTTGAATTAAACTAAAATTTGGCAAAAATTTTTGCAAATAAACATTGGAGAACCAAAAAAATACTGTGTTTTTGGCATTATACGAGGAACAGACTGGGCAAAGTATAAAAGATAAAAACCGCATACTTTAAAAATTCCTTGATTTCCATGACTTAGGACCCATTCCCTGACTTCCTCCTCTCCGTTAAAAAAAACTAAAAAAACGTTATTTTTATAGTAAAAGAAACGCTGACTATCTGCTAAATAAGTAAAAGTTTTTTTCGAAAAAACGTTTTTTTTGAAAAAACGTTATATGTAATAACATTTAACGGTACACTGGTACGCGTACGTTCATTTAGCGGATATTCAGCGATTTTTTCACTATGAAAATATTAACGTTTTGTTTAGTGGGTGAGTTTTCCAGGTTTTCCAGGTTTCCCTGAGCAGTTTCAATCCTGATATAGTGTATAATATGTTAACTTTAAACTAAAAATTAATTCTTCGAATTTTTACTGTCTTCATGTAGTCCAGTATCACATCGAAATCAATAGTTCAATGCTAATTACAGCAAAAGCATTCAGCTTGTCTTCAGTCATTGTGAGCTTTCACAATTTTTATATTTTTAATCTGTTAAAAGCAGTATAATTTAAAAATGTTTGGGAAGCTGTTCAAAACTGTTTTTTATCACAAATAATAGTTCAGATTTAAAAAGTACTAGGATGAATATAAATCGTTTTCTTTGTTGATATCAGAATTAAAAGATGAAATCGGGAAACCCGAAGAAATTTTTCTTACGTTTTTTTCCAAATTATGAGCATTTCCAAAAAAATCAATTAAGTTTTTGGACTGTTTAGTCCCTATGCTTTCCATCAGCAACGTTCTTCGCTTTTCTAAAACAAAAACACATTTCCTGATTTTTTCTTTTTTGACTTTTCACAATTATTTTTTATTTTTTTTTGCAATAAATGCACTTTTCTGCCACTGTTTCAAATCATCAGAAAAACATCTTTTTTTTTTGACGACAAAAGAGAACGGACGTTTATTATACACTGCTTAAAATTAATCTTTATTTGTGGGCGTCTTTAAACTATAAACTGCTTAAAATAAAAATGTTTTATTACTTTTTTTATATTATTGTAATGTTTATTGTTTTAATACATAGCTGAGGTCACCCAAAGGGCGCCAAGACCCAGAGGGTGGGGGGGGGGCGAGGAACCCCCCTGGCCCTTCCCTCCACGCTACGCCGCTGCGCGCTGCATGCAAAATTTTTTGCAATTTAAGAAGGAATTTTCTTAAAATAAAAACAAAAATATACATTGAAGAACAAAAAAAAAACTGTCTTTTTGGCATTATATGAGGAACAGAGTGAGGAAAGTATAAAAGAAAAAAAACGCATACTGTAAAAATTCTCTGATTTCCATGACTTGGGACCCATTCCCTGACTTTTCCAGGTCACTTTTTAAATTCCCTGCCGGCCGTTGCCGGATTGGATGATCATTTCTGCACGAGATCCGGGGTGCGCTCACAAAAGTATCAGAATCGGCCGACACCGACATCATGTGATATCAATATCAAGGAATTCAACAGTACATTCACGTTGACGCTGTCAATTCTAGGATCCCAGGACAGCAGGAGAGGTATATGCGTTTTCTGGTCTAAGTCTAAATTGCAGGCATGCCCGTCAGGACGTCATTTGTTCCGAGTTGACTTTTGGTGGCTTTGAGATCTCTGACCACAGTTGGCAACGCTCTGAACGGAAGCTGCGCAGTTCTTTCCTTCGAACGCACGTACTTTTGTTGTAGGAGAGTGTGGGCGACGAAGCCTTCCTCGTCCCTTTATGCACGAGAGAAAACTAGGCAGGCTGTTCGCCAAAGTTGATTTTCCGTTTTTTTTTTTGAAAAGTTGACTAGTGTCCTCTTAAGGTAGATAATAAGTTTTCTTTAATTTTGTTAAATTCGATGGATTCTAATTGCCATATGAGTTGTTTCTAACGTATGTTTTTCCTTCTCTCTTGTTATAGACGGGCGAGAATCTCTCTTGTTAAAGAAGGGCGAGGATGTACCAGTTAAACCGGCCGCCATGTTAGGCAAAACCGAACCACCCTCGGTTTATATACTTTTTTAAAGTATGTGTCTTGTAATTTTTTTTAAAGGCCGTCTCTGTACCATTGGTAGTTTATTTTGGAGCGGTCTGTTCAGTTTAAGTATTTAAGAGATAAGATATGCCTTGTGTTTACACTGTCCACAGTTAATTCTTCAAGCTAATAGGGAAGTGGTAGGACGGCTTTTTCTAAACCGCTTTGTTTTTCACTTATCTAGAGTCGCTCCTGGGGGGCCCATATCACTTTTGGTTACCCATGTCATTGCTGGGGGTCCACGTCACTTGATCAACTGCTGCAGAGCCTCTGGAGTCTACTAGTCGCTGATTCAGGGCGGACGCCCACGGTCTATCAGAATGTGCAAAATCAAACCCGTAAAATAAAAGAAAGTTCAATTATAAAATCATTCACTATAGAAACAGCAGTTCGTTATACCAATTTTTTATCCGAACCTTATTCCTTCAAACCCATTCAATAACAAATTCGAAATTTATAAGAATCGTTTTTAATCAAACCATTGTTCGTAAAACCAGTAATTTATCAGAAAATTTTTGCTAAATTGATTGCGCTCTCGCTAATACCACATGAACCCGAGACATACACGCAGGTGGCGCGGCGTTTTTATTTTGTCGCTGTTACGCGCGCATACTTGTTCAGGTTGCGTTCAATAGTTTGTGTATAGATGTCACTCTCTCACACTCTGGGCACTAATTTTTTTTCTTTTAAACCCTAGCAACTTTAAACGTTAAAAGTATATTTTTTTTAATCACCAAAGTAACTCTCTGTCATGATGTGCAAATAATTCATTGAAGGGTGTTGGTTGGAGAAATTTACATTCTTTTTGGACTTACTTATATATATATATATTTTTAAGTCAATGTAAAAATAGAAGGGTGGGAAAGTCGCCCCAAAGGTCGATAGTGAACTTTCTAGGCACAAAAAATGTCAATGGTACTTTTAAGGTATAAATGTTATTTTTTTCTTCCTAACCCTTTTGTCTAGGACCATTGATGTACCAACATTTTTTTTATATATATTTGTTAATATATTTGCATTTGTTGAACTTTTGTGGTTCACTGTACAAACCCTCCTAATTTTATAATATCAAGCACCTATTTTCTTAATATTATATTAACACCTAATTTTCAGTGGCGCAGCGTGGCGGGGGGCAGGGGGCTTCCTCGCCCCCCCGGTGCCCTCAGCTATGTATTAAAACAATAAACATAAAAATAATATAAAAAAAGGAATAAAACATTTTTATTTTAAGCAGTTTGTATTTTAAGACGCCCACCAATAGAGATTATTTTTAAGCAGTGTATAATAAACGTCCTTTACGTGCGCCGCAATATGTAATAATTACTGAACGTCTTTCTCTTTTGCTGTAAAAAATATGTTTTTTTTGTTTTGCCAATGATTTGAAACAATGGCAGGAAAGTGTTTATCCTCCTGTGATTTATTGCAAAAAAGAAAAAAAATCGGGAAATGTGTTTCGTTTAGAAAAGAGAAAAAGATTGTTGATGAAAAGCCTTGGGACTTAACAGTCCATGCTTGAAATGTGGAAAAAACGTAAGCAAAATTTTAACTATTATTTGTGATAAAAAGCAGTTTTAACAAAAGCTTCCCAAACATTTTTAAATTATACTGTTTTTAAAAGACTAAAAAACCAAAAATAGTGAAAGGTGACAAATGACGTAAGCCAAGCTGAATGCATTTCCTGTAATTAGCATTAGGCGGGAATATAGCCATACTATTGATTTCGATGTGATACTGGACTACATGAAGTAGGTAAAAATTCGAAGACTTAATTTTTAGTTTAAAGTCAACATATTATACACTATATTAGGGTTGAAATTGGTCAGGGAAACCTAGAAAATCTGGAAAAGTCACCCACTAAACAAAACTAAAAAAGAAACGTTATTTTCATAGTAAAAAAACGCTGAATATCCGGTAAATAAGTAAACGTTTTTTTCGAAAAAACGTTATAATAACATTTAACAAGCATACGCGTAAGTTTATTTAGCGGATATTCAGCGTTTTTTTAACTATGAAACATTTTTTTTGTTTTGTTTACTGGGTGACTTTTCCAGGTTTTCTATAGGTTTCTCTGGCCAGTTTCAACCCTAATATGGTGTATAATATGTTTTTTCCACATTACGAGCATGGACTGTTTAATCTCAACGCTTTCAATCAGCAACCTTCTTTGATTTTCTACACGAAACACATTTCCTGATTTTTTCTTTTTTGATTTTTTACAATTATTTTTTAATTTTTTTTGCAATAAATCACAGGAGGATAAACACTTTTCTGCCATTGTTTCAAATCATTAGTAAAACAAGAAAAACATCTTTTTTACGGCAAAAGAGAAAGACTTCCGTTCAGTAATTGTTACATTTTGCGGCGCACGTAAAGGACGTTTATTATACACTGCTTTAAAATAATCTTTATTTGTGGGAGTCTTTAAAATATAAAATGCTTAAAATAAAAATGTTTTATTACTTTTTTTATATTATTGTAATGTTCATTGTTTTAATAAATAGCTGAGGGCACTCAAAGGGTGCCAAGACCCAGAGGGCGGAGGGGGAGGGGCGAGGAACCCCTCTGGCCCCCTGCGCTACGCCACTCAAAATTAGGTGTTTCAAGAAAATAGGTGCTTGATATTATAAAATTAGGAGGGTTTGTACAGTTAAACACAAAACTTCAACACATATAAATATATTAACAAATATATATAAAAAAATGTTGGTACATCAATGGTCCTAGACAAAAGGGTTAGGAAGAAAAAAATAACGTTTATACCTTAAAAGTACCATTGACATTGTTTATGCCTAAAAAGTTTACTGCCGACCTTTGGAGCGACTTTCCCACCCTTCTATTTTTAATTTAATTAAAAAAAAATATATAAGTAAGTCCATAAAAAACAGGCAACATAATCCAAAGAGAAAAGAAAGTAAATTTATCCAACCAACACCCTTGAATGAATTATTTAAACATCATGACATAGAGTTACTTTTGTAATGAAAAAAAAAATATTTTTATCGTTTAAAATTGCTAGGGTTTAAAGCAAAAAAATTAGTGCCCAAAGTGAAAATACTTTTTAAGAGGACAAGAAAAGATAATATGTTTGGCTTATCTGTAAATCCACTACATCACTCTGCTTTCGAGTTGGTCGGGATAGCGATGCTGCCTCACAGCTGAAGAAGTAGGCCGGCAATACCCAAGTCCTCAAACAGCGACTAGTAGAGCCCAGAGGCTTAGAACAGTTGATCATCTGACGTGGACCCCCAGGAATGATATGGGTACCCAAGAGTGACATGGGCTCACCAGGAGCGATCCTAGGGAAGTGACAAACAAAGCGGTTTAGAAAAAGCCGCCCTATCTCCTCTTAAATACCCTTCTAAAATAAACTACCAATGGCACAGAGACAGCCTTTCACAAGAATTACAAGACGCAAACTTTAGTCAGATAAAAAAACAAGTATTACTACCAATTTTTCTTATTTAGGGGTATTATTACAAGAGAGCAAGTGGGAGCAAACATGGGGCATACTTACCTCGATAAATCGAGGGTCGCTCGGTTTTGCCTGCATGTCCATTTTAGTCCTGCTTCGCAGCTTAAATAACAAAGTAAAACTGGGTCGGACTTAACACTGCCGACGCGAACGCAGTATCACTACTTTAATTATTTAATTTAGTTTATTTTCCTACATTAGTCCATTTTTGAAAAAAAAAAACTGGAAAGTCAACTTTGGCGAACAGCCTGCCTAGTTTTCTCTCGTGTAAAAAGGAACGAGGAAGGCTTCGTCACACATACTCTCCTACGACAAAAGTACGTGAACCAATGACAGAACAGATTGCGTTCGGAGGAAAGAACTGCGAAGCCTGCAAAATCCTACACCAGAAAACGCATATACTTCTCCTGCTGTCCTGGAATCCTAGACTTGACAGCGTTAACGTGAATGTACTGTCGAATTCCTTGATATTGATATCACATGATGTCGGTGTCGGCCGATTCTGATACTTTTGTGAGCGCACCCCGGATCTCGTGCAGAAATAATCATCCAATCCGGCAACATCCCCTCTGACGTCAGTGTAACAGCTGACAATGACAGCCGTCAATTGACAGCGCATTTTGGCTTTGTAAGAAACTTGAACAATTCTTTATTCATTCGCGTAGCCAGAAATTGGCTCTGGGGGGGGGGTTAAATTAGGCAGGTGCATATTGCTTGAGTTCTTGAACTGAAGGGAAGGGAGAGGGGCGGTTTAATAGGTGTTGAGTTAGTGTATACGATACAAAAACCCTTATTTTTCAAACCTGGTCTCGTTTGCAGAATTTGTTCAACATTACCTCTTTTTTTTTGAAAAAAATACACTAAAATGCTATTTTTTACGCGTTTCAAATGTTCTTGATAAAAAAATGGTAACAATATTTAATATTGGTATAGCGCCGCTGGCGAAAATTTTGACAAAAAAAAAAGTTTAAAAATTTTAATCCTTTTAGGTTTTTTGTAAAATATTTTTGAAAAGTATATTGGGTTATATGCCAAGAAGGGATGGGTTGTGAGATGAAAATTTTAAGAAAAATTATACTAAGAATGATATCTATTACTCGATTTAAATGCTGGTGATAAAAATTCGTTAGAACTAAATTAAATTTTTAACAATTAATGACATCATCAAAAAAGTGGGGGAGCTACAGGTCTTCCTGGGGCCCTTGATCATGATTAATTTATTGTAGATTGGGTTGGACCTCCTGGGGGCTTTTAACACCCAAAACCCCCCTGGCTACGCCACTGCTTTATTTTACAAGTGTTTATATGCCACCAGTCACCAAAGAGCACAAGAAAAGGACAACCAGGTAACTCAGAATTTACTGCAAGGTGTATCATGGTTTTTATATCCAAAATAATCAAGTTGACACCTAAAGGGAGGTTTATAAACGAAGGCCACCCAACAGTAAGGCCCTAAAAAACATCACGTCGACATCTTTACAGGCTGGTCCTGCTACAGTACTGAAAACACAGTGTCTTCTCACTTAACACGACTTATAACCAAACAACCGCAACAACGCCTCACCAAAGGCTTAGTAGTTCAATACATGGAACAGAGAAGGTGCAACGCCTGCGACACAGGTTAGTATTCAGTGTATGTACATCGTAATTTGTTCGCTACAAGTACTGACTCAAGTAGGTGCTTTTCACCGCAGTCAAAGGGTGTCCATTTCTACCTCAGCTTTTATGTGTGCGTCAACCATCACTGAAGAAGATTCCACCCTCCCAGATTGACAAAACACATACCGCACTCACCCACCAATCAGATTTTATCGACTGTACTTATTTTTTTGTTGTTTTAGTAATAAATTATTAAATAAATGAACAACGCCGGTATCGTACTCGTATTTTGGCAAACTATATTTTAGTTTTAGATTTATCTCATAAAAGATGGTTAAACACTGTTTAATAATGTACTTCAGTCACTATTTTAAGTCATTTTGGGAACATTACACTCCCCCCTCTCGCCGTAAGAGGTGAACACCGATAAAAGATACCCTTCGGTCCCACGCAGAACGCTTTTATGGAGCTACCTTCAGTTCACATAAGCCTACAGCCCGAAAGCTAGGTAAAAGAAGACTTAACCAATACCACTACGGAAAACGCAGCTAAGAAAAAAAATTTGGAACCGTAAAGAGGGAAAGCGACATTAAGCAAAACCTTGAAGAGGAAAACTTACATACTAAGTAACGCAGCAGTATTGCGTGCAACCCCTGTTGCAGGCGACACCACTTAGCGGCGCCGACGGTTAACCACTAATAAAACGAAGTTAAAATAATTTTGATAGGTTATCCCAAATCCATTACTGTTCTTCATCTCTCACCGCCAGGTTGAACCCAACACCAGTAGCTCCCCATAGTTGATTTGCTCGCCTCCAATCGAAGAGCCCGAATCACCGAATGCCAATCTCCGCCGCATAAGGCCACGTCAGATGCCCATCCATCCTGACACATCATCAGGAGTCAAGCAAAATCGGTGACGGGAAACCCAGCAACACCCAATTGACACGGACCCGTAAATAAGGCCGAAAAGGAACACAAAAAAAACTAACCCCCCCAATATACCTTGAGGACTCCCATCAGACTGATTTAGGTGCTACTGAGTCATCAGTATACCTAATGTAAACTACATCAGTACTAACATGGTACTTTAACCCAGCAAGCTAAAATTGCACAAGATGCCCTCGGCCACAGCCGGAAGTCAACTTGGCATACCAAAATTTAGGAGACAAAAAGGGGAAAACCGGTCGGGGATCCTATCCACCGAAGTAAGAAAAAACTTTAAACTTCTTTGAAAGGACTTTGATCAACATATGCGTATTTGTTGTCCCCCATAGAGCCTCTATAGATCCTGTCAAACGCGCAAGTCTAAAAACAGACAAGAAGGAAGAAGCTTAAGAAGACATTTGATGTACAGCCTTAACGAAGCTAGCAACTGCCTGAAAAAGATATAAAAGCCAGGCTAGTTATCACCAATCTATAAGATATACAGAAAGCAAATAAAAGAAAAACAAAGAACGAAAAAGAAAGAAAATCTATGGAAAGTAATGTACGTCGCAGTACCCAACTTTTTCCGAACACGAAACGGACCAATAAATCTAGGACAAAAATTAGCGGTAACGTAATTCAGGGCATCAGACTGAACCTTATTTTTTCTCCAAACAAGATTTCCAGGAGAGTAAGCTACGTCACGTCGCCTTAGGTTGTAACGAATACGATTGCGGTCCGAGGACCTCTTAATATTTGTGCGAACAACCTGGTACAGCTTTTTTAAACCATCTAACCTTGGATTGCAGTGGATTTGGGACCAAGATATATAGAATACGAATACTCTCGTCCATCGGATACCTACTCACGACAAAAATTGACGTAATACGGGGTAAACCCTGTAGCTTCACTCTTAGATGTTCTAATAGCGCAAGCTAACGCTGGCAAATTTGTATCCCAGCGGATATGGTTGTCGCCTCCATAAATCGAAATCATGGTTTTTACTACTCTGTTGGGTCGTTCACGAGGATCAGCCAAGATCAGCTTGTGTATGATACACAGCTGTATAGGAGAGCTTAAAATTATATATTTAGATGACATTTGCCTTCGCAGATCGACAAGGAAAGACAGATACATATTTGTTAAAATAGTCGCTGATAACCAACAGATGAGTGTTCCCATGTTTTGAACTCCTTGGAAGGGGACCTACAAAATCCAGGCTAATAACTTGCCATGGTTGGGTGGGTTCTGGAGTCTTACCCATATGACCAGCAGCGGCTTTTTGGTCAACTTTATATTTCGCACAGGTGGAACAGCGCTTAACGTACTTCGTTACATCTCCTTCATTTTAGGCCAATAATATCGGATCTTTAGTCGATTATTTTGAGTTTTAAATATGCCTACATGACCGTATCGATCGTCGTCATGACTTTCCCGTAAAAGTTCTGACCGAAAGTCATTGAGGATGACGATTTTCTAGTACTCCAAATTATCTGCTAACTCTGGAATTAGACATTTCACGTACTTATAAAGTATGCCATTTGAGACAGTAACCAAATTTTTCATCTTGGAATACCACAAGTCTTTAGATGGTAACACTATCAACATTTGGAACGGCTCTTGACAAGAAATCGGGGACAATATGGTCGCGTCCCTTGCAGTGAATAATTTGATAACTAAACGGTTGAAGTCAGAGTACCCATCGAGCAAGTCTTCCTGTGGGGTCTTTTAGATTATTCAGCCAGACAACAGACCTGTAATCACTGATTACGGTAAAGCTGATGAGTTCGAGATACTGTCTAAGCTTCTCGATGGCCCAAACCACTGCCAGGTATTCCCGTTCGGTGGTCGAGTATTTTTTTCTGGCTTGGTCAAAGATCTTGAGATATAGCAAATATAGCAGGGGCATCTGTTTGCAGCGTAAATGGTTTTGTGAAGTCCGGGCAAGTCAAGATAGGACCGAAACTAATGCCGATTTTAATTTTCCGAAAGCGGAGTCACAATCTCCCGTCAAACGAAACGGGACGTTTTTCATAATTAGACGTGGCCATCCCGAGGAAACTTCGAACGTCTTTGCCTCCACTTTGTTCACATCACAACAACAACAACAACAACAACAAGTCCTCGGTAATTAACTACGTAGCCCAAGAACTTAAAGAACGGTCGATAAAAACATTTATCCGGGCTTACAGTAAGTCCAGCACCAGTCAAGCGGTTCATTACAAGGCCCAGCACACGAAGGTGAGTTTCAAAGTCGGGGCTAAAAATAAGTATGTCGCCCAGATATACGCCGAGATAATTAGCAAGGTCTATTCCCAGTACGGTATCCACCAAACGTTGCGAACAAGCAGGGGCATTGATCAAACCAGCCACGACCGGGCACGGTAAAAGAGGCCAGTTCTCTACAAGATTCTTTTACACTTTCTTGCTAATAAGCCGAACGGATATCCATGGAACTGATATATTTCGCTTCCTTAAGTCGATCCAAGATGGAGGAGGTGTAGGGGATAGAATAAGTGTCTTTTTTGGTAGTTTTGTTCAAAAGTCTGTAATCTAAGCAAAAACAAAACTTGCAGTTTGACCTGGGCACTAGAAAAACTGGAGACGACCAAGCACTTTTAATTCCAACTTTTTGTGTAATTCCTCATCAATAATTTTTTTGTTTCAGAGGAGACACAGGGTAATACCTCTGCTTAATGGGTCTGGTACCAGGTTTCAAAATGATTTCATGCTCGTGTACGGTGGTAAATCCTAAACCCTCCTTCATACTTGAACACTTTCCTTGTAAAAGCGCCTCCAATTGAGCTTGCTGATCTGGTGTTAAGGTAGGTAAGTGGTCTGACTTTTCCTCGGTCACTAAGGTAGCGAAAGAGCACCTAACTTGCTTAAAAAAATTCAAAGCTCCATTTATTTCGCCTTAAATTGGGCAAAATATCCGTATTCATAATAAAATCCACGCCGAGAATCAAAGTGTGAGAAAAGTCAGGTACGGTAATAATCGTCAACAATTCCGTCCGCTTTAACCGCTTCTCCATTGGCTACCATGCACCTGGATCGACGTGCCCTGTCCACCTTCAAACCAAGCTCCTGGAAAATCTTCCAGCCAGCACCGCCAGCTAATGTGGCACTCGCACCCGAATCCAGTAGTGCTAAGATCGAGCGACCTAAAATGTCAACTCTTAAGGGCGGCCACTTCGTGACACTTTGAAACGCCTGTGAGGTATGGGAGTACGAGGGGTATCTTCTGTCGCGCCAATTGTAACGTCCAATCCCAATGCACCCCGTTTCGCGGCTTTTAATATCAGGTTCGTACCCAGCCCAGCTCGCCAATGTTTACCACTGAGCGCGATCGGTCCGAATCGCCTGCCATCGCGTCGCTGCCGAATGTAATTTCTCGCGAAACTGGGTCATGATTCTCATATCAAAATCCAGAAAACTGTCTCTATTTTTTTACTACGAGCAGACAAAGATAATATGTGCACATAAATAAATCTGAAAAGCTCGTTCCAAACCACGAGTATTGAGACATACAGGGGATTTTTTGGCACATGCAGAATCGGAGAAGCAAAGCGGTTTGGAAAAAAAACAAAACTGAGGCTAAATGACAAAAGAAAGAAAGTTGTAAAAAGAAAAACAGGAAATAAGTAAACAAAATATTCTAGTAATATTATAAATGCAAACGTTTCTTTACTTGTTTGTGTGTCGTGTGTGTGTATCAGTATATATGTGTGTATTTATTCATCAATAACGAAAATAAGTGGGTAATATATGTTGTGGGGTATAATAAACTAAAAGTAATAGTCTGAAATTAAAAAAAAAAATTAAGTTATAATTTATGTTGGGGGGTTGGAGGTATATGTCCGTCAAAATATGGGTTGTGGGGTGTTAAAATAAAAGAAATAGAGTCTGAAATGTAAAACAATGTTTTTTTTAAGTAATAATTTATGGTGGGGGTTTGGATGGTATATGTCCGTCAAAATATGGGCTGTGGGGTATTAAACTAAAATAAATAGTGTCTGAAATTTAGGGTGGGGGAAGGGGGTTTGGAGAAATGTCTATCAAAATATGGGTTGTGGGTTTTCAAACCAAAGGAAATAGGTTGTAGAATCTAAAACAGTATTTATTTTATTTTTTGGAAAGTAATAATAATTTAGGTTGGGGGAAGGGGGTTAAGGGTATTTCCTTTAAAATATGTGTTGTGAGGTACCAAATTAAAAAGGAATGATTCTGAAATTTTTGAGCAATGTTTTTCTTTAAATTTTTATAATTAATAATTTAGATTAAAGGAAGTATGTTGGCGATATTGTATAAATACGTCAAAATATGTGTGGTCATTAGATATCAGATACAGAGTCAGTTGTTTATTACAAATAGCGCAACTTTTGTTATTTGGTAATTTGGACCCCATATGGAATAAAAACTACAGAAATTTGGGAGAAAAATTAAAATATTTTTACTAATTGCGTCCTTCCTGAACTTATCGACTCTCAAAAAAATAGAAGTATGGAAATTAAAAAAGGTTTACTCTAAAACTTCCCTCGCTCAAGAACATATATTAAAAACCACTACTCGTACGCACATGGGATTGGGTCGGTCAGACTTTTCCAGGGTATATCCAGACTTTTCTTGGGTGTATCCACACTGTTCAGGGGCGTATTCTATATAGTAAAAATGTTACTAAAAAAGTAGGTTTTTAGTTTTTACTTCCCTCGCTAAGTAATGTAATCATCTAAAAATCGCACTTCGAGATTTTCATGTTCATCCACGAATTTGGAGCTTCCGAATAGTGATAAGCACGAATCCAGACGCCGCGCCGTCGCTCTGTTTCTTGGTCTATCGGTCGGTCTGTCTGTCGCCTACTTTGTAGCAACTCTAACTCGAAAACCTCTGCACCAATCATAACAAAATTTTACATAGTGATTACTTGTGTTGACGCGCAGACTCCTATTGTTTTTAAGCATTTCCCTACTACACCCTTCAGAGCTACCACAAAAAAAATATTTTACTTCCCTCGCTAGGAAGTAATGTAATCATCTAAAAATCGTACTTTAAAATTTTCATGATCCTCCACGAATTTTGAGGTTCCGAATAGTGATAAGCACGAATCCAGACGCCGTCGCTCTGTCTGTCGGTCGGTCTGTCGGTCTGTCTGTCGTCTACTTTGTAGCCACTCTAACTCAAAAACTCCGGCACCAATCTAAATAAAATTTTACACAGTGATTACTTGTGTTGACGCGCAGACCCCTATTGTTTTTGAGCGTTCCCCTATTACACCCTTCGGAGCTACCCCCAAAAAAACTTCATCCCTAAAAAAATATTTTTTTTTTCTTACCGTGTGATACCGTTTCGGAAAGCTTATAAAAATCGTAGTGTGATGGCGCCAAAATTTTTGACTACACTCATATATATATATATATATATATCACATAAAAAATGCAAAAAATTCAATTTTCTGTGCCATATATCCCGAGTTATGGGACGAAATGTTAAATAAAAAGTAGCTTAAGTTAAGATCCAAGTCACACCCTATTGTCTCATCAAATTTCATACAAATCGGTTTCGCCGTTTTTGCGTGATTAACTAACGAACAAAAATCTTAGTTTAACGGCACTATATACAATGAGCTTCAGGCTACTGCGAACATAGGGGAATCAAGTCCAATTTACGCTCCGTGCCGTACGACCGAGGTGGATTCGAAGCACGCTGCAGTGTTATCTTTGGGAAATTTATTTTGTTTTTATTATTTTGTTTTATTTCTGCTTTGCTCGAGAAACAGATTGATAAGTTCTTAAGTGAAATAATACATTTTTAAAGCCAAAAATGGATGTCTACGAAGTTGCCGAATAAGTACAGATAGTCAAATGGTATTATCAAGGCAGACCATTGAGACTTATTCAAGAACTTTTTTTGGAGAATTTTGTAAATCGCCCAGAACCTAGTTATCACCGATTCATAGGTTTGTGCAGAATTTTAAAAAATTTGGTTGTGTAGCGCCAAGAAACCACAAATAACCCACTGTTTTGAATGACGAGCAGGAAGTACGAGGTGTGATGATTTGCGATGCAGTGGAGGAAAATCGAAAATTAACTAGCCACCAAACTGCCGAAGCAGTTGATACGTCTTCAGCCACTGTCTGACGTGTTCTCAAAAAGAATGGTTATCATTCTTACAAAGCGTCAAAAACGCATCAAATTTTTCCCGAGGACAACTATCGTCGTATGGAATTTTGCGAAACAATGATGGAAAGGGCTAATCGTGAAAACTTTCCGAGATCTATTCTTTTCACAGATGAAAAGCACTTTTCCATTATTGAATCGTCATAACCCAACACACGTTCGATATTGGCCGAGGGAAAATTCGCATTTGTATTTTTTTTAAATGTTTGGGGGGGGGGGGTATACGTAATTTGGCCATTTTTTATTTACGGTAATTTGAATGGTCCTAGATACTTGCAGCATATTATGGTTTCAACAAGATTGTTGTCCCATTCACGATGTTGGCCTTGTTAGGAAATATCTTGATAATGAATTTTCTAATCGGGTTATAAGTACACGGGGAACTATTTTATGGCCAGCTCGATCACCCGATCTTGCTTCTAATAGCTTCTATCTGTGGAGTTATATCAAAAATAAAGTTTACGGGCATGAAAGGGCTAATAATTTGGAAGAAGTTCGGATTAAAATTGAAAAAGCTTTTCAAACTACCACCCCTAACATGCTTGGAAACGTTAGAAGGGGTTTTTATAATAGGCTCGGATATTGTCTAGCCGAGCAAGGAGGACTTTTCGAACATTTGCTCTAAATTCTATTTTCGCAGTAGCATGAAGCGGTCTGTATATATATATATATATATATATATATATATATATACATGGTGGATTCTTTAAATGGAACGGTGCTTTTAGCGGCTTTAGGGAAGAGGTTTTAAAAAAAGCTAAAAGCGAATCTTTAATGATTTTTTTCGGACTTTCCGCTCATTATAAAAAAAAAATTGGGGCCCCCAGCTGGTGGTCCACCAACTATTTTTTTTAAATAAGAAGTTATCACTTGTGGCACCTTTTTGGAAAGCTTGTTAAAAAAGAAATTTAACGCACTAGTTTCTGTCATCTGTCAACCAATGTGTCAAAAATTTAAAAAAACTTATTTTTTGTCAATTGTTTTAGCTTCAAAATAAACTACATATTTCTCTATTTACTAAGCGGAATAAAGAAAATACCACACAAGGACATTATTGGCGGTTCATTTGGGGGCCCGCACGGAAGGCCCAGGGCCTACCAACATTTTTTTCATGAGGAGGTACCACTTGTGGCACCTTTTTGGAAAGCTTGTTAAAAACAAATTCGATTAAACAAAGTCCGGATACACTCTGGAAAAGTCTTGAAACACCCTGAAAAAGTCTGGAAACACGATGGAAAAGTCTGGAAAGACCCTGGAAAAGTCTGGATACCCTCTGGAAAAGTCTGAATACACTCTGGAGAAGTCTGAAAAGACCCTGGAAAAGTCTGGAAAGAAACTGGAAAAGTCTGGAAAGTCCCTGGAAAAGTCTGGAAAGTCCCTGGAAAAGTCTGGATACACTCTGGAAAAGTCTGGATACACTCTTGAAAAGTCTAAAAAGACCCTGGAAAAGTCTGGATACCCTTTTGAAAAGTCTGGAATAGTCTGGATATACACTGGAAAAGTCTGAATACATCCTGAAAAAGTCTGGAAACACTCAAGAATTCTGGATACACTTTTAAAAAGGCTCGATACATTCTGCAACATCTTAATAAGTCTTAATACACCCCGTAAAGGTCTGGATACACCCTGGAAAGTCTGGATACACCCAGGAAAAGTTCGGATATGCCCTAGAAAAGTCTGGAAATACCCACTAATTTAGGATACACTCTGAAAGTCTGAAAAGACCCTGGAAAAGTCTGGATACACCCTAGAAAATCTGGATAAATCTACGAAAAGTCTGGATACACCCTAGAAGAGTCTGGAAAGACCCTGGAAAAGTCTGCATATACCCATAAAAAGTCTGGATGGATTCTGGATACACCCAGAAAAAGTCTAGATGCATTCTTGAAAGGTCTGGATACACCCTGGAAGTCTGAATACAAGTTGGGAAGTCTGGATACACCCAAGAAAAGTCTGGATATACCTTTTTAATTTCTGACCGACCCAATCTAACCCATGTGTACGCGAGTGGTGGTTTTTATATATTTTCTTGAGCGAGGGAAGTTTTAGAGTAAACCTTTACCCATTTTTTCATATAATTATATTATTTTTGATTCTTACATTATTTCCTTCCATCCTATTGATGGTATCTAGTTAGGGTCTAAGACAATTTGGCACCGCCGATTCGGCGCCAGGGAAATTCGGCATGAAGAAAATTCGGTGCACCAAAAAAAATTTACTAAACGTCTTTATAAAAATTATTGATTTCGGTGCCGAATTTTCTGGAGCCGAATTAACAGGCGTCGAATCAGCGGCACTGAAGGTTCCGCGCCGAGTCAGCGGCGCCGAATTGTCCCTATCCCATCTGATTATGTTTTCCAGTTTTCTTGGAATATGATGAGTGCTAAAAATATCCGCTAAGACTCGTACTCTGCTAGCTCTCCCCCCACTTTTACACCGACTGCAACTTTTTTTGATTGAGTTTTTTTTATATTTCAAAACCACGGAAACGATCACAAGTTTTGAGGGGGTTTGGCTTCAATTTCAAAAATATTTTCCTGCGGCTCTATAGCTCATTAATAATTTTTCAATCTAGAATTGAGGCTATAGTTATAGATCCTTTTAAGGATTTTATGATTTCGTTGCTTTTTAATATAAATTTGTACACACTAATTCAACCCAACCCCTAACCGGGCGGGGGGGGGGAGGACTTGAAAAAAGCTGTGCGTTTTTCTTAAATTTTAAAATTGTACACCCCCTACACTTTTTCGGGCACGTGCACCGGCGTTTTTACGGGGGGGGGGGGTAGACGGCGTAATTACCCCCTTCCCCAGAACCTCAAAAACACAGGTTTTACACAGACGAAAAAAGAAAAAAAAAAGACAGTTCATCCCACCTCTTTTTTAATAATTTTATCTGCGGCGCTATATTTAGTATAATTTCCCAAAATCTTATGACCTGAAACACGTGAACAAGCTTAAGATTTTTGAAGCGTTTTCATCTGGAACAGCAACATTTTTTTGTCTGCGGCGCTATAACGACACTTTGTTACAATTTTAATTTAATTTTTAGCAATTTTTATCAAATTAACCCCGGTTCACCCCTTTTATAACCAACCCCCTCTAACTTATTTTTTTTAATATTGTATTGTCACCAAATCTACATCAGCATACAAAATTTCGATAAACATGAAGTTTGCGAAAAATGCATCATAAGATTTAAAAGTATTATTATACGGCTCCTGTGAAGCTAAATAAAAGACGGTCAATGCTCTCTGGTATAAAATAATTCCAAACATAACACTATAATAAAAATAAAATCACCTAGTCCGGCCACCATTTAGACTCCGCCTCTCATCAATATAGGAAAACGAGCGCGCGAGAATAAGTTTGAAAAAGCCACCGAATTTGGGCCTGCAGAGGTTTTACAATCCCACTTTTTCTCCCACAGTTTTTAACATTTTCAAAAAAAAAATTGTGTTGTGTAGTAACCATATAAACGCAGGGCGTCACCAAATCTACATCAGCATACAAAATTTCATTAAAATCGATAAAGAGGAAGTTTGTAAAAAATTCATCATAAGATTTAAAAGCATTATTATACGGCTCCTGTGAAGCTAAATAAAAGACGGTCAATGCTTTCTGGTATAAAATAATTCCAAACATAACTCTATAATAAAAATAAAATCACCCAGTCCGGCCACCATTTAGACTCCACCTCTCATCAAAATAGGAAAACGAGCGCGCGAGAATAAGTTTGAAAAAGCCACCAAATTTGGGCCTGCAGAGGTTTTACAATCCCACTTTTTCTCCCACAGTTTTTAACATTTTCAAAAAAAAAAAATTGTGTTGTGTAGTAAACATATAAACGCAGAGCAGAATTTTCATTAAAAGTGGGACTGTAGTTTATTTCCTATAGAAATTGTGGGCCGAAAAGTGCTAAAAATAGGTGATCTTCAGAGCCATTTTTGAGAGGTAAAAAAATCAATATTTTTTGATCACATAAAAATTCCGCCCTACAGTTTTCTTTCATCTTTACAACACAAAAAGAATCAATAAAATTGGTTTTACTGTTTTTCCAAAAAAGCGGGATTGTAAAACCATTGCAATGACGACGGAGTGTGCCCCCTTAACAATGGTCGTTTGTCACCAGCCGCATGTAGCAATGCATATGAAAGAAATGTCTGTTCCGTCGATGGATCTAAAGCTTAAGCCACTAGACCTCCGTCTAGCGACCCTGTTCGGCGTTTCCCGAACAAGTACAGGTCTTGATGGTCTTTCCATCAGCTCCACACTTAAAACATTTAAGTTTTCTATCGGGGCACTGGTCTCTTACATGTCCAGTCTTCCTTCAAAACCAACAAAGAGGTGTTCCAAATTGCGCTGGATTGGAAACCACGTTGACATTCGCCGCTTTGGGTTTTCTATAGATCAAGTTAGGTTATTGGAGATGAGTAGATATAGGAGCAGAAGTAAATCTCTCTGTCTGATAGATTGTCTCCTCGACTTCACTCCCAAGTTCGATCAATTCGTCGAGAGTATCCAGTGGTTTTAGTACAAGGGCCTTTTGGAGGGATGGCAACATGTTTCTTCGTATCAAGTCTATCTGTTCCTTCTGAGGAGTTGGTGGTCGTAATTGCCCAAATAGGCTTTGCATTCTTGTAACATACAATCCGAAACGTTCATCCGCGCCTTGCGTGCGTTTAGGGATTTCACGGCGCAAGTTGGCTTCAAAATCGTAAGGTAAGAAGGTTTTTCTCAGTCTATCCTCAAAGTCACTCCACCTTTTAATTAAATGTATCACGCCTTACACGATACCAGTCCTGGAGTCTGATTTTCGAACCTATACGAAAATATCTGCATGCGAGTACTAAATAATAGTCAATTTTTTTGTCAGTCTCTTTCTATGTCGTGTAAAATGAGAGGCGAAAGATAAGCCGGTATGTGTGGACCGCGTTCAAATTCGGCTGGTTTAAATCAATATTGCACGAGTGGGTTGAGGGCATTCGTGTTGTTTCGCATGAAAAACCGGTTATTCTTTCACGTACTACCCAAGCAATGTCGGCATATCTTTTGCCTCCTATTCTATACGGTATAGGAAGAGACGGAAGTAGTCGCATGTGAATAATTTCGTATGGTTTCGAAAATAGAACCCCTTAGCATCACCCTTAAAAAATTCTCCCATAGCCTTATTAATTACTAACTGGTCTTTGGAAACATCTGTCTTCGAGTTCATTTAAAAATGCATTTAAACTAGACTGACCATCGAACTTAAGGTTCCATTTTTGCAGGTTATTGTGATCAAAAAAACAAGTTACCGGTTTCGGGCCATGGTGGAAATCTGAAAGAGGTTGGCTCAACATGGGTGCGGAGGCAAAATTTCTCGATGGTTGTGCCGACTCGTGATAAATTCTTGGTGGTTGTTTAAACACTTTGTTTTAGTTGAGGTGTCGATTGTAATGGTCGTCAACTGGTGGTTGGATTTGGATGACTTAGAAAGGATCTGTCCTACCCGGTTCCTCTGAGGGTTTGAGCCACCAGAAATATCTGGGGGCCGTTGCCAATTGCGCGCGGACGCTTGAATCGCACGGGATTCGGTACGGAAAGTTTTAATAATTGGGCCAACCCAACTAGAAGGTTCCGGTTGCACTTGCCTTATCGGAGAAACATCAGAGAGGTGCGGTCGAGAATAACAGTCGTTTCTCATAAAAGAAACTACTGGACCACAGTAATCCAACCTGGAATTGCGCTGATAACAGTTCCCTGGGAAGCTGAAAGCTCACTCGCCGGTTCTCAACAGGATTACCTGTGGTATCCTCTGTGAAGACATAAGCGCCTCAGTCATTTCGACGGAACTGCGACATTGTAATGGGTTCTTCCAGGTCGAGGACCGTGCCAGATTTGCAGGGATAAGCTCGGCTACTTGCTGGTCTGTATTCATATCAACGGATGTTATATGTTCTCGTTGTTCCAAGTGAGGCTGAACAGTACGATTCAATGGTGCACTTCCACGTTCGGGGGCTCGTTGACTATTACCTGTAGCAGAGTCGCTAGGGTAGCTTGTGGCTTGACTACTAAGTCGTAGTTGTGATTGACTACTAGGAAGATTCTCTAGACGTTCGCGAGAATGGGTAGTCAGGTCCACGATGCTCGAGTTTTTCTCAGCTCGTGGTGAAAGTGATGACGATCTTTCTTCATTATTAGGTATGGGTTCTTCCAATAAATTCCCCAGAAAATCTTGTGCACCGCCTGCCAAACCCAAGACAGCAATGTTGTATACACCCTCCAGAGCTTTCAACAACCCCTCACATAGTTCTGCTAAACTATCTCTCCTTAGGCGTTCCTCTTTTGTACAAGGTCAAATGAGAGTTATTCTGCCACGTACATAGAATAATCGGGCTTGAATTCTTTGGAATTCATTATCCACATTAGTTTTATCAGAATGCCAGCTCCCGAACAGGATCCATAACCAATCTGAGACTCTGGGCACGCTTATCCTTAGCTGTATGACTCATGATCGCGACCCCTCGACTCTCCAACTCATAAGTAATTTCGTCACTCAACAAACGATTTACTTCTATCTTCAATTAAGGAAGGTAACGTTCCCCAAACAAAAAGACACGCACAAATTAAAAAAAAACTTAGTACCGCGCTACGGACGCAACCTTAAAAATCATGGAAATATACAGTTACGGTACACCGTTACAGTAACGATAGAGTGAGCACCAACCCGTCAAAGGGTCACACTTCAATATGCACACAAAAGAAAAATGTAATAAAACTTGCCGCTTGCTAACACAAACCAAAAAAAACACACTTAAAAACTACCGTTTCAAACAGAAACGCACAGCACTGTTTGAAACAGAAACACACAGAACTCTTCAGAGAAAAAACAATTTCATAGAAAACTATCCTGGCTTAGGCCAAGGGCGAGAGTTGCCACTAGAAAAATTTACTTGTTGTAGGCAAACCAACAGGGGTAGTCGGTACCAACAAAAAAATTAGTTTATTTGATTAAGTTTAATGTAACTGGGCCTCTCAAAAAAATAAAAAACAAAAAACAAAGTTCAAAATTTGCAGTGACAGTGTTTTGTTTTGACCAAAATATTTATTTACTTAAGTTCAATTAGAATGAGTAGAGAAAATAAAAAAAATCACGGTTTTGAAATTTACAATCACGGTGTTTTGCGTTGAAAAAAAATTATTTGATTAAGTTTAGTGTAGCTGACTCTCTAAAAAAAAACAAAAAAAAATAAAATTAAAAATTTGGAGATACGTGTTTTGCTTTAAAAAAAATAACTGATTTGTTTAAGTCTACTTGAAGTGGGTAAAGAAAAATTTCAAAAAAATTAAATTTTTGAATTTCCAGTTACGGTGTTGGGTTGGGTTTAACAAAAAAATAATGATTTGTTTAATTAAGTTTAGTGTAAAAAAAAACGAAAAGGCGCGCCCCACGTTGGGCGCCAGTATAACATTGACACCTCCCATGAGAGGAAGGGAAAAGTTAAAGTAATGTACATTATACATTACAGTGAACATAGGGTTATAACCACCCTATGTGCCGGGTTCATCGAGCCCCACGTTGGGCGCCAGTGTAACATTGCCACCTCCCATGAGAGGAAGAGACAAGTTAAGTTAATGTACATGATATATTACAGTGAACATAGGGTTATATCCACCCTATGTTCCGGGTTCATCGAGCCTCTTTGGTAGCACTGGGGTAACCTTTGTCAAGTATTATTGACTGCAAATAATAGGCCTGTTTCTGCGGGCTTCATACAGCATACCGGTATGGCGAAATTAATGACGTCACGGTATGTTGTTGCCAGACTTAATTCGCCTTGTTGCCACAATGCACAATAAAAATGTGGATATTACAAACTGTTTTCAATAAAATGCGTTTCAATTTAAAAAAATTCGGCCTATAGTTTAAATTTGACACATTTATTTTACATCTGCAAGGTTAATTTTAAAACCATAAATACAGTTGTAGCAGTCACGTGACATATCTGGTATTGTTGCCAACCTAAAAACAAAAAAAAACAGATCTTTTTTAAAAAAATGTCAGGTAGTTTGTAAGTAAAGATGTATTGATTTTTATTTTATTTTGAAGAGGCAATACCAAGAAATAATTTCTTTGGCAAAAACACGAAAAATACTAAACTTTAAAAATATACATTTTTGTATCGTATTTTTGCGAGTAACCATGACGTCTGGTTTTACATACCATACTATCTAACTACCTTTCAAGGTAGTTAGATGCTCTTGGTATGTTATAATTTACGTTTATTTTACTTGTTAGAACTCTTATGAGACAACACGAGTACAACAATTAATAGTAATGACGAAAAATTCTTAAAAATTAAAAAAAGGAAAACTCACGTGACCTCTATATCGCACGACCACACTTTCCCATTATCCAAACTTCGCCGGTCCGCCAGCGCCACCTTTTGGTTTACAATCATAGGTTAGGTTTTTCCCTCAAAATCTTTTATGTTTCAGAATTTGAGAATAATGTGGAAACCACTCTTTTGAAAGATCCGTTTGATTAAATGATTTTTGTTTTATTTTAATTACAGTTCCTAGAGCATGATGTTCATTTTGTAGTCTTTTACTTTTTACTGAGGTTAATAAATAAGGGAATTTTAAAATTAAATTTTTCTAGATAAATTTTTAAAAAACTTAAATACTTTAAATAAAACATCATTAAAACCGTAAAAAAAAACACTAAAATTAATAAAAAAACGAGAATTTTTTGTACTTCAGTGTAAAATGAACTTCCTGTATTTCGATTACTCACACAGAGGGTGGAATCGAAATACAGGAAGTTCATTTTGCAATAAAGTACAAAAAACTTTTGTTTTTTCATTTTCACAGCCATTTTCCATTTGTTTTTTTAACTAGTTATAGTACCTAACGCCTAGTTCCCACCTATGCGCGCTCAGCCTGACTCAAAAAACGCCTTACGTTACAGGACATAGATTTGCAGTTGTTGTAAATGTAGAGTCGCTCGAGCATTTTTTGAGTCTGGGTCAGCATGCATAGGTGGGAACCACATGTAACCCTACTGTCAAGTGAAGCACTGGTATAATTTTTCTTTGTATAATTTAACAAGTAAATTTATCCAATAGTCTTTTTAGCCGAAAAGGTTTTTCTGGCCTCTGCAGTAACCGAAAATAAACAAGAAAACATATTTTATTTATTTATTTAATTCTCTCTCCATATATATTACATCAAATAGTAACCCGGTCAACAAAACAACAAAAATAGATTTATAAAGTACCTATCAGAAAAAAAGACTAAAGGCGGATTCAGAGTTCCTTAAGGTAAGCAGTATGAGGTATGCGGTAAGACGCAAGGAAAATAAACTACAGCAAACACATGCTGCTCTTTATAGTGTTCTGTAAGCCGCAAGTGATAAGCGGTAAGAGCAGCATGTGTTACCCATTGTGCCACTCATGTCTTTTAGTCGCGTTTAGTTACTAATTTTCACAATTTCACTAGTGTAATCAGCCTTAGTTTTAGTGGGCACTATCTGACAAAACAAAAAAGTGTTTTTGAGGTGATAAATTTAAAATATGTTTAGCCCAGTTAAGTTTGCTTTGTCAACAATTTTTTTTGTAAAATTTCGACAATAAAGCTTTTTTTTGATTTGATTTGATTTGATATTTTCCTTGCATTTTACCGCATACCTCATACCACTTACCTTACGGAACTCTGAATATGCCTTTAGCTGTCTGGTGTACAAACCTACTAGAAACTGGTGTTGGTCCATTTGTTGAGTTATTAATTCCTGTCTTGGAAGTTTTAGATTATCTGTGAAAGATTGGGCTCAAATTTACACACGTATTGCTAAAGGCTATTTATGTCCTGAAAATACCAGAATCAACTTTATTACAAACCATATAATATTCACTACACTAAATCGCTCTACCTTTGTTGTCAGTTGACAAAACACCCACTTGTTTGAAGCCCAAGTGTCCTCAACTTTCTCAAAGAGTCTTATCGACTTTCTTAGAGCTGGGCTACACTTTTTTGGCCTGTAAGTTCCATATTTTCAATGGTTTATACAACAGGTTTGGTCCACTTCATCGTCGGGTAATACATATTTTAAATGTGCATAAGCGAGGCAGAAATATGGACGAATTAACTTGAGGTTGTGTGTTTCCACCAAAAAACTTTTGAAACATTTACCAAAAATTACAAAATATTGTTTACAATTTATTTTCATATTCAGGATTGCCAACCAAAGAAATAAGCAATGTAACCATGAGGTCACACCTAAGTTAAATGTGACGTCATCGTAAGGTGTAGTTACTCGCAAAAATACCGGTCACCCTGTTACTATACATACCGGTATAATGCATTAACCCCGACAAAACAGGCCTAATCATAAAAATTAGGTGTTTCAAGAAAATAGGTGCTTGATATTTTAAGGTTAGAAGGGTTTGTACAGTGAAACACAAAAGTTCAGCAAATGTAAATATATTAACAAATATATATAAAAAAAAATGTTGGTACATCAATGGTCCTAGACAAAAGGGTTAAGAAGAAAAAAAAATAACCTTTATACCTTAAAAATACCATTGACATTGTTTATGCCTAAAAAGTTCACTGTCGACCTTTGGGGCGACTTTCCCACCCTTCTATTTTTACTTTGGTTTCAAAAAAAATATATAAGTAAGTCCATAAAAAAAAGACAACATAATCCAAAGGGAAAAATAAAGTAAATTTCTCCAACCAACACCCTACAATGAATTATTTGCACATCATGACATAGAGTTACTTTTGTAATAAAAAAAATATACTTTTAACGTTTAAAATACTTTTTAAGAGGACAAGAAAAGATAATATGTTTGGCTTATCTGTAAATCCACCACATCACTCTACTTTCCAGTTGGTCGGGATAGCGATGCTGCCTCACAGCTGAACAAGTAGGCCAGCACTACCCAAGCCCTGAAACAGCGACTAATAGACTCCACAGGCTCTGCAGCAGTTGATCAAGTGACGTGGCCCCCAGGAATGATATGGGTACCCAAGAGTGACATGAGCCCCCCAGGAGCGACTCTAGATAAGTGACAAACAAAGCGGTTTAGAAAAAGCCGCCCTACCACATTTCTATTAGCTTGAAGCATTAGCTGTGGACAGTATAAACACAAGGCATATCATACCTCTTAAATACTTAAACTGAACAGACCGCTCCAAAATAAACTATCAATCCGGCAACGTCCCCTCTGACGTCAGTGTAACAGCTGACAATGACAGCCGTCAATTGACAGCGCATTTTGGCTTTAGAAGAAAGTTGAACAATTCTTTATTTTGTAAGTGTTTATATGCCACCAGTCACCAAAGGGCACAGCGTAAGGACAACCAGGTAACTCAGAATTTATTGCAAGAAGTATCACGGTTTTTATTGTCACCTATTGTTGACACCTAAAGGGAGGTTTATAAACGAAGAATTCTTGTTGTTTCAGCCGAAATCAACGACGACCGCCCAACAGTAAGGCCCTAAAAGACATCATGTCGACATCTTCACACGCTGGTCCTGCTAGAGTACTGAAAACACATTGTCTTCTCACTTAACACGAATCATAACCAAACAACCGCAACAACACCTTACCAAAGGCTTAGTAGTTCAATACATGGAGCACAGAAGGTGCAACGCCTGCGACACAGGTTAGTATTCACTCTATCTACCTCTTAATTTGTTTGTTACAAGTACTGATTCAAGTAGGCGCTTTTTACCGCAGTCAAAGGGTGTCCATTTCTACCTCAGCTTTTACGTGTGCGTCAACCATCACTGAAGAAGATTGCACTATCACCCACCAATCAGATGTTATCGACTTTACTTATTTTTTTGTTGTTTTAGTAATAAATTATTAAATAAATGAACCACGCCGGTATCTTACTCATATTCTAGCAAACTATATTTTAGTATTAGATTTATCCTATAAAAGATGGTTAAGAACTGTTTAATAATGTACTTGTGAATGTTTTTTTATAAGTAATACTTTGTTAATTAGCGAACAAATGTGAAAAGTTTTAAAGTGAACGATTTTGTGATAACCGATATTATTACATTCTAAATATTTGATTTTAATAAGAAAAGGATAGAATATTTTTATAGTAGTAACTATTATTTTTAAGCTTTATGCAATTAATTTGTCAAACATGTTTAACTATATTATGCCGTGAATAATAATACCATGGGTAATAAATATTTACGTGCGTTTTTATAAGACATCTATTTAAGATAAAATTTGATCAAAATTTACCATAAACAGGTGCGTTCTTAGTTTTAAGATATTTTTGAAAACAATAGGTATCCGAGGAATAAAGACAAGTTAGAATTACTTTAATTAAGAAATTACAGCCTATATCCGAAGGATACAATAAAGGCAAGTTAGAACTACTTTAATTAAGAAAGTACAGCCTATTAATTATATCAGTCAAATTTTCTAAATACAGTCAAGCCACCAAGCGTGTTCATTACTGTTTTGGCGAACGCGCTGGGAAAGTATAGGTTTTCTAGCAAAGTAAATAAACAGGTGACGTCACTGCCTCTTGATATTGTGGCGAGTCCGCTTGAGGTTTGTACTAGATCGCGATTCTAGACGGTCAGTATTTTAAGTAATTTTGGGAAAGTTACAATAGCAAACTTAAATTTGATACCCATATTTTCCTCTTAAGTAAAGAAGTTGCCTCCGGGTGTTTTGCTGTCAAGATCACTATTAATGAATTAGGTGTTCACTTTGCTAGGACCGTTTACTTTGCGTAATTCAAAATCCGATTTTCTCAATCAAAGATAAAAACCACAAATTAGTTAATTTTTTTGTACCTAAACAAAAAAAGTGCGTCATATAGTTTAACGATGTCGGGCCGACACCAAGTTGACTATGTAGGACCAACCACATTATGCAGCTTGTTGCCAATGCAGAAATTTCCATTGCTTAATAACAAGATATGGTTTTATCTTAATGGGTAAAAATGGCGCTCGTTTTAATATTTTTCCTTTATCGTGGATATATATAAACAGCTAAGATAAGAAAACTAGAATTTGGACTTAGGATTTACCAATCAAGCAGTATGGACAAGATAGTGATAAGTCCTTGCCAGAATCACAGTCTGAGATTGCGTCGGCCTATACATACTCTCAGGCGATGATCGCCCGCAAACAAAAAATCCTACTGGCCCCATGTTGTAAATCGTCGTGGGGTCCCATCAGCGTAAGCAAAGTCGGCTTCCACAATCTTGCCTACAATGGTCCAAGTGAACTGTGTGTGCTGGGTGGGCTGTGCATATGTCCCGAGCCATTGTTAGGGATGCGATACTTGTTCACTTAACATTCCATAATATTCTTTGGAGGCAAGCTTTCAAATGAAAACTTCTTATAAGAAACTCGCTTGGAGCGAAATGAAAGCTTGCTAAACAAAATTAATTATGTATCTCTGTACGGAGGTGCTTTCTGTACTCTGTCGTCAGTAAATACGTGCCGGTTACTTTATTAAGTATTGTAAATCAAGTTTGGAAAAAAATACCTGTAAAGTTACTGCCGGCCTCGTTAGTTAGCAAATTTTTTTAGGCGTTCTTTAACTAACTATAACTAGTTCTTTTATTTGGACAGCGGAAACGACAAAGAGAAAAACTATCCATCACTTTCTCACGGATTGTTAATGGGAGTTCTATAGATAATAATTCACGCATAGGCTAGAAAAATTGGGTCAGAAAAACTTGTTTTACCTTAAAATGCACCCTAGCTACTAAATCGAGATTAGCTATCTTACCTTGTCTTTATATCTTATCCATTCTCTATTTCTGTTGAACCCATAGAAAATAACAAAGAAAGAGCATGGATTAACCGAATTAAGCCGAGTTTCTGTCTATGGTGGGTAAGGTTTAATTGATATCTTCTAGCACAAAGTAAACGAAGAGCCGGCAGGAAAAAGGATTGGACTCCAGTAAAAGTATAACGTAAGGTATAACTGAAACCCTCAATTCGAGGTCGAAAATTTAAGATAAAACAATATTACGAATAAAAATGTTTGGGTAAACAAATTCCTTTGTGATTGAAAACTGAAGTGAAATAAGTATTCACTTCACCTCACAGAAGTAAACGTTCGGGCGCTTGAAATTCAAGAATTCAACCCCAGGATGTGTATTCTTGTAAGTCATACGGTCCGGTAATTTCTCTCGTGCGAAGGAATCTATCACATGAGATCACCTCCCCCGTCGTCACTAGATTACGCTGTTTCCAGCTTCGGGCCATGCGAATGGCAATATTATAATATGGATTATTCGCCATAGGGGGTCTTAAAATAGTCCACAGGCTAGACCACCATTTTTTTAAACACTATTAATTAAATTAAAACTTACCAAACAAGATTTTTTTTAATTTAAAACATTTAAAAATTCCCAGCACCGTACTGATGAGCACCACAAATGCGAAACCCGGGTCTACGGTTACCATTACCTTTTTTGAGGGAAAGCTCGCTATTCTTTGTTTGTTGTTATTTATTCACCCTCGCTAAAACTTTTTTGCATTTAAGATTTTTTTTTTTGAAATTTTCAGACAATGATGTTTTTGAAATTAACTCTGTGTTTCGGACTTCCATTGTCTATATTTTATTTATACGCAACGTTTCGATCAGTACAATATCTGATCCTCTTCAGGTGCAAACTAGGGGAAGGGCGTCGAATATCGATCAGCGACTAATTTCGATCACCTTATTTATAGGCAACCCTGCATACTTATAGAATTACCAAATATGTGTCGCTGTCTCTTGAGGTAGTCGGCACTTATTACAGCTGTCACCAGCCAGTTCCGGTACAACGCTGAGTGTGCATGTTTACAAACTCTTTTTTTGCATTTTTTTTTTGTTAATTTTGGCAGTTATCTGATAAGGTATGTATCTGTTAAGGTTAAAAAATCCTAAGCTAGTTTAACATTTTTGGCTACATAGTACGCCAAGGTATTTGATACACTGTTTAAGAAAATTTAAATCCTTTGAAGTTAGGATTTTTTTATATAAAAACAAAGCCTTGTCAATGGCGGGCAATATCGGTCAGCATGATATTACCCGTAAGTGATCGATTTTTTCCGACTGTGCTAAATTACATTTTTTTCCTTTCAGAAGCCTAGAAAAAGATATTGTCGTAAGACAAATCGATTAGCATGGTCAGAAGAAGACATGAAGAGGGCTATCAAGGCCGTTGACCAGCAGATATTGATTAGAAGAGCAGCAAAATTGAATGAAATACCATATGCTACATTGTGTGACAGATTGAGAAACAGATATTCTAGTAAAAAGTTAAAGTTAGGAAGAAAACCTGTTTTAAATGAAGAGCAGGAAGCAGAACTGGCTAATCACATTTTAAAACACTCAAATATTTTTACGGATTGACAGCAAAAAACATCAAATAACTCGCTTTTGATTATGTCGTTTTCGATTTACGACATAATTTTAATGTGGCTATATGGATTTTTAGAACGGCATCTCAGAATTTCTTTAAGGCGACCTGAAGCTACGAGTCTCAACCGTGTATCAGCATTTAATCGAAATGATGTGAACCTATTTTACGACAATTTGGAATACGTTTTTGAAAAATATAAATTTCCAGCTAGGCGACCCATAGATGATATTTACCGCTGCTCAAAATTGGGGTCGATAACCGAAGATTTGTTCCTCGAGTGGTTAAAGCATTTCGCTAAAATGGTAAATGCCTCCAAGGAAGATCCTGTGTTGGTTGTTTTAGAAAATCACTCCACACATTCCTCTTTGCAGTCCTATAACTTTTGTCGTGAAAACGGGATCGTTCTTGTTTCACTGTCACCTCACACCTCTCATCGGCTTCAGCCTTTAGACGTCAGCTTTTTTAGTTTATTGAAATCAGCGTACAGCAAAGAATGTGGTCTTTATATGAAGTCCCATGCTTATAGAAAAATTGAGGTAACTGATTTTGCAGAACTATTTGCTAAAGCGTACAATCGCATTACTTCCAAGGAAAAAGGTATAAAAGGATTTAAAATTACTGGCATCTTTCCATTAAACAGAAATTTATTTGGGGAAGAAGAGTTCACTGAAATATTGGAAGAACCTACTGTTACGCAGACAGAAGCCGACGAACTGACCAGGCCTCCCCAAAAAACTTCTTCTTCAGATCATCAGATCCAAAGCCTCAAACTAGTAAAGGTGCGTCAAGTTATGTCTTTAAATTCAATGCCTGGAACTAGTAAAAATGATGAAGTAGAGATTAGTGAAGGTACGCCGCCAGTAGAAGACAAAAAACCACAAGTCAATTTAAAGAGAAATATGCGTCAAAATTCAGTCTCCAGTGATAGTTTTTCATCGGAACTTACAGAAGACTGTTAAATTAAAAATATCATCCTTTGAAGACTTTCATCCGACACCCAAATTAACAGAAAAACCACGTTCTAAAAGATTACGAAAACAAAGATCTCAAATACTAACTTCCACTCCGCTGCAGACGTCCTTAAAGGAAAAAGAAGAAAATAGGGAGAAAAAGAAGCTTAACGAGGCTACAAGAAACTTATTTCAAAAAGGAAAATCCACAGGGCCTAAAACACCGGCACCTAAAAAACAAGTAAAAAACAAGTCAAACCATAAACAGCAACCTAAGAAGCCTATAAAGGAAAACGACATACGTCCAAACTGCGTAGAAACTGGAACATCAGATGAACTATGGTGGCTTGCAGATCATGTGGCATTTGGATTCAAGCTGCATGTACCGATGTATCACGCCCAGAAGACTTAGAGTCATGTAAGTATGTGTTTAATAAGAAAACACAAAACCCTGCATTGTTCGATATTACCCTTCCATATGATCGGTATTAGCCGATCGTGGCGGATAATATCGACCGACGCAGTGTTTTGGGTTTTCTTAATAAAATCATTTTTTTTTATCAAGTTTTGAGATTTTTTTTGTATTACTATGTAGGTAGAATAATAAAGTTTTGGTTCCATACAAAAAATAACCATAATTTTTAAAAGGTTTCTTTCTAGAGTGCATTATTTATTAGGTGATCGATATTCGACCACTTTCCCCTACTTTTTTTTATTGATGTATAAAATCAATTTTTCTTGATTCACATAGGACTACCGTTATTGGGTGTTGGATGGCCTAACTTTTAATATCAACTTTTTTCGCAAAAGAAATAGGTCTATTTTTTAAAATATATTTTATACAATTCATGTCGACTTTAAAAATATGCAGAAACGAAAACCAAAACGCACTTAATCACCTCGACTGCGATACGATACGACAAATATAGTAGTAAGTAAACTTTATTAACAAAACTTTTAAAGAACAAGCTTTTATTAAATGCACTAAAAAGTAGAAAACAATTTTTTATCTTTCTGATACCAAAAATTAAAAATTTTAACTTTACGGTGACAAGGAGAACTACAAAAGAAGAACTACATTCTTCTTTTATTCGAATGATAAACATGCTTTCATCTAAAGACGCTGAGAGCGGGTAAGACATTTACGGTGGAATTTACTAAAAAGGTTTAGTCTATTTTAGAACTGTCCTAGGTTTAAGTGAAATTTTTGGTTTTAATTATTTTAAACCAAACCTCCTGGAGTTTTGGACATAGTATGATTTATAAAAATAATTTTAATAAATTTGTGTATTGAATAATTATCTTAACACAATCTTTTGTTGGATTTAAGAAAAAAGTTTCAATTTAGAAGAAAAGAAAATTAAAAAAATTAAACCCATGCGGGGTTTAAATAGTAAACACTCTGTATAACAAATTAAAATTGGGATTATATCACTTTAATTAAAACTTACCCTAGATAATTAATTTTTCCAACTAATACTTGATGTCACACAACGATTTAGATGGTTAATAATAAAATAAGGCGTCGATTAATTTTGTATTAATTTAAAAAGTGTTTTTATTTATGAAATGTATTAAACAAACTTAAATGCAATTTTTTTTTTTTAGATTTCTGTCACTGTCAAAATGTCAGTTTAAAAATATTAGCGCTGCGTTTAATCACAAACAGCGAGTTCTGATCCTTTACCTCTACTGATGAAATCTACAGCTTTAAAATGAGTGGGCTTTGAGTAAGGAGTTTTTTTTACTGAGCTTTTAGATAACCTCAATGTTTTACTTTCAGTTTTTAAATAAATTAAAATAGTTGTTTTGGGATTTTTTGTTTGGTATATTTTTCGTGCATAATCAGTGACCTTCACTTATGTTTGTTTTACCTCATAGTGCCCTCATGAGTATATTTTTGTTCTGAAAACGGGTTCAAAATATGGAGGTGTTCTATTGGTTAATGAACAACTTGGGATATTAAATAAGGTAAATTAATCCTTGTAAAAACGGTTACTTAGGAGGACCATAAATTTAAACCACCCCCTAAAAAATCACCAACTTTATAACCTCAAACACAGATAATGAAGCTATTATGTGCCAAATTTTTGGCGTTTTCACCATTTGCCATCTTGAAACCTGTCAGAGAAAATTAGTTTTAGTGCATTTTCTCCTAAAATATGGTATATTTTGAGAAAAAAAAGCAGTTTTTCAGTGGTATTTTGCAATGGCAATACAAACTGATGAATAAATTTGTGTCTTTTCTGTATGAGTAAGTGTTTTTTGAAAACTGGTTTTAAAATTTAGTACCCCTCACAGGTGTAAATATTTAGACCTGTGGGGGTACTATTTTAGATCTTAGTAAATCCCGCTGTTAAAGAACAAGCTTTTATTGAATGCACTAAAACGTGCGAAATAATTTTATAATAATAAAAGCAATGGGCGTAAATTAAAAATTAATCTGATCAAAAATTCGTATTTCTTATCCAAAAAAATTCCCGTATACCAATTTTGGTTGAAATCGGACAAGCCGATCGGATATGTGGAAGTTCAAAATTAAGCTACAAGATTTCATTACATACAAATATACATACGAGTGTATTATATAAAAGCTTGTAAAAATGGATGAATGAAGACACCGAAGCCTAAAGCGGCTCGTTTGCAGACGCTTTAGGGATTTTTCATTTATTATTGGTTTTGGTTCTGGTTGACATTATTTTGACAGCGGTTCTAAAATAATGACATGATTAGGGAGATTTTGGTCAGGCAGTTTAACGGCAAATTTCGTTACTCTTATGGTTACCGTTACCGTAAATAAAGGTAACTTCAAGAGGTTAAAAATAGAGCTACGCCAAACGTAATCAATCGTTTGGCGTACTTTTTTATTGACTTTTGTTGACACCTCAACATAAATTTAGTCAGGCAAATAATTTTGCAAGACATCTTTGGTGGAGTAAAGAAATCGAGCCTCCCCAACCAATGACCACATACTTCACCTAAATGGACGTTAATTTGGGTGTATAAATTAGTGATCTTCAGACGGTCTTGCATATTACGACAAAATTCCGTTGCTTTAACGTTAGATAATACTGCAGTGACATTGTTACCGTCTACCCAACGTTTAGCCGACCTGTCACGCGTTGATGCATTTTCTAGTAAACCAGTGACGTCGTGTGGACGTGTTTATGAGACTCTAGTTACGTTCTGCCGACGTGTCAACGTCTAAACAACTTTCACATTACGTGAACTTGCGACGTTTCTGGCCTGTCTTGCGACGTTTTCCGGCCGGAGTTTTGACGAACTTAAGTGCCCTTTCCTTGTCAAGAAGAAAAGTTTCCAAAGGAAAGGCATTATATTCTCCTTCTCTGCTGCACTTGTGTACGCCAGATCGCTCTATCTCTCTCTAGATTTTAAATAACTGGCTCAACGGGTCAGGGGCCTAATTCTTAAAACTCGAGAGAAGGATCGATCCCTCAAGAGAAGGGATCAATCCCGGGGCATATGCTTGCCTGAGACATGGGACCGATCCCTGGCTTTGGAGTCGGGGAGCGGGAACACCCAAATTTTGCTAGAATGGAATGAGCGATCACCGCTCAAGAATACATCTATGTCGTTCCCTGCTCAAGAATTAGGGTCCTGACAGAGAGATGACATTATCCTACAAGTATATGGGCGAAAAAGGAAGACTGGTGCTCTTTAAACAGTAATGTCTGATCCACAGCTTTACTTCTTGCCGCTCACTAAAAATACTTTTTGCTTTTGCTTCCAAGAAGTAGGATATTTAAAGTGTCCTGCCATATTTGAAAAAACTAAATTTTATTTCACAGTTCACCGACCATTTATTTTAGAAAAATCGAATAAAAAGTAAGGTTATGGGGACTGTCATCGGCGGAATTGTTGAAGCGTTTTCCAGTCGCATGTTGGGTTGATAGTAACCAACGGTCGTGCAAGTGGTTCATTTGGGAATGTTTGACGACTGTAGTCCATTTACGTATATTTTTTGGGATTCTCATAATATTCGCCATTTTTAATGCCGTCGTTTATGTTCGAAGTGGCCGCCATTGTTTATATTTACTAAACACGGCAAAAAATACTACAAACACCATTGAATGGCATTTTGGAGACGTTTTATGTTCCGGGCGAGATAGGTATTTGATCAGGGAGTCCTAAAAAGAGAGCTTTAGTAGCATTAATTTTTTTTACATTAAAAAATTTTAAAATTTTTGTTTTAAACACAAACAAATCAAGAGCGCGCATGTTTTTTCATTCCTTTTCTAAGCATATTTGTCAGTAAACCGAATTGCGTTTTTAAATTTTTCTCCCATAGTGGCCATATAAATACTATTTAATAAACGGTAATTATCAAATTATAATTTTTTGTTTGCCATTTTCTAAAGTGTATAAAGTAAAGTAACCGAAAATCCCAAAGTTTGAGATGGGCAACATTTTGGGTAGTGAAACACCACCAAAAAATCAATAACACAGAGGGCGCTAGTGTCACAGTCACTGCACAACGACGTAATCATCCACCATTTTGGTGTAAATCCGGGTCGGCATGTTGGCTAAAACGACGTCGCATCATAACGTCGGGTCGCATTTAACAACGTCGCTACGCCGGTAAATTGCTGCTTGGGTCTGCAAACTTATTTGTACTTACTCATCTGTTTACCAAAAAAAACGGTAAAAAAGGCACTCCACTACTACTATAAACACGGTTAACAAAAAATAAAATCAAATACACAAAATTTTTGTTAAACAAAACAAACTTCACATCAAGTTTGGTTGGTTGTCTTTTTAACGGTAAAGGTAGTCGCTATTCGACGCTAATTAGCGCCAGTGGTTACCTTTAATAAAGGTAACAGCCTGACGGAGCGCTACTGCGCCTGCCCAGAATAAAGGTAAGGGTAACGACTGACAAAAAACCTGACCAAATCTCCCTATTTATAATAGGGACATTTTTGCATAGCTAAACGTCATGCCGTTGAAATACCTACAGTCTATTCCATTTTTATGTAGAGAAAATAAAACCTCACTTGCATAGAGCAAAAACCAGAAATCAAACGTTCTAGGTTTTGGTAATTGGTATTATAAATAACCTGTTAACATTAAATCACTATGAATAACCCCTTATACTACGCTTTCATATCAATCAAATGCACCAGAGTGAAACAACATGATGCCCGAGATACTTTATGGATGAAAAATGAATATGCCTGTTAAAGCAGCCATGATATTAGTTGTTATTTGTACACCGAACATAATAAAAAAAACGATGCCGACCCAATATGCCTGAGAGAGCCCCAGCCTGATGACCGAAGTCGACCAAAAAATACTGGATTCAAATTAAATTGAGACGTTTAAAAATGCAGCAGCGGCTTTTAATTTTGCGTATTTTTTATTACAAGCTTTTATTTAACTTCACCTCTATGTATGTATGTTTATATGTTCCGGTCAAATCTTGCAATTTGATTTTGAGTAACTTCTATAGTGGAGTAAATTCGTAGGGATTTTCAAAAGAAAGCTGCAAAGAGGCTATATTTTTTTATATTTGGCATATCGATACCTAATACCAAAAGCTAAAATTTCAGTCGAGGATCCCCAATTTTCTGAGCCCAGAAAGCATGATGGCGGCTGTCAAAATTAAGAAAAAATGTGATTTCTGCGTTTTGAGAAAAATCACATCAAAATTAATTGGGTAATAGTGACGAGGTCCTATTTATTTAAAAAATATAAAAAAAGTTGACATGTGTCACTTCAAAACAAAATGGCGGCCGGATTTCAAAAATTTAGTTTTTCTTTGATTTTCTTTTTACTTTACTTTTCAAGTAATGATCTTTTAAAATAAAAAGGATTAGAGTTTATATGCGGTATACAAAGATACTAATTTATAGACAACATTCTTTAAAAACATATATTTTTAGTGGCATGCTATTAGCGACGAGCTCATCTCTGCTAAAATATTAAAAAACATTTGATTTGACATTTGATATTCAAAATGGCGGCCAAAATATCGAGTAAAAAAGTCATTTTCCCCTTCTGGTGTGGTATTTACACTAACGTCATGCAATATATACTAAATCAGGAACGTTTGTTTTAAAAATTGCAAAAAAACTGACACATGTCATTCCCAAATCAAGATGACCGCGACTAAAATTAAGAAATATCATTATTTTTCTGCACGTTAGCAATTTTTCACAAACCAAAGCAGTTTAAGAATGACTTAGATTAGTTTTAAATTTTTCTGTAAAGAAAACAGGTCTTTAATGATGCAGTTAAGTAAAAAAAAAGTGTGTTTTTTGTTTGTTCCTTAAGTTAAACACAAAGCAAGTGGAAGAATATTGCGTTGCGCTAAGTAAGACATTACCATTCCAAAAATAAAAAAAATTACATGTCATTCACAAATCAAGATGGCGGCGACTAAAATAAAAAACAACGATATTTTTATGTTTGTTTACATTTTTTTACAAACAAAAAATTAGTTTTAAAATTTTTGTGTCAAAAAAAGTATCTTTTTTTGTTTTTTTCTTAAATTAAACAAAAAATACATCATAAAATATTAGATTTTATCAAATTAAAGATACAGATTTAAAAAAAAATGAGATATGTGATTTTCGTGCTAAAATGACGGCGATTAAAATAAAAAAAAACAACATTATTTTTTTTGCTCGTTTACGTTTTTTCACAAACACAAGCAGTTTCAGGATAAACTAAATTAATACCTCACTTAAAATGGCGGAGAATTAAGTAAAAAAAGTGTTTTTTTTTTCGTATTTTTTTCGTAAAATAAACTAAAAAACTTGGCAAAATATTTAAAAACAAATGACATGTCATCTTATAGTCAGGTATTATCGGCATTTCTAAATATTATTACGCGGATGCTTGCTGGATACTTGCTAAAAACTTTTATATCTGATATGTTTTCCTTTAAAAAAAACTATAGTCCCAATTATAACATTACGTCATTCTTAATAATATGAACTGGGTTAAAGAAAAAACAAAATTTTTGAATCTTATTTACATATTACAATATTGCTTTCCTTGAGAGAATTTAAAACGTGATTTGACCAACGTGTCCCATATTTTGCCAAGTGCTTTTTGTTTATCTCACGAAAAATAATTTTTTTTAAACTTAAGTGTCCGCCATTTTAAATAAGGTTTAAAAATTTATGTTTTTTTTTGACACAAAAATTTAAAACTAATCTAGCTTATCCTAAAACTGCTTTTGTTTGTAAAAAATGTAAACGGACAGAAAAATAATGTTGTTCTTTTATTTTAGTCGAACTTTTTTACAGAGTGATCCAGGAGGTAGCCTTATTTCTTCTTTTCTACGGTTTTTAAGATACAAGTAAAACGATAAATTTGAATAAGATTCTTTTTAAATAACCGGCAATTTTTTTTTTTAATTCTTGCCTGCGGCGCAATTGGGTCACTTTAAAATTTTCATTATGCCTACATGTTATACTAGAATAGAATAGTGCGAGCTATGGTGATCACTGATCCTACCAAAACGGTAAAAAAAAGTTCCTCCAATATAAAATTTTTTTATAGATCTTTGCGTTTCCAATCATTTAGAAAATTTTGTGCCTTAATGACTGTCTGTCCGTCTGTCTGTCAGCAACGCGCCTAACTCAAGGATCACTTGTCCGATCTTGACGAAATTTAGTAGGTACGTAGACTTGGGTTTGTGCTCCAGATGATCCTATTTCCAGAACATTAAAATTATGGGACTTATTAAAAAACCCAGTTTAATCCAGAATATGGCATGTAGGGTATTATTTGGGACGTATTTAAACAGGGATTGTAAAGACTTTGGTGAGAGCTTTGGTGCCTGTACATTACTTACCCCTCTCATAGCTTGGTCCTGAATACGCCACTGGGTATGCAAAAATGCGTCAGAAATGTGAAAAATAGAATTGTATCTTTCGCTGCACTTAGGTCGGACAAAGTTAACTTTGCCCTTGTATTGGAGTGCAAACGTGTCATGACAACTATGGCAAGGCACCACAAGGTAGACAAGGATCATCAACCGATCCGTTACGTCCGGAACACATACTAGGTATTCCGGCATGCCAAGTCATAACGGCCCTGAAAAGTCACTTAGACAGGCGCTCTGAGGGGAATAGCACACAGGGCATGAGACAGGCCAAACTCCTGATTTTGAAAAAATGTGTTTGCTCCACCTAGGTAGGAAGGATGTGAGACTGGCAACAGGGCTCCTAACGGGACACTGTCGCCTTAATAAGCACCTAGAGACGCTGGGAATTGCCAAAAACTCAGAGTGTCGTCCTTGCATGTCCCGCTCTGGCCAGGTCAAGAGAGTCGCACCCCAGACGATATAAGAAGGTTGCAGCCCAGAAAAATATGTTCTTTTGCGAAAGAGGCAGGCTTTGAGGGCTAAACCATGGATAGTGGGCAACGGGCTCAGCAAGGTGGCCTAGGTACATGGGAATTGTCCCGCTTGCATTTCTTCATTAATTTATTCATTCATTCGCTACGCTCGTATACGTATATGTTTAAAAATGCCACTTATATCTCTTGGTGTCTCTGAAATTTAAAAAGCTGCTCGCTACTCTCTTAAGTGTTACTTAGTGTATATTGTAACATTATTTATTAATATAAGTGTATTTTATGCCTCTGTAAAAATATGTACATAAGAAGGCACTACACACTTTTTCTATAAAAAAAATACACATTTGTGGCGCCCTCTATCTCCGTTATTTTTAACATAACTGTTATTTTTATATTTATATGTATATATACGCATTTTCGTAGAATCTTTGCCCGCGTCGCGATTTCACATATTTCTCGAACACAGTCAGTAGGCAAATAAGGGGCTAAAAATATTAGCATGGTTGTAATAGAATGAAAATAGTTAAAAACTTTTAGAAAAGTTGAAAAATAGGTAGTTTTCACATTTTCATGCGTGAGAGTAACGGGTACGGACAATGGTTTGGGGGGGGGACATTACCCCCTTGCCCTCCTTATCTACGCCGTGGCCTAGCTAGATCAATGATTATGGGAAATCTGTTTGGATTGTCACTTACTAAATAATGTCTTTGTTATCATGAGTTAAACACAGTAGGTAACGGGCCCAGATGGGCGGCCTACGTGCAGGATTGGCACTCGCAATATTTCTTCTAGATAATACAAATATGATATAAATCGATTAAAGAGGGGATTTTTGATGTAGGTAATACTTCTATATTATATTACGAATAATAGGTATATTTAATATCCTTATCATATAAATAGAACATGAAAAACACCTTCTCTAATCGATTTATATCTCATATTTATTCTTAAATATTGTTTTTGTATTTATGGGAAGTTCAATCGTCCAGTGCAGATATGTCGAGTTACTAAGATGAGACACTCATAAACAATTTTTTTTGGTCTGGCCGGAATACGAACCCGACCGCGCGCATGAAAATCAATTGCTACGATCTGCGTTAATGCTTATTAATTTTTTTAATCGCTTTAGAATAGCAAACAGTCATTAAAAAGAAACGAAATTCGTAGAAATATAATTTACGTCAATTTTGACTGTGTTTTCTTTTTGTTTTTAATAAATTGCGTTTTTTAAATTATGGATTGTAAAGGACTAATTTTTTAATTAAAACTTGGAAGATGAGTTTTTTCCAAATCTGTAAATATATATATAGTTCGCCCACTCCTCCATTTTAAATATTTCCTTTACTTTGGGTTGCGTCTTGGTGGATCGACGGCGGGAAGGAAGGGAGAGAAGGGAGGGAAGTTTCCAAAAAGGGTTGAGATGACGTTAGGCAAACAATAAGACTCGTCTCGGGTGCTTCCTTAATTAATAAACTTCTGCTAATAAAAGAAATAATTAATTTTCGCTGCCTACTCACCACCAAGTATTACAGTTGAGTTTCTGATAAAATAATAGGATCCATTTTTAGCCCCTCCCAAAAAACGACGGTATTCGTCAGGATTTTAATATTTTAAGTTTCTAGTTTATTACCCCTTTGTTATTAAAGGGGACTATACGTAGCTTCAAAATGGAGAATTAATTCTAAAATTGTCTTATTTTTTGTCATAAGCATACTTTATAATTTGGAAGCGACCAAGGTAGCCTTATTTCTTCTTTTCTACGGTTTTTAAGATACAAGTAAAACGATAAATTTGAATAAGATTCTTTTTAAATAACCGGCAATTTTTTTTTTTTAATTCTTGCCTGCGGCGCAATTGGGTCACTTTAAAATTTTCATTATGCCTACATGTTATACTAGAATAGAATAGTGCGAGCTATGGTGATCACTGATCCTACCAAAACGGTAAAAAAAAGTTCCTCCAATATAAAATTTTTTATAGATCTTTGCGTAAAATAAACTAAAAAACTTGGCAAAATATTTAAAAACAAATGACATGTCATCTTATAGTCAGGTATTATCGGCATTTCTAAATATTATTACGCGGATGCTTGCTGGATACTTGCTAAAAACTTTTATATCTGATATGTTTTCCTTTAAAAAAAACTATAGTCCCAATTATAACATTACGTCATTCTTAATAATATGAACTGGGTTAAAGAAAAAACAAAATTTTTGAATCTTATTTACATATTACAATATTGCTTTCCTTGAGAGAATTTAAAACGTGATTTCACCAACGTGTCCCATATTTTGCCAAGTGCTTTTTGTTTATCTCACGAAAAATAATTTTTTTTAAACTTAAGTGTCCGCCATTTTAAATAAGGTTTAAAAATTTATGTTTTTTTTTGACACAAAAATTTAAAACTAATCTAGCTTATCCTAAAACTGCTTTTGTTTGTAAAAAATGTAAACGGACAGAAAAATAATGTTGTTCTTTTATTTTAGTCGAACTTTTTTACAGAGTGATCCAGGAGGTAGCCTTATTTCTTCTTTTCTACGGTTTTTAAGATACAAGTAAAACGATAAATTTGAATAAGATTCTTTTTAAATAACCGGCAATTTTTTTTTTTAATTCTTGCCTGCGGCGCAATTGGGTCACTTTAAAATTTTCATTATGCCTACATGTTATACTAGAATAGAATAGTGCGAGCTATGGTGATCACTGATCCTACCAAAACGGTAAAAAAAAGTTCCTCCAATATAAATTTTTTTTATAGATCTTTGCGTTTCCAATCATTTAGAAAATTTTGTGCCTTAATGACTGTCTGTCCGTCTGTCTGTCAGCAACGCGCCTAACTCAAGGATCACTTGTCCGATCTTGACGAAATTTAGTAGGTACGTAGACTTGGGTTTGTGCTCCAGATGATCCTATTTCCAGAACATTAAAATTATGGGACTTATTAAAAAACCCAGTTTAATCCAGAATATGGCATGTAGGGTATTATTTGGGACGTATTTAAACAGGGATTGTAAAGACTTTGGTGAGAGCTTTGGTGCCTGTACATTACTTACCCCTCTCATAGCTTGGTCCTGAATACGCCACTGGGTATGCAAAAATGCGTCAGAAATGTGAAAAATAGAATTGTATCTTTCGCTGCACTTAGGTCGGACAAAGTTAACTTTGCCCTTGTATTGGAGTGCAAACGTGTCATGACAACTATGGCAAGGCACCACAAGGTAGACAAGGATCATCAACCGATCCGTTACGTCCGGAACACATACTAGGTATTCCGGCATGCCAAGTCATAACGGCCCTGAAAAGTCACTTAGACAGGCGCTCTGAGGGGAATAGCACACAGGGCATGAGACAGGCCAAACTCCTGATTTGTTTGCTCCACCTAGGTAGGAAGGATGTGAGACTGGCAACAGGGCTCCTAACGGGACACTGTCGCCTTAATAAGCACCTAGAGACGCTGGGAATTGCCAAAAACTCAGAGTGTCGTCCTTGCATGTCCCGCTCTGGCCAGGTCAAGAGAGTCGCACCCCAGACGATATAAGAAGGTTGCAGCCCAGAAAAATATGTTCTTTTGCGAAAGAGGCAGGCTTTGAGGGCTAAACCATGGATAGTGGGCAACGGGCTCAGCAAGGTGGCCTAGGTACATGGGAATTGTCCCGCTTGCATTTCTTCATTAATTTATTCATTCATTCGCTACGCTCGTATACGTATATGTTTAAAAATGCCACTTATATCTCTTGGTGTCTCTGAAATTTAAAAAGCTGCTCGCTACTCTCTTAAGTGTTACTTAGTGTATATTGTAACATTATTTATTAATATAAGTGTATTTTATGCCTCTGTAAAAATATGTACATAAGAAGGCACTACACACTTTTTCTATAAAAAAAATACACATTTGTGGCGCCCTCTATCTCCGTTATTTTTAACATAACTGTTATTTTTATATTTATATGTATATATACGCATTTTCGTAGAATCTTTGCCCGCGTCGCGATTTCACATATTTCTCGAACACAGTCAGTAGGCAAATAAGGGGCTAAAAATATTAGCATGGTTGTAATAGAATGAAAATAGTTAAAAACTTTTAGAAAAGTTGAAAAATAGGTAGTTTTCACATTTTCATGCGTGAGAGTAACGGGTACGGACAATGGTTTGGGGGGGGGACATTACCCCCTTGCCCTCCTTATCTACGCCGTGGCCTAGCTAGATCAATGATTATGGGAAATCTGTTTGGATTGTCACTTACTAAATAATGTCTTTGTTATCATGAGTTAAACACAGTAGGTAACGGGCCCAGATGGGCGGCCTACGTGCAGGATTGGCACTCGCAATATTTCTTCTAGATAATACAAATATGATATAAATCGATTAAAGAGGGGATTTTTGATGTAGGTAATATTTCTATATTATATTACGAATAATAGGTATATTTAATATCCTTATCATATAAATAGAACATGAAAAACACCTTCTCTAATCGATTTATATCTCATATTTATTCTTAAATATTGTTTTTGTATTTATGGGAAGTTCAATCGTCCAGTGCAGATATGTCGAGTTACTAAGATGAGACACTCATAAACAATTTTTTTTGGTCTGGCCGGAATACGAACCCGACCGCGCGCATGAAAATCAATTGCTACGATCTGCGTTAATGCTTATTAATTTTTTTAATCGCTTTAGAATAGCAAACAGTCATTAAAAAGAAACGAAATTCGTAGAAATATAATTTACGTCAATTTTGACTGTGTTTTCTTTTTGTTTTTAATAAATTGCGTTTTTTAAATTATGGATTGTAAAGGACTAATTTTTTAATTAAAACTTGGAAGATGAGTTTTTTCCAAATCTGTAAATATATATATAGTTCGCCCACTTCTCCATTTTAAATATTTCCTTTACTTTGGGTTGCGTCTTGGTGGATCGACGGCGGGAAGGAAGGGAGAGAAGGGAGGGAAGTTTCCAAAAAGGGTTGAGATGACGTTAGGCAAACAATAAGACTCGTCTCGGGTGCTTCCTTAATTAATAAACTTCTGCTAATAAAAGAAATAATTAATTTTCGCTGCCTACTCACCACCAAGTATTACAGTTGAGTTTCTGATAAAATAATAGGATCCATTTTTAGCCCCTCCCAAAAAACGACGGTATTCGTCAGGATTTTAATATTTTAAGTTTCTAGTTTATTACCCCTTTGTTATTAAAGGGGACTATACGTAGCTTCAAAATGGAGAATTAATTCTAAAATTGTCTTATTTTTTGTCATAAGCATACTTTATAATTTGGAAGCGACCAAAAAAAGTAGCTAGAACCCTATGCATTAAAAAGAAATATGTTTTTTTTATTGTGTAGGATACATTTTTAGAAACCTAAAATTACTGCTACGTCAATTTATGTCCAACGCAGGTAAAAAACTGTGCATTATTTTTTATATTAAACAGTGGCAGATTCAGGGGAAGGGGTTGATCGCTCTTCATAGATTTGACAACACTGCTTTGCTGTTTTTGGGCCAATTTTTACCAGGCAGAATAACGTAAACTAGAAAACGGAATCGGTTGAAATTTGGCAGGAATGTTTATTTTTGAATTCCTCACAACAATATCCAGACAGTTTTTTGCTGGATTCTCTCATTGTCGAAATAAAATAAACACGGCTAACAACAGTCAAAAATCTTACCTGGCTTTTTCTTTAGCCTCGTCGATAATACAGAAATCTGTAACAGCAATTTTTGGATTTTTTTATTTTTTGGAAAAATACATCAATTTTTTAAAAATTCTTTGGATACGGTTGTAGATTTTTATAAATCCTATTATCTGATAACAAAAAAGTTATGGTTTTTTTCTTTGTAAGAAATATTCTTCCGGAATTCTGAAACGCCAAGGTCACGTAATTTAGTAGACACAAGAAAAGTGAAGCGAGTTCGATTGGATGTAGTATATATATATACGTAACGTAAAGAAATACCGTCGTTAAACGAAGAAGTCCTAGGGGGTTGCACCAGGCACCGTTATGAAAAAAAATCTTTTTTCAGTGTAATTTTCCTTCCCACTTCTCTTATCTTGTGTGCAAATCCATTACACGGTAAAAAATGAGTAAAACCTTGCTCATCAATTACGGGTTTATTACTTCAATTTTAAGTAAAATTTTGCTTTAAATTGAGGCAAAAAAAAATATTTAACTTAAAATTAAAAAAAATTAACTCATAATTGAGCAAAGTTTTACTAATTTTTCGCTGTGGATCTATTTTGTTATTTATTGTATTATTTATAGAATAAATGTAAAGATTTTTTGTACCAAAAAAGACTAGTTATTCATTCTAATAGCAAATACTTTGGAAACAATGCCCTTAAAAACCAAGATAAAACTAAAAAATAAAGAGCACAAAAACAGCTTTTAAAATAAAACAATTTTATTTGCTATATTGTATACATATGTTTATTTTTATAGTTTTAGTTTTGTTTAAAGAAAGCATTATTTCTTAAAACAAGATAGGGTCACTGCATCACGAAAACTGCGTCTTCTTTCGCAGTTTTCGTGATGCAGTGACCCTAAAACAAAATTTTAAAAAGCCCACTATAAAAAAAAACGACCTTTTGGTTCTCTATGCTCTCAATGGAGGCGCCAGCATCGAGACAAACTTGTTGTCGAACTCTCTCTTTATTATTGTTTTATGCATTTGATTCCAAAAAGTATAGACATCACATGACCCGTTTTGAACGTCACTTCGACATTTCCTGAGCCAAGGTCACTGACAGATAAAAAAGAATCTCTCCTCTTAACTGCAACAAATTTAATTACAATTTTTGTTTAACTTTAAGCGGTTTTTGTCAAGGGTATTTCTTTTATCCCACATAACAATTAAACATTCCTGTAATGTAATAGTCATATACTTAGAGAACACCACCATTGGGAATATTACTAACACATGCCGACAATAAGTTACGCTCTAGCTCATACAGGTGATATAAATGTGATAGAAACGTGAAACATGCCTATAATACGACCGAAACATTTTTTTAAAAGAATTATATATAGTAATATACCTGGACACCATAATTTATAATTGCATGGATATGATTTTGTGATTTAAAACATGTCCAGATGGCCACGAGATGGATATCCTAAGATATGGAGTGAATATATATCCACATGAATATCTACCAAATATGCATTAGTCTTCCACTAAAATGCAATTACTGCCAATTACGGAGTAGCCTATGGATATAGGTATGTACACTTGCGGCCACATAAAATGCGTACGCCGATTATATATAGTTTATTATGGGCCTCGCAACTCAGTAACCTTTTAGGTATTCCAAATTGATAAAAAATGTCAAAGTCAGGTTTTGCTTATATTTAAAAATGCCCCAACTAACGGAATTTGGAAAAGCCCAAATTTTGGAAAAATTAGATATAGACGGTGGTTAGTCGGTTCGAAGAGTAGCGGGCCATTATGGACGAAACAAGGCTACAATGTAAGAATAAGAAGAAAGTATCAATAAGAAGGAACTGTGAGACGAAAGCTACTGAAGAAACGTTTTCTTCTTTTTTTCTAATTTACGTAGTGTTTTTTTTAATAATTTCTTTTTTATTTTGAAAATGTTTGGTTGTCTTAGATTACTCAAATTTGCCGATCCTGCAGAGGTGCGCTGACTATGATTAAGTTATTGCTTTCCTTTCGCCAAACAGTTCCTTCTTGATACTTTTTTCTTATTCGCACAATTTGTTGATAATGAGCTGTAACAACAAGTTTTTATAATAAAATTTTGAACAATTTAAAAAAATTGTTTTATTCATTAGTATATTAGTCCTATAGTAAAGTCTGTCCAATGTTCTTATTTTTGTGTTTACAACGTCAAAAGATCTAACCCGAGCTGTTTTCTTTTTGTAACGGTTACGGTTAACCTTGGTCCTAAAATTTCCCAGAAGGATAAGTAAAAGAAGGAGACCTCGATTGTGTAATATCTTGAAATATTGTTTAAATTTACAGATAATTGTTTATGCATCAACTTTTTAATTTTTATGTATTTCCGGATTATACTTAAATTTTCACATCAAAAATGCTATGACGTCATCTACTAGCTGACATGAACAGAACAAATGAACGTAGATAGCACATCCTGTGAAGATCCATACCTTGAGAACCGCAACCATTCTGAACCGGCAAAATAGGCTGGTTCCGATTCTCAAGGCATCGAACATGACAGGATGCGCTGTCTACATCGATTTTTTCTGTTCATGTCAGTTAATACATGACGTCATAGCATTTTTGATATGAAAATTTAAGTATAACCCGGAAATTCATAAAAATTAAAAACTTTTAATTATATATACATTTAAACATAAACAATTATCTGTAAATTTAAACAATATTCAAAGATATTACACAATCGAGGTCTCCTTCGTTTGCTTATACTTCTGGGAAATTTTAGGACCAAGGTTAACCGTAACCGCGACAAAAAGAAAACGGCACCGTAATTCGAAAACGTCAAAGTCAGTTACAATAAGCAATCAGAGAAAACCTAATAACTTACGGAGACTAACAGAAAGATAGGGCCGCGCAGGAACTATGTTCCTGTAGCGCATAGCGCATTCCGGCGGAGAGTGAAAGTAATGCTTGTATTAAGTCAACACCTACCTTGCCCCGTCCATCTCTTTCTATATGATCATGAAAGAAAGACAGAACATTTTTCAAAGTTGAAATATATTTCACACAATTTTAATTTAGTACCTGCCGGTTTTTGTCACCGCTTGCCAAAGTCTGTCAAGCCTGGCAAGCGGTTTTCTTAGATTTTCAAAAGTGAGTTATTTTCATTAGTTTTGGTTGGAAATCGCGCAAGTTTGTGGGATTAGCTATATAGTGGATTAACAACTTATTGTAAAGTCTATAATGCCATTCAAATCAGGCAACCATTAAAGCTTGAGAGCATGGGACTATTTGAAGAGTGCGGAAAATTGAGGTTCAGATTTTTGCGAACCAAATCCCTGAAGAAAATATTGTGCTGATTTATACAGAGTTAAGCAAGAAGATAATAAGTTAAAATACAACAAAAAAAAGAGATATAGGTAAAAACATTCATAAAATCTGTAAGACTTTTATACTGGGATTTTTTCCCAATTAATAAAAGAAAATAATATAATAAAATGTTGTTACCTTTAATATTTGATAATATTCCTCAACATAGTTATAACCCCCTCCTCCTATTTTAGACTTATAAAGGGTCCAAAAAACTTTTTGTAGGCTAAAGAAAGTTTTTTAGCTGCATGAAACAGTAGCTGGTTAAGGTTTGTATAGAGCTAAAATCTTTCGCGAATGCGTTGCTTTTTTAACACTAAAAAGTATGGAAAAACTGCGTCTGTTAAGTTTTTTCATATCTTTTTATTATTAAATAAGTAAGTGTCTGTATATACGTCTGGCTGTACAAGTAGTTCCTTCCTGTAGCCACTGGCTGCGCGCGTGTCGCCGATAAACAATGTTCCCCAAGTATAACACAGTATAGGTTACTCTCGCGTAGCTATTACTTTCTCTATATAAGCAATGCAATTAGCCAAACTTAAATTCAACAGACCCGCAGCTAACTTCTGCTGTACGCATTTTATGTGTACTACTTACTAAGATTATCTAAATAACTTTTTGCTGTCTTATATGTATACTAATATTACCTCCTACATAGAGAACATATTGATTCCAGTGCCACCTATTTACAATAGATGACATTAAACTAAATTATAATTATAAATCATATAAATCATGTAAATCGCGTTTTCACAAGATAGTAATATTTTCAGCAAACATGCCAAAATCCTGACAAAAATATCATTTTTGGGAATATTCATAAAAATAACTTGAATATCAGGTTATCATGAGTATATTATTATCTTATTACCAAAGAAATATAACTATCACAAACTCTTAAAGAGTATTCAACAAAAAATGGGTCTGCAACATTCCTATCATATTCGCAATAGAATATTTCAAAAATCACTTTGAGGGAATATTCCTATAACATGAATATTCCTCTAACGTTATGTGTGTAGTTAGTTAGTATTAGTTATGTAGTTATAATTTTTCTAAAATTTTCGCCTGCGGCGCATTAATAACATAATTTTAGCAACAAATCCAGAACTGAGTTTTTTTGATTGAATTGATGTTTCTTCCACTTAGTAAAAGCTGCTTTTCAGAAAATATTAACAATTTTACAAGAGTTTACCAAAAAATATATTTAACTAATTCTTGTTCAGAACAACAAATTCTACCTACAGTTAAAGTCTTTCTAGGGAATTTTGAATCACCTTGTATACCAAGTGTGGCTCATAGTAGGTACCATTTAAGTATTATAATAAGTAGCACCTCTGTGTAATAATTAAACAAAAACCAGCAGGAACCTACATTTTTTAGTCGGGGCTTTAAAAGCGGCACATCCAAAAGATCCCCAGAATTTGTGAAAAATTTTCTTGAGTTCAACAAGTTCAACTTAATTTCCTTCAAAATACAATTCACATACTTAACAAGTACAACGCATTTTAAATTACCACAAATTTCACTACTTTTGTCACTTCTTTATCTTACTCTTGAACTTTTGTTTGGGGTAAATTTTCCTCGTTTAATTGCATTCATCCATTTTTCTGTTAGTTCAGCACTATTTGGAAATTGAAACACAGATATATTTGCTCCATAATTTTTGTAATGGCTCTTGCAAGAACATAAAATATATATACCAAATTCACTTGTTACAAAATAACACATAGGTACCTATAAACACCAAATCTCTAAATTATATGCCCAAGCACTTTTTCGAACAAATTGCCTACTTATACCGGCGAAAAATTGTTCATAACCCTCTTAATACACGACCCGACCGGCCATTTGATAAAATCTCAGAACCTATTTGCCACAAAAAACACAGGCTTTTTCGCAAATTTTGATACAAAAACAATAAGTTACCTGTTATTTAAACATTTAAGAAAATGTTTGTAAAGTTTTAATAATATTTAGATGAAAAATTAACCGCTAAAAATAAAAAATAAAACCTTCTTCACCGAATGTGAACAAAGCACTGAGTAGGCGGCACTCGCCGCCATTATGACGTCATCAGGCATACGATATCTCGCCTATAGTAGAGGTCGTTTTGCACTAGCAAATGAGTTCCATGCTCTGAGTTCCTGCCTGTTAAGCCTCTCTGTAAAGTTGACATAGTCCAGCAATTTTCTGATTTGTGGCCCAATAAAAATGCCTTCCTTTAATTTTGCATCATTTAACTGGGGAAGGACTTGTCTTAGGTAATTGAATCCATCACCGTCTTTCTTCATTGCTTTCACAAAGTTTTTCATCAGTCCAAGTTTAATTTTAACAGGAGGCAGAAGAACATTTTTGGGGTCTACAAGATCTATCTGCCTTATACCTTTTGTAGTTTATTTTATTTAAAAGTGTGCCTATATTTTTTTTTCATTGCCACTGAATGGGCAACTGGTATAGAGGGTTTTAAATTGCCATTGTGCAAAACCACAGCTTTTATAAGAGTCTATAAATAAGCGCCACTCACCGGGAGAATGCTCAATACCAAGTTCCTGCATTAAACCATCGATATCAGTACACGCGAACAAGGTCCATTCCTCAACACGGGAACCAAGAAGTTCTGACTGTTCCTTTGATAACCCCAAATCACGTGCTAAATCCTTTAACTCACTTTGAACAATCAAATGCCGTGGCTCACCAGAACTGGGACCTGGAGTAAAAATAGGGTCGGTACACTGTTCCTCGGAGCTGCCTGATGATGCGTTGTCTCCAATATCTTCCAAAACAATATTTTGCGGATCTAAAGGCGCAATAGGCACTGGTAAATCTGCATTATGAGGAACAGGTCGTATGGCAGACTGCAAATATGGATAGTCAATCTTGTGCTTTCCCTTTTTGTAATAACCTTCAGTCTTTGTGGAACTGCAAAAGACATGCTTTTTCTCTTCCCCTTCATCCACTCCACGAATGACACGCTACAACTAACACAGCACACATAGGGAGCCCACTGCTTGTCTTGATTTCCAATTAAAACACCAAATTATTTGAAGCAGGCTTTTTTTTATTTTTTAACATTTTCAGAAAATGGCCCAGCTTGGGATTTCACCATAAATTCTCCACAAATGTAGCAAAATCTATCACGAGAAGTTTTGCAATTCCGGCGCGTTATTTTTCTTAAAAACACAATACAGTTCAGGTAATTTTGCTGTTACAAAGTGCATCTATTTTAACCTTCCCCTAATAAAATTAACTACCTGTTAATGTAAAATGGTCTAATTAAGCTATTGAAAAATGGTACATGTTAGGACTTTCCGAATATTTTTTCTAATATTAGAAGGGTATTTATATTTTAAAAATAATGAAATGATCTGTGTTAGAAAAATCTTGTGGACCAGTTATTTTCATAAAAATATTAAGGTTATGTTTCTATTCAGCAATCCACCGCATCAGTTCCATCATCCTCGAAAGCCGGTTGCTATTGATGGCATGAAATGATGGAATCAGAAATCCATCAGAAAATTGACGAACGCGATTGATACCATCGTAAAACTTTACGAACGCAATCGATTCCACCGATAGATCAATTGGTGACTTTACGAACGCGCTCAATCTTTGGCAGATAAGCGTGACCAAAATTCTCTGTCATTGTAGTACACCTAGCTAATGAGTCCCAAATAAAGACGTCCTAGGTTCCACTCTCTGTGTGAGCAATCAAAATTCAGAAAGTTTATTTTGCACTGAAGTACAAATACTCCTGCTTGTCGGTAGATTTACAGTGCCTCAGCCATCTTCCGTTTGTTTTTTTTATAAATAATTGTGACGGTGTATAGTCGTATTGCCATCAACGTTTAGTCGTGGTAAACATGTCGACGTCGACTTTAGTTTTCAAGACAATAGCTACTATTTACCTATATAAAAATATTTAAAGGTGGTGCAACACCTTCGTAACTAAAAAGCTAGTTAACTCTTTTTCAATTTAGTATCCTTTAGCCTACTATAGCGGTCATATTGACAAAAAATTGTTTATCTGTACTTGGTTATAAAAATGGCGGTAACAGTAGGCTAAAGGGCAGTGAAGAGGTAGAAGTTAACTGGCTTTTTAGTTGAGAACGATGTTGGGTGGTGCATTATAATTTTAACAACTTGCACGGCTTCAGGAAAGGTGGAACTGCTCGCAGACCTGGCAAGCGGGGCGAAACCAAGTTGGTTAAACAACTTGCCAAAAAAGTGGCGATGGCAAACCTGCCTAACGCGCCAAAGGTGAGCCAAAAAGAGTAAGCCAAAGGACCCTGCAAGGGACCTCTGGGCTGCAAGGCTGAGCAAGAGGGTCCGAAGGGGCGCGAGCTCGCAGGGACTGGAGATGAGAACCCGCCCCATAAGACCAAACAGCTTGCCAAGAAGGCGATGAAAGTTGTTTTCATGTCCGATAGGGTATAACCATCCTAGAAGAGGAAGTAGGAGAAGTCCACAGTAGACTGCTCGAGGCGATGCAATGCGGGCTCCCGCGGGACCAGAGCTGAGGTTCGTGAACTCCGGCAGGGTCGAACCCGGCTGGATGTTGTTTACTGCGTATGACTCCGAAGTAACAAGGGAATGGTTGCTAGACCAGATCGTGAGGGTCGGAGGCGTCACGTTTAGCCCAATAAGAACTCACGAGGCACCCTGTCCAGAGCGTATCGCGTTCTGGATCCGGTCCCAAGAAGAGGTGGATGTCACCAAGCTAAGAAAATTCCTGGGACTTCAGAACCGCCTGTTCGATATGTCAGAGTGGCGGCATTTGGAGACCACAGGGGGACCTGGCGCTTGAAAGCTGACCTTCATGGTGGGGGCGGACACCATCAGGTATCTAGAGGGCGTCAACTGGCGGCTCGCCTATGAGTTTGTGACCATCGCCGTGATGAGGGCACAGACTTATAGCGCCGCCACGCGACGGCGCCCACCCCGGAGGCCTGCTGTCGACCCCCCCGCCAAAGGGTCGGAGTAGAGGGTTTCCTCGCTCTCCATGAATATGAATAGCCCTATCATGGATAAACTGCGGATAAGTCAAATCAATCTGCATAAAAGTCTCGGTCCTACAGGGGAACTTGTTAGGACCGTGACCGACACTAATGCCTCGCAGATTGTTTTTGTTCAAGAACCCTTTATTGTTTCAGGAAGCAAAGTAGGGGATTTCAGTAGCACCGGCCTCAACATCCTGGACGGAGCAAAAGAGGCAAGACCAAGAAGTTGCATCCTGTTGTCAAGGGACCTGAACGTTGTGGAACTACCGCAGCTAGGGACTCAAGATGTAACGACAGCACTTCTAGAGGTAAAGGTGAGAGATAATAAGCTTCAGGTTGTAGTCTGTAGCGCGTACCTTCCGCACGGTAGCGAAGACCCACCTTCTACAGAGGAACTAGCGCGAGTAACTACGTTCGCAGAAAGTAATAAATTTCCGGTGATCGTGGGGTGCGACGCTTTTTTTTCCATTATTTTGTGTTTTTTATCCAATAAAAACACGAAAAATGTGTCAACAGAAGGAGAATGAAAATATGTAAGTATTGTTTATAAATTTTTGGCATTAAACGCATTCTTCTGAATTTCCGATGCAACCGACTGTTGCTAATAATGGCCATCGACCCCCGAAGCCGATGAGTGTTAATGGATGGATTAAAACATAACCTCCATTTTTATTTATTTTTAAAGTGAAAGAAAAATGTTTCCAAATCGGTTATTAAATAACATGGTTTCTCAAATAGGCTTAAATTTGTTGAGGGATGTCGATTCATCCAGTTCAGGTTATGGATAACTGTTTTAGCGCGAGTCGCAATCGGGTTCTTCGTTTTTCGATGGGCCTCATCACTGATGCCTGTCAAATCATATGTTCAAATATTGTTGGAATCGGTGCAAATCGGTAGATGGAGTTCAGATTAGATTGAAAACTCTCCCATATTATTTGAGGTTTTTTGACCGATTTTCAAAAAGGTCGCTCAGACAGTCGGAACACGGCAACATTGCCCAGGTCAAATTAGTTGTCAAAAGTCGTATAATCGTAACAGAACGGGCCCTGAGGAAAACAGAAAAAAATAAAATGGGGAATTAGCAGAAAGGACATAAGTATCAGCACAATAAGGTCAGTCTGACATTGCAAAGCCCAAAACTTGTTAGTAATGTTAGGGACCTAAAAATGTATAAAATTAAAAAAAAAAACGATAACGAACCCCATTTCCTTTTATTTCATTTACAAATCACCCGAGTCATTAATTGAGAGCAAAATTCTATTTTGCATACAATATTAAAATTAATGATAACAAAATTCTTCAACTCCTCCAAGATCATCCAAAGATAATAATTTCTATCCATATCCTACACAATGGTAATGTGGAAGAAAGATAAGGAACTATAAATGAGTGAGTTCAGATAACTTTAGAAGTCAAAACGATAATTTACCATGGTGACGCTAATGATTTCAGTTCGTTGGCAAAGCATTTCTAATTGAGACTTCGCGTCGAACTTATAATTGTTCCTGCAAATGTCCACTGTTGACCTTAATAATTATCAAATAATACTCTGTTGGTTAATCGTTTACTAAAATCTACCGTTTGGTTTATCATTGTTGCACGAGCGTACGCAGGGGGGCACTTAGAGGTTAAAGCTGCCTCCCCCCAGAAAAAGTGAATATTGGCTGAATTTTCCCCAAAAATCTTAGCTGAATATTCCCAAAAATTTATACTTAAAATAAATCTCTAAATTCCATCTCTCTATATTTTTTTTTCGGTTTGTTTTTCCCAGCATCACGAAAAAACTAGTGGATTATTTGGATTCCTGGGCAGAACATAAGCGTTATTTCATCAAAATAGGGTTTCGAAAACAAAATTTATTAATAATTAAATTAAAATAACGTGAAAAAAACAGTGACAAAGTGGGTATTCGACTGGAGAGACTGTGGGAGAAGTGTTTGAGGCTCAGAAGTTGAAGGAGAAGGAACGTGAGGTGGACGGGAAAAGCTACAACTTTTTAACGCGCGAATGAAGCCGCGGGCAATAGCTAGTCACGAATAAAATGGTAATCATAAACTATTCTGTTACTCAAGCCAAAGCAAAATTTCTGCGTACGCTACTGATTGTTACATCAAAAAGTTGTGGCACAATTTTCTATTATTTGATTATTGAGAAATTAAATTTTGTTAGTGCATTTAAAGAATTAAAACTTTAGAGTTTTGTGCTTTATGTTTCTGCCAATACTCGTGTGTTTTTCTTGCACCATGATATAGTGCGGAAAAGACGCTTTTTTCCAATTCCAATTCTCCAGAACAATTTTAATATGGCAGCTAATATTTAAATACAGAAACTAAAATTGTTTGTGTTTCTCGTTATCAAAATTGTTATTAGAATGAACTTGGAATAAAGTCTATTTTATAGCGTATTCCATTGAGAAAATGGTGCGTCACCAGTGCAAAATTGCCTCATTTTTTCTGTTCCATTGAGTGGCACCTTTTATGTTGTATGGGCGTGTGCCGCACTTTTTGCAGTTTTCAATAATAGACACTTAAAGTAAATATTTCAACGCATCGATATCGGTATACCTAACGCGTTTGAAACAAAGTCAAAATACGCTACATTTTTGACGTGTTCATGCCATGTTTCGAACGATGCCTGCTTCTTTGACGGGTGTGATGACAGAATCTCGTTGCGTACGGAAGGATGTACGTATCGTAACGGTCCCACGAACGTACGCAACGATTTCAATCAGCAGTTCTGTCATCGCACCCTTCAAAAAAGCGAGAATCGTTCGAAACATCGCATAGACAAGTCAAAAGTATGTGTATTTTGGCTTTATTTCGAACGCGTTAGGTATACGGATACTGATGCGTTGAAATATTTAATACACACTTAAAGTAAATATTTCAGCGCATCGGTATCGGTATACGTAACGCGTTCGAAACAAAGTCAAAATACACTACATTTTTGACTTGTTCATGCCATGTTTCGAACGATGCTGCTGACAGAATCTCCTTGCGTTCGGAAGGATGTACGTATCGTTACGGACCCACGAACATACGCAACGATTTCAATCAGCAATTCTGTCATCGCAACCTTCAAGAAAGCGGGCATCGTTCGAAACATCGCATAAAAAAGTGTCTAATTTAAGTGTCTAATTTGAAATGTTTTTATCGGGGGTATGTATCAAAATTACCGATAATTTTAAAAATAATAATTGCAAGAGGTTGTTTTACATATTTTTGCAAAATAGCCCTTACTCCGCAGGAGGAGAGCATTTTCGTAAAATATGAAAACAATCGAATGCAATTTGTAACAAATACACGTTGAATACAAAAATGATCTGGTTCATTTTGATGTACGAATGTAAATAGCAGCCAAATTCAGTGGCGTAGTAACGTGGGTTTGGGAACATAACCCCCGCCCTTATTACTAACTTTGCAAAAGATGCGGTTTATTGACTTTGGAGCTGTCATGGTAAGAATACCTTTATACCTATCCCCTCGACTATCCCCCCCCCCGAAAATTTTTAATGCTACGCCACTGCCAAATTGTAAAGAAATGAGTATATTGGTTGTACTAGTGCCCTCCAAAAAAATGTGACTGAAATTTAATTCAATTCACTCAATTCACCTCATTCAAAATAGCAAATCAAAATTATAACAATATACCTCATTCAATCGAGCAAAAAAGTGGAAAAAAATAACACAGCTTTGATTTTTGGAATAGAGCTTTAGAATAAATTCATAAATAACATACCGAAAGTCCCCTAAAATCCCCTAGATCCGAAGTCCGCCATATTGAAAAGATGACAGATTTTTGATATATTTTTGTAATATCGTTCTTTATCGGCGTCACTAGCTAAAATTTGTTATGTAGGCACTCATTGGGGCCTGATATGAAAATCCAAGAGGACGTCCTGCTAATGTCAAAACTAGGTCCGCCATATTTGAAAATACCTTCTCTCATTATAATTGACCTAACTTCCTAATCCGTTTAGCCATAATCGTTAAATTCGGTATACAGGCTTCTTTTGTTAAAAATTCCAACAAATATAACATTTTTAGCACATGAAAATATAGAAAAGGTTCTTGCCACGTTAAAAATAATATATATAAATAAACCAATAAAAAATTGGAAAATATTAAAAGAAAAAGAAGTAGGGGGGGGGGGGGTAAATTCTAACTGCAAGCTATATTTTTAAGATGTCACATGCCAGGATTAAAATGTTTTATTTTCAAAATTGTTGAATTCTGACAATTTTGACTGCCCATTTCCCACAAGATATAAAAAAGGTCGATAGTGTGGAATATTTTTAAAAAGCTTATTTTAAGCATAATTTATGTTTATAATAATTTGAATGAAAAGTCATTTTATTAAAACTTCGTCAATAGGAGTGACTGAGAGGGGGAGAGGTAAAAGTAAATAAATTTGCCACCAGTCTTATATCGACTTGTACATATGTTATTATAACTTTTTTTGTAAAAAAATCTGTCCTTTAATTATTATTTGTCTAACTGTAATATGAAAAACTGACAGTTTTTTAAAAATGGCGCCCGTCCCTTGGCACTTAGAAAGTTGTATTTTTAGTATATTGTTAAGGGCTTTACTAGAAACATATTCCAATGAATTTGCTTATCTTCCTATTTAAAATGGCCGACTTAGATGTGCAACATTTAATGTAAGATGGCGGCGATATTTATAGGTAGTCTATGTACCGAATTTCACGATTATGGGTAAACGGATTAGGAAGTTAGGTCAATGATAATGAGAGAAGGTATTTTCAACTATAGCAGACCTATTTTTGACATTAGCAGGAGGCCATCTTGGATTTTCATATTCATGAGTACCTCCATACCAAAATTTAGCTAGTTAAGCCCATAAACAACGATATTAAAAAAGAATATGTCAAAAATCTGTAATTTTTTCAATATAGCAAACTTCGGATCCAGGGGATTTTAGGGGACTTTCGGTATGTTGTTTCTAAAGGTATTCTAAAGCTCTACGCCAAAAATCAAAGATGTGTTATTTTTTTTTAAAACTTTTTTGCTAGACTGATTGGAGCAAAACGCCCTCTACTACAGGCGAGATATCGTATGCCTGATTACGTCATAATGGCGGCGAGTGCCGCATACTCAGTGCTTTGTTTACATTCGGTGAAGAAGGTTTTATTTTTTTATTAAAATCTTACAAACAGTTTCTTAAATGTTTAAATAACAGGTAACTTATTGTTTTTGTATCAAAAGTTGCGAAAAAGCTTGTGTTTTTTTGTGGTAAATAGCTTCAGAGATTTTATCAAATGGCCGGTCGGGTCGTGTATTAAGAGGGTTATGAACAATTTTTCGCCGGTATAAATAGCCAATTTTTTCGAAAAAGTGCTTTGGCATAAAATTTAGAGATTTTTTGTTTATAGGTACCTATGTGTTATTTTGTAACAAGTGAATTTGGTGTATATATTTTATGTTCTTGCAAGAGCCATTACAAAAATAATGGACCAAATATATCTGTGTTTCAGTGCTGAACTAACAGAAAAATGGATGAATGAAATTAAACGTGAAAAATTCACCCCAAAGAAAAGTTCAAGAGTAAGTTAAAGAGTAAAAGGCAAAAGTAGTGAAATTTGTGGTAATTTAAAATGTGTTGTACTTGTTAAGTATGTGAATTGCATTTTAAAGAAAATTAAGTTGAACTTTCAAGAAAATTTTTCACAAATTTTGGGGATCTTTTGGATGTTCCGCTTTTAAAGCCCCGACTAAAAAAGGTAGGTATAGGTACCAGCTGTTTTTTCTTTAATTACTACACACAGGTGCTACTTATTATAATACTTAAATGGCACCTACTATGAGCCACACTTGTTATACAGGGTGATTCAAAATTTCCTAAAAAGACTTTAACTGTAAGTAGAATTTGTTGGTCTGAACAAGAATTAGTAAAATATATTTTTTGGTAAACTCTTTCGTTTCAGAGAAATTTGTATTTAAAAATTGTTAATATTTTCTGAAAAGCAGCCGTTACTAAGTGGTAGAAACACCAATTTTTGAAAACCAAACTTTGACAACTTCAAAATGCTTGACCAAAACCCTAATACCTACTTGTCATTGTCAGCCACACGTAGACTTGCTTGGTAAATTATTTTAAAAGCAATCGTCAAAAAAATACAAAAATTTAAATCCTAAATTTAGAGAAAAAAAAAATGATATTTAAACAGAATAATCACGTAACTTTTCTTAGATTAATGATATCTAAGCACTGTTCAAATCTTTCTAGGGAATTTTGAATCACCCTGTATAGATATCCCAAAAAAATCATTAAGAAATATGAATTTCATACATTTGTGGCACAGAATAAGGGATACATATGAGATTTAGAATATTATTATTTAATTTTCAACAAGATGTACTTACCTATGCTTGTATATTTGCATTATAGGTTTGCACTGTATAGTACCTACCTATATGATAATTTAAAAAGCTATTTTCACTTAAATCTAGGACTTGTCTAGTGTGACCATTAATAGTATTTTTCAGAGTAGGTACTGTACTCTTTTTTAGAGCTTTGTACTATATGTCTATTTGTTTATAACTATACTCTTTTTTCCCATAGCACAGAAAATGACCTCGAAAATGGTCAAATTTTCAAAACAAAATAAAAAATTCACATGCAACGCTAATAGGGCACATGCAAGTCTAAAGATAACATTTAAAAAATAAAATTTTGCGCTAATAAATTATTAGTTTTTACAATTTTAGTTAAATTTTACACAATTTTTAGCAGCTACCAATAGCCTCGCTTATAGCATTAAAATACACCGAAGCTCACACGTTTAGTATTACCTATTTTGGTCCGCGATAATGTCTTCCCTATTTCCCCCCTCCCTCATCGAATGAATTTTTTTTTAACCCTTACAAAAAAAATTTGGCATCCCTCAACAAATTTTTTGTCAAAATTTTTGCCAAAATTTTTTAACCCCCCCCTTAAAAAAAATTTCACCCTCTCCCAAAACTTTTTTGCTAACCCGCCCCCCCCCCTTTGTATCGCATGATATGCCGCATTTTGAATTGAGAAATACTTAATTAATTCTGGTAAAACTTTATCAGTTCATAATAATTTTCCTACAAATCTAATATCTGCTAGTGACTAAAGATGATGTTGTAATTTGTGCTGCATTTGCTTATTGAACTGTGGAAAAAATTGATGTGATTCCGAAAACTCTGATGGACGTTGAATTTCCATGTCAGTAGTACTGCCGATTCCAGTGTTGCAACCTTCAGATTCAGTTGACAATGAAGTAGTATTTTTTCTCAAACCTTGAATTAATGACATCCAGTTGAAGATACGGTTTTACTCAGTTAACGTTTCCATGTCCTGTTATTTTGATAAGCTGCTGTTCTTGGACTCCTGATTTCCTGTCAAGCCCTGTACGTTCAGCAGAGTGCCTAGTCCAAGAAGAAATCGTATTTCTTCCTATTGGGACGGTTTTGTACCAGATATTGTGAAGCAAAAATTTTGGATTGGGCGTCAAAAAAAATCGGTCAGTAGTTGCGTTTCGAGATCTTTTGTCTATGAGGCTTTCGTATAAACGTACCGGGCAAAAATCTGGTTGTTTTTTATTTTGCACAAGCCATTTACTCTCGGCGCACTTCTGGGATTCTCCTTGAAGTGTTTTTGAGAATATTGGATTGTACTCCACTCTTCCTAAAACAACAAAAACCCAATGTAAGTTTTATTTCCATAATAGAAACTTAATAAGTTAAACCAACTAACCTGTAAAGGTTCCATCATTGTGGACTTCTTTGCGAAAGTGAGACAAAAGGAGGTTGCTAGCTTCGCTCCTCTCCACGCTAGCTCTACCGCTGCTATATGGTAGAATTTTCTTTGAATTCCAACGGGTGTGTCCTCCTTCCAATATGATATAATGGCCTGGAATTCTTTATTGGTTAGAGCGGCTGGAAGCGATTGCAGTTTCCTCCTCATTGAATCTCTTGCCTTTCTGGAGCTTGCAAACTCGATATCCTTAAAAGGATCAATCTTGGTACCAAATTTCGTAAAATAGATCTCTTGTAGTTGCTTAGCAGTGTTGTTCCACATAACTTTTATTACTGACTCCTTGTAGTCTTCCCCGTTGGCTCCTTCATGTTGAAGGCCCAGTCCTTTAGTGCGTCGTTTAGTATGTTGGTTCTGTACTTTTCCTCCACCAAGAAGTATCCTTTTTGATTGCAGAACTGTTGGAACTGTTGCCAAATCGATTTTCTGCTTTTTATAGTACTGATGGGAGTACTATTTTCCGCAATTTCGTTGATATCATTTAAAGAAACATTACCGAAACGAGTAATTTCTTTTTTTTGTTTTGTTTGAATTTTGTCTGAAGCCAGTCTTTTAAGAAAAGCATGAGCGCGTAGCACCTGAAAAAATTCCGATCCCACAGGAAGAGGGATTTTATCTTTGGTACTACGCACGAATCCTTTTCTTTAAAAAACAATTGGATGAAGACTAAATTGAAAAAAAAAATCCATTAGGAAATATTTTATGCACGTGTTATGTTTTGGTAGTAAGTTTCTCGAGTTTATGAAGTCTAAAAAAGTTTAATCAAGTCGAAAATAACAAGTAGGTATTTCCTCTAATGTAAATTGAATTATTTGCTGGAAAATCTAAAATCGATTCAATTTCCAATTTTCGAAAAGTCTTTGTTGTGTTGCCAATTTTTTGTAACCGAATTTAACCAACTGTTTACTAGGTTGGCAATAAAAAAAACTTTTTTGGATTTCTGTACTGCCAATATATAGGGTGGGCTTGAAAATTTTGAACTGTTGTGATTTTCTAATAACTTTTTTGTTTCTTAATCGATTTTTATAAGTGTTAGCTATTTAGAAAGGTAATTAAACAAATTTTATAATTTTTTGACAAAAACCGTCATACGTCAAAAATTCAAGATGGCTGGGATTGGTTTAGGATATCCAGGCAGTAGGGGTTTTTGGCTTGCAAAAGGTATAGGCGGATAGACTTTAATAAAAAATCCAAGTTTTCGACCTTGGGGGGGGGGCGCCGCTCGCGCCACCATCTTGGATTATATGTGCAACAAACTCTTTTTTTTTAACTATATCTTCGTAACGTTTTACCCTACCGGAAAACATTCAATGGCATATACACACACAACGTAAGATAAAAAGATACATGAACAAAAAGATGAAATTTCTTTGCCTAAAACTAAGAACGCCGCACGACCAAGTTCAACAGTCGCAGGGGAGTGGGGATGGAAATTAGAGGAAAAAGGTCTATTTCCCTTGACCATGACAAATAAACCAGATCCCGAGGCATTATTAAAAATTATTTCCTGCAACTGTAAGAAAGGGTGTAGAGAATCATGTGGCTGTATAGAAAATCCCCCCCCCCCCAAAGTCGAAAACTTGGAGTTTTTATTATCGTATCGTTTTACGGAATTCCGTATCTTTGTATGAAATTCTGAGTTTTTTCTCTCCTCGTATGAAAGGGTGTGTAAATATGCTACTCGGGGTATTTACGAAAATTTTGACAAAATATTGTGTGTTTTTATTCGAAGTTTGACGTTTTTTTATAAAATTCATTTTTCTATCTGTGTAACTTTTACCCTATAGGATATACAAAAAAAGTATAAATATACAAAATGTAGATAATTTTATTCTCTTTGCCATTAAATATTTTTTTGCATAACCAATTGTTACGATAATAAGGCTAAAAAAATAGTTGGTTGCACATATAATCCAAGATGGCGTCACGGGCGGCGCCCTCCCCCAAAGTCGAAAACTTGGAGTTTTTATTAGAGTCTATCCTTCTATTACGAAAGCGTAGGGCCACTTCATTTTTTTTTGTTTTCCGTAAAAAAACTCGGAATTCCGTAAACAGATACAGAATCCTGTAAAAAGATACGGAATTCCCTAATTTTTTACGGAATTTCGTATCTTTTTATGGAATTCCGTATCTTTTTACGGGCCACCACAGAAAACTATATAAATTTAGATTTTTTCCTTTTTTTTTTAAATTAGTGTCATATTAGTCCATATTAGTACAATAATTACTAAAGAACCTTTTCTGATACTTGGATACTCCGTGTCATCTGATGAAGTCTTTTGTTCTCATCCAGACCAATAATACTTTTTAGGATTTCGTACTTTTTTTGTGAATGTTTTTCCGTTGCTGATTATTCATTTGCTTCATCATTTTGGGTTTGGCCTTCTATTCCTTTTTGTTGCAAGAATATTTTCCATATTTGAAGAAGATAAATCACTGCATATAGTTGCACTTTTGGCCTTCTGATGTGCAACTTTAATATCACCTAATACAGAACCTCTTTTAACTTTAATCTGAATATCCAAAAACTAGGTCCATGCACAAAAGCATGGCGAAAACCACTTTTTAATAGTTTAAATTTTGTTATACAATTATGGAAAATATATAAGAAATAGCAGTAGTGTGAAACTTTATAATCTCCCTTAATCACTCCCATCCTCCTGAACTTAGTTTTTTTCTTTAATATTAGAAATTATTTAGAGGAACTTATATCTGAAAAAATGCATATTCATAGCTTTTTTTAATATATTAACCCCCTCTGGCCTTTCATCCACCCTGCATCAACATAACTTAGTTTAACGGGAAGTTGTTGTGTGTAATACAACTCAGGACCTATTCTAACAACACCTTCCAATTTTGAAGGAGTTTTTAGTATGGTTCTTGGGTGTGAAGGTAAACTTTCATGCACTCTACATCAACATAACTTAGTTTAACGGGAAGTTGTTGTATGTAATACAACTCAGGACCTATTCTAACAGCACCTTCCAATTTTGAAGGAGTTTTTAGTATGGTTCTTGGGTGTGAAGGTAAACTTTGCAAGTCTGACATGGAAACTTGAATGAGATTTATTTGAATAGCCCAAGAGCTTAACAGAATAAGAAACTGAGAGGTGTAGAAGTGTGAATATTTGGAACAACTAGTCTGGTTGAGAGACATAATACTTTGGCGGTTAGAAGAGATGCTCTGGTTAGCACTAGAATAGGCAGCAAGTATGTTGGCAACCTTAACCTTTTTTTGGTTTGTTAATTAAATAGAATAGAATAGAAATATACTTTATTGTCTGCAAAAAAAACTTTAGTTGACAATTAATTAATACTTAATATTAAACAAAAGTATAGGTCAAAAGCAGTAAAACATATAAATAGTGTAAAATACATGGTTAAAATTTACAATCAAACAAAAGAAATATAATTCAAAGAATTCGTTTAGGCTATAATATGCTTTAGTATTATACAAGAACCTTTTTAGCTCCACTTTAAATTTTTGAAGAATCTCTACTTTTTTCAGATACACTGGCAAGTGATTCAAAAATTTTCTGCTATTGTATATAATAGAATTTTGAGCCAAACTGGTTTTTGTTATAGGAAGTTGGATCATATAGTCACTCCTAGTTTCATATATGTTTCGTCTGCCTACTTTATTGTAGTATTTTTTGTGAATGAGACATGCTCTCTCGAGACTAAAAATGTAATAAACAGTAAGAATTTTATGTTTAATAAAAAGAACCTTACAGTCATCGCGTTATCCCTCGCTACACGTACATCTTATCGCTTTTTTCTGTATAATAAAAACAGACTTAAACAGTTTTTGAACAGTTGCCTCAAAAAACCATATCATACGTTATATGAGATTCTACTAATGAAAAGTAAACCAGTTTGGCTGTGTTCAGGGGTCTGATTTTCGAATCCATACGAAAATATCCGCATACGTGTACTGAATAATCGACAATTTTTATGTCAGTCTCTTTCTATACCGTGTGAAATGAGAGGCGAAAGATAAGCCGGTATGTGTGGACCGTGTTCGAATTCGACTGATTTAAAGCAAAATTGCACGAGTGGGTGGAGGGCATTCGTGTTGTTTCGCATGAAAAACCGGTTATTCTTTCACGTACTACCCATGAATCAGCATATCGGCATCTCTTTCGCCTCCGTTTCTATACGGTATAGGAAGAGACGGAAGTAGTCGCATGCGAATAATTTCGTATGGTTTCGAAAGTAGGACCCCAGGTCCAATTCATTTGCTATAATACGAACTGCATAACAACCTCTGGCCAGTCGGTTATTTAAATTTGTTATATGTACATCAAACTTAAGTTGATTGTCCAAAAAAACTCCAAGAAATTTGCTAACTGCCTGAGATTAATTTTTTTGTGAATCTAATACTTAATCATCATAAACAAATTTAAACGTCATAATATTAGAATTTTTTGTATTAAAACATAAAAGGTTTGAATCACACCAATCTTTAATATCTTGAAGATCTTCAGATATAATTTTTTTTAGGACTTCTATGTTTTTCCAATCCAAGTAATTTATTGGAAATTTAAAAATATTATTTAAGTAAAGCCAGAGTCTTGTGATACACCGTTAATCACAGGAAGAGCATTTGAGGTCATATTGTCAATTTTAACAAATTAGTAAAAAGTATGATTCAAACCACATGTATGCGACTTCTCTAAAGCCATATATATGCAGTTTTTTGAGCATAATTTTGTGGTTGATGCAATCAAAGGCTTTAGAAAAATCGCAAAAAACAGTAGCAAAAACTTCACCCTCATTTAGGAGGGTAGTATAAATATGTTCCAACACATTTCAATGCTTGGAAACCAAATTGTGTTTCGCTAAGTAAATTATTTTTTTCGAGATAAACAATCATTTGTCTCTTAACCAGTTTTTCAACAATTTTTCAAAGAGTTGACAAAGCAAAATAGGCCGATAATTTGATGGGCTATCTGCATCACCTTCTTTAAACAATAGAACTACGATTGCTATTTTAAGACAGCCTGGAAAGACTCCGGTTAAGAAAGAAACATTGATACACTCAACAAGAACATAAGCGCACTATCTGAAAGACACTAAAGCAACTTTATAGATATATTGGCAAATCGATTTGATTTTGAGTTTTTAATTTCTTTGAAAGTTATTTTGAGCTCTGCAGTATTGGATTTGTTTTATTTTTTTTAGATCAGCTATCAAACTATCAGCAATACTACAATAAAAATCATTAAGAATACTTAGATAAAACCTTTCCTTAGCAGTTTTAAGAACTTTTCTGTATATAGTTCTATATTTACAAAAATAAGCCAAAGAGGATCGTCAGTAAATTTGTAAATGATTTAAACCTGGTGTGATCCAAACTTTTTTGGCTTTCTATTGATTTTTTCTAGAGGAAAATTTTTATAAAATGCAGAACTCAGGAATCTTTAAAACATTTCTATCGGATTTTGAAAATTAAACTTAACCATCTACTATATTTATATTTGGGAATTATATCAGTGGATAAGTCAAAATTAGCAAAAACTGCGTCATGATCTGAAAGACCAAAAGGAACAAACTCACAATCAACAAGTACATTTTTTAAGGAATAATTTCAAGAGAGATAGTCAATTTTGGATTGATTGCAGTTGTTCGAGATAACTCTTTCACATACATTTCTACGCTTTCGTAGTCTATATAAAATCGTTTATATTCCACCTTATGCAAGCCAAAGGCTTTTTCTCATACGCACTTACTGCACTTAATATGTTACACTTAATTTGAATTTAATTGGTGTTCCGGGTTTAGAATTACAAAAAAAAACCCGATTCTAAATACCGTAAACCAGGCTTGAATATTTCGTTACAATTTAATTTAGACGTTTCAATCTAATGGAAGAATTGTAAGCAGGTCAGTAACACTACAGGCACAAAATTTGCAAAAATGTTTAATCGAGAACGTTTGCGGAATGATTATCCAAACTATTCAAGAGCAAACATATTTATTAGAGGCACACACCATGCAAAAGGGCCTAAACCAAGACGTATAAGAAAAGGAAACACACTTCAATAAGTTTACCTTCTCTCTGTGATCTGCCCGTGTGGTGTGGAGCCGCCATGTTTGCTAAATCCGGCCGTGATATATTTGCCAACATATTTCATCAATTTGGGACGTCGTCTTAGGCAATTTGTGACGGGGGATTATCCCAATTTGCCTTGCAGGTATTGTATAATTGTATCACTTAGAAAAGACGTTTAGATTTGGTCTATTTTCAGGCTTTTTAAAGAAAAGGTTTCTTGTCGTATTTATTCTGTATATTAGGATAGGTTTTAAAATCGTGGACTGTTTTGATTTTCTATTAAATTCTTTGTTCATTAACAGATTTTTATAAATTTTAGTTTTTTGAGAAGCCAAAAGAAAAAATTTTACTATCTTTCTAAACGTCCAATTTTAAAAATTCAAGATGGCAGAAAAAATCTAAAATTAGGTCATTAAAAAAAGAGCTGGAACTTCTTTTCCATCATCCTTTAATTTTTTGTTATAAAAATAAGAAAACTTTTAGCTTTTTGAAGATGTAAAAGACCAAATTGTACCATTTTTCTACAAAAAATGTCAAATGTTGAAAACCGAATTTTGCTTTCTTATTTTTATGACAGAAAATTACAAAGTGGTCAAAAAAAGTTCCACCTGATTTTTAAATTTTAAATTTTATATGGTATGGTGGTATTAGGCGTAGAACCTTGTTGTCTGCATGCCTTTTTCACAAAATAATAAAAAATAAATCCCCTTTATCCTTATTTAACAAAATATTGTTCAGTAGAAATATACACACTCGGAATTTAAGAAATAGTAACAAAATAGTGGTACCTAGGCACATAATTGAATTTTATAAACGTTCTTTTACTTGTCAAATCTCTAAGATTTACAATTCTGTTCCTGATCCATTTAAGAATAAAACTTTATTGTTTTTTAAAAAAGAACTCAAGAAACATTTATTTATGAATTAGTATCTCCAAATATATGCAACATATAATTTTATGCACTTCCGGGAATAAATACACCCATTTAGTCCCGTTTTTGCGGGAATAAAGTGGGTCATTTATTCCCTAGGGAAACAAAGTGAAATATAGTGACATAGCGACGCATATGTTTCTGCGTTTCGGTATACTGGATGTTATCGTTTGACATAAAGACAGAGCGAAGGTACATGTGGCGGTTTGTCTACAGAGTGCGATTTTTTGCAAACTAAATAGAAAAGTATAGTTATTTTTTTACTTTTCTGCTTATTCTAAAGTGCATAAAATAGTACATAAACCTCAGGAGTAAAGTGATGCTTAATCCCTCGACAAATTATAGCCCGACCGAAGGGATTAAATGTACCACTTTACTCCCTAGGTTTATAATGTACTATTAAAGTACATAGTCGCTCTCGTGTCCATTATTAGATTAATTTTTCTCACTATTTTTATTTATTAGGCTGCTTAGAATTTGGGTAAACCATAGGTATTAAGTACTAGAATTAAAAAAAAAAATTCTTCTGCTTGGGATTCAATTCAGAGTCCAGCATGTGTCGCAGGCTTTTTTCTATGTCAAAGGCTGGTAAACTGATCTCCGGCATTTTTCTTTTTAATTTGTTAAAATTTTTTAAATTGTTAATAATTATTGTTATTTTGTGTTTGCTAGGAAATAAAGACCTTCTTATCTTATCTTATATTTTTCCCGCCATTTCCGATTTTCAACATTTCATTTTTCAAAAAAACTTAATTCCAAATAAAAATATGAACTAAATTCATACAAGGAAACAGGTGCTTACACGCGCGGAGCTGGGCTCAAATGTAGAGCAGGGCTGTTAAATATTGTTTATTTACCCAAAATTTCATGTCAAAACCATGCTTCAATGCGCCGTAGGCAAAATTTTTGACTTAAACTTAAACTAAAATCGTAAATATTGATGACCTTTTTGGAAATTTGAGTTCTTTATTTACCCTTAATTTGTTTGTAAGAATGCAACAATAAAAAAAATAAAGGGCGAAAATGTTTGAGAAAATGACACTTAAAATGCCATTTTTGACACCAAAAAAAGACAATTTTGACGAAATCGTAGAAATGAAAGGTGATATAGCAGCCCAAGATTTTTGTTAAAAATTGGAGTCCTAGCTTCTATGCTGCTGGTATTGTGTGTGTAACTAGGCTCCTCTGGAGGAACGGGGGGGGGGGTTAACCCCAAAATCGCCCCCCCCTCCGGTGAGCGACTGTATATATACGATAACAGGACTTTTCTAGCGCTGTCCACCCTAATAATACCAATAGAGAAAAAACCTTCAAACTCGCGCCATCTACCCACAATTACTTTAATGGCGTACAGATTCATTAAACGGCGGGACCTCGGGTTGTTCCGAAGAACACATTTCCAGAATGTCTAGAAAGGACATCGTTGGGATGTCTTAAGAGGACGTTCCCAGAATGTCCAAATAAGGACATTCGAAGAATATTTCAAATAGCACATTTTCTGGGAATGTTCTGATCGGAAAGTTCTTAAAATATTCGATTGGTGGAAAGATTATTTGGTATATAGATGTTCTTTTGTAGTAGCTTCTTAGAATACATATACTCAAAATAAAATACATTTATGCCTTTTGGCAGAATACTTTGCATATTCAAAAGTTATACTAAAAATAGCCTTCCTTAATGGTTTATTCTTGGCATGTCCTAAGCACGTCTTTATAAATACATCCTTAAATGGTACGTAGCCAGCATATGCCAAAGAGAAACCGTAAAGAGCATCCTGTAAAGGAGGTCAGACGCATATTCTTATCATGTAAATGTTCTTTTAATGCTAAGGGGGAATGTACCAACAGCTTCCGCGTATGGGAAAACGCAACTTTTCGCACTGTTAGAAAATAGTTATTATTTTAACTAGTGCGGAAAGTTAATCTTTCCCGCACCCGACTGCTGTTGACCCGAACAACGTAAAACTGACAAGCAGGCAAGGGCGCGACAGATACCATTACGGATGACTTAGAAACAATATTTTTCCTACCACATCATAAACAGAAGAAAAAAGCCAATAATAAAAAATCCGAGTGCGAAAAGACATTTTTACCTACTCGCGCAAATGTCAAAAAGTGTAGTTTACCGCACTGAGTGCGGTAAATTTAACGTATAGCACTTTACAGCAGTAGTGTGGTAAAGAGATAACGTTCATTTAAAAAAAATAAAATAATAGTAGTTTACAAAGCATATTATGATGGTCATTAAGTGTGTTAATTTATCTGAACGTGTAATGACCATAACATGCGTGTTAGTGTATTATATTTTTAAGTCCACAACCCTCATAACCGGAAGTTTCAATGACGTTCTATTATCTAAAACGTAAAAACAAATAAGGCTACTAAAGGACTTTTCTTATATCTTTTTAAAAACATCGTTTTTTTTTTCTTAAAAATGTGTCATATGTCCATTTAACGGGACTTATTTTTGGTCAAGTACTAAAAGTATATTGGATTTATTTACGATTATTTATTAATCGTAAATAAATCCAATATACTTTTAGTAGTATTTATTGTGTTAATAAAAATATAGAAAAAAAGTTTCACATTTTTGCGTCAAATAAAAAAACTAACTATGAAAAACTGAGCGTAATGGGTAAGGAGGTGGACTGGAACCGTACCCCAAGTTATAATAACCCCCAAAATGCAACTCATTACTCAGTTAAGAAAATAAAAAACCTGATAAGTACAGCAGAAACCACAACTAATATTTAAAATAAATATAAAAAAATAAAACCATGGACAACTAATTCAATGATTACGTCCATAAGAAATAGAGATAAAATAAAAAAAACTTAACAAATAAATTACGGAAGAAAAAATATTACAGTATAAAAATTACAGAAATAACCCAAACAAAATAATTGACAATGCTAAAACTCGTATTACAAGGAGCAAATTACAAAAAACAGTAAAAACATAAAAAAAAAATTATAGTATCTGAAGCCAAAAACGAAAATCGTAAGTTTAGCCACAAAAGCATGCATATAATAGACACTTAAAATTAATTTTCAGTTTTATGAGCATTCGTATCCTTATCTCTATCGAGTCGAACGATCAAGCAGTGCACTTTTAAAATCATGGCGAATGCGTGACAGCTCCAGCTGATCAAATGCACGAAAACCTCGTACGATAAGGGAGTCGTAACGTTACGACCATCCCTGCGTACGAAAAGATGTTTTCACGCATTTGATGAGATGGAGCTGTCACGCATTCGCCATTAGTTTAAAAGTACACCTGCTCGATAGGTTTACTCGATAGAGATAAGGATATGAATGCTGATAAAACCGAAAATTATTAATTAAAATCATCTAATAAATGATAATAAGGAACTATTAAGAAAAGAAACTGAAGTTGCTGATTTTAGCAATGATTTTTTTGTAAATATAGGGCAAAGAATGGTCAAAAAAATAAAAAAACCAACACAACAAATTAAAATTTAATCCTCAAACTTCTCCATGTTTTTACGACCAGTACAAACAAATGACATAATTAAACATATTGCTTCCCTTAAAAACAACTGCTCTCCGGGTATAGACGGAATCTTAACTAAAGTAATAAAAACACTGCACACTTATTTACTTAAACCTATTTGTCATATTATTAACAGAATATTTAAAACATGGGATATTCCATGCGACTTCAAAACATCTGTGGTAACACCAATCTATAAAAATACTGGCAGCAAAAAACACATAACAAACTACAGGCCCATAAGTGTTATAAATAATCTGGCATAAATATTTGAAAAATGTATCAATGAAAGACTTCTTGGATTTTTGTTCACTAACAAGATTTTTTCCCCAAATTAGTTTGGCTTTATTGAAAAATTGAGTACTTCTGATGCCATATATCACTTAGTGAGAGAGGTAACAGGTAGTTTGGACAAAAATAAAAAAACCTTAGCAGTATTTATTGACCTGGCAAAGGCATTTGACACAGTTCCCCACGACTTACTGCTGGATATACTTGAACAGTATCGAGCGCTAGGAATTGTGTCGAGGGTCTTTAAGGTTTACATTACCAGAAGGACCCAATATGTTAAAATTGGTAATACATTAAGCAGCCCGAAAGAAGTTACAATAGGAATCCCGCAGGGCACAGTGCTGGGACCACTGCTTTTTAACATCTATAATAATAAGCCGGCCGCCGTAGCGCAGTGGACAGCGTATCTGCCTGCCGCACGGAAGGTCCCAGGTTCGAATCCCGCAAAGTCTTCGCTAACCTTGGGTATTGTTCCTGTAATGGATGGAAAGCCCCAGTACAATTGCTTTAAACTTACTTTAAATGGAAATAAAACAAATTACATTGCATTTACAGTAACATCAATAACTAGACCCAACTTTAATGAAATAAAAATAGACTCTTTTAATTTACTTATTAAAGAAGTCATCCAAACAAAATATCTCGGGGTTACCATTGATCAAAATCTCAAAAAAAATAAGGTTTCTTATCCACAAATTCTATTTACCCAGAGAATTTTTAAGCCACAAATTACTTGTTACTTTTTATAAAACTTTGGTAGAACCATTACTTTCCTATGGAATAATAGTATGGGGTAGGGGCCTATAGTGCACACTTAGAATCTTTAAAAACAGTGCAAAATTATATAGTTAAAGTAATTTTACATAAGCCAAAATTATACTCAACTAGTAGACTATAAAACAAAGAGATTACGAGCATTAGAACTATAAACGTTTGCACAATCTTTAATTACATATATAAAAACATAAACAAACAACAATATACTAAACACAGATACAACACCAGAAGCATACCCAATAATCTACTAAGTATTCCAAAAAGTAGAAAAACTAATAATCAATGATTCATAGATTATTTTGCGCCCAAAATATATAATTTACTGCCAAATAATATAAAAGAAACTAAAAAATACACTCATTATAAGAAAAGCTGTAAGAAATTCATTGTAGATAATATGCAGATTTTTTTTTATTGATAATAATTTATTATAAATAATAATAAAACCAAAAATTGTTTCTTCTTTTTTTTCTCTCCTTCTTTAGTTTTTCTTTCTCCCTTTATTTTTGTAAAAACTTGTTATGCTAGTCTTAAGAAACTACAAAATTTAGGTTTCAGGAAAGGGGGAAAGGATACCTGCATGTAAAAACATGCGATGTGATGGAGGGGGAAGGGAGAGGGAACTGTGCATGATTTCTTAAATTATTGTAAAATTAAATATAGTAAATATAAAAAAGTAAATCTCGTGTCCGCAGATAAAAATTAAAGTAACACTCGTGGCATATCTGACAAAGCGTTTTTGGATCTCACTTCAGGCCCGGTCGTAATGAAGTGAGAAACAAAAACGCTTTGTCCGATATGCCACGAGTCTTACCCGAGGTGTTACCTTAATAGTAAATATTTATAATATGCACACACATCAGGTGCTTGTGCACAAATAATGTACAACCTGCAATTGAAATAAATATAAATTAGGGCTCTTATAAGATAAAGTTTCGTCGCTTTTCACGCCATCTTGTGGTTTACATCTAAGCTTTATTATTATTCTAGGGCCGTAAATGAGCCATTAAAATAGTGTGGAGATGATCGTAAAATTAGTATTATTCGTTGGTGGTTAAACATAAATATCTTATGTGATAAAGTATGACTTTCCGCACTTTTTAGGTAAATAATTATTCTAGCACTTCGTGCGGAAAAGTCTCAGAGTTAATTTATTCCCGCACTTAATGCAGTTATGTGGAGTTTTTAGTACGGTCGTAAAAAAACTACTTTTTTCAAAATATCCATGCTAATAAGAGATCTTAATTTCAGTGGCGAAAGCAGAAATTGTTCCTGACATAAGAATTTAGATGCACAAGCACATGCGCATTTGTGTTTTGTCAAGCTTCCATCAAATTCCGCGCCATTGTAAAGAGAGTGGCGCTGCGCTTAGTACCCAAAACCGTAGATAGAATCCACGCCAAAACACACCCAAGCGTGTTTCTTTCATGAATAACTAAATAAGTACAGTGGCGGTCCCAGAGGGGGGGGCAATCGCCCCCCTCCTTTAATCCAAAGAAAAAACGATAAATTGCAGAAAGTTCCACAGTATTTTGGGATAGTTTGACCTTCAATTCGTCACGCCAAGAATAAACAAACGCATGACGTACTTACCGCGAAAACCATTGAAGAGTATTATAGAGTTTCCATTTATAAACAAGTTTTGGATAACATAATTTTAGACATAAAAAAGTATTTTTGACCTGAACATATTCATATCAAGTTTTTTACGACGTGAAGCCAAAATCAATGCAAAATTAACTAAGTCGTTTCTAAATACTATAAACTGTTTGATTAAACCAAAACATATTATTTATTGGGAGAAGGCAGTAATTGGAAACAATATTGGTCAGAAGTAGACAAAAGCTTAAATCAAAACATACCAGGGGCCCGTATTCTTCAATTTCTGGAAAGGGAGTCCTCCCGGGAATTAGAAACGCATCTGATTGGCTGAATTCTCATTCTTTTGTCACATTTCTGTCAGTTTTGGCAGTAATGGCATTAATTGTGAGCGATTTTGCTTTCCTGCCTTATACGAGGAGAGCAAACTGACGGCAAAAGTTGCTCACAAACAAAGTCATTCATGCCAAAACAGACAGAATAGTGAAAGAAAACTGATATTTCCACCAATCAGGTGTGTTTCTGTTTCCCGGGAGCATTCCCTTCCCCGAAATTGAAGAATACGGGCCTTGATAACTTTTTGGAGGCAATGAAGAAGTGTGGCAATATTTTTTTTGCCAGTAAATAATGCTAAGATTGAAAACATGACGGAAATTCGTCTGACGGGCTTGGCGTTGCTGCCTATCAACGGACATATTGAAATTGACGTTCAGCAAGTCATTGACCGGTGTGCCAAAAAAAACCGGAAATCAATTTTTTTTTTTGAGATAGGCATCTTATGTTTGAGATATGCAATATAAAAATTAAAAAGCTTTTTAGACCTCAAAAATAAGTATTAATCTATTAGTTTTTGTTTGTGGTTTGTTGGTTATCTATGTTTTTTATAAATGAAAAAATTATACGTACTTACTCAAGCGCGGATTTCAGGGGGATAAGAGGGTCGTTAACCCACCCCCCCATTCCCTGGCTTTAGATATTTTATAAAAACATTTAGAAAATCAAAAGTAGGGCATAAATTGCGGCGCTACAACACCTTTGATATTTACGGTATTAGTTTAATTTTGTGTTAAAAATAACATTTGTAGTGTCGTTTTCTTAAAAATCTTTGAAACATTGATATATTCGCAATTTTAGTTCAATTTTAAATAAAAAATGCGGCGCTATGATAATTTAATTAGACTCAAAAAATGCATTTTTAATGTAATTTTCTCAAAAATTTTCGGCGAATTTAAAAATTTTGAAATGAAACTATGTATAAAATAAACGAATTAAAATCTGAGTACCCCCCTAGATTTGTTAGTTACTAAGTTTTGTTTGCATATATGTTCCTCATAAAAGCTATGCTTTTCTTCTATTATTCTAGTTTTTTTTGTATCAAAACCGCCCCTTTTCAAATGGCTGGGACCGCCACTGATAGGTACCTGCTTTAAAACGCATTTTAATAAAAGTAATAAATATGGGTAAGAGTTAGTAATCCTCTACTTTTTCTCGAAACTTAATTAAGAATGTACCCAGCCAACACAGTTACGTAAATATTACGTAAAAGTTACATCATGTGATTACTTTGTTTTATAAATTCTAGGAAAACTGAAAGTCACAACAAGGTAAAAATTAACTTCCATGTTCTGCATAACGCCATACATAATTTTTCCTACTTTTTACGTAAATAATATGTAATTAAAATAAGGCAAATACCCAGTAAACACCGTTATGTAGAAATTACGTAAAATTTACACAACAGATTTACCTTGTTATGTAAATTTAAGGTCACTCAAAAGTCATAATAAGGTAAAATTTAAGTCACATTAAGGTGCGAAAACTCTGCATAATGCCATGCGCAAAACCCACCTAATTATTACATAAATGTGATGTAAATAAAATGAGATACCATGTTACGTAAGAATGAAGGAAAAACTACGTATATTTTAAATAACAGGTTTACCTTGTTTTGTAAATTTAAGGTCACAATTATTTATTAATAAGGTAATATTTGGGTCACATTATTGTGCGAAAACAATGCATAATGCCATGCGCGCAAAATGAATACCTTTTACATAAATATTACATCCATGTTTCGTGAGGGTTAAGTAAAAACTACGTATATTTTACATAACAGGTTTACCTTGCTATGTAAATTTAAGGTCACAATAAGTTATTATTAGGGTAAAATTTAAGCCATATTAATCTGCGCAAAGCGTTAACTATTTAAGTCCGACATGAACATGCAGCTTGAGGCGGGCCAACGTCGATGATTTACGAAGTGGTGGTTGCTTTACACAGTCCGACATTAGCAAACTACAAAGTTAACCAGGTTTATGTGGCGGAATAGGTGATTCTTATAGAGAAGTACCACTATTTTGTCAATACCTCAAAGTCCGCATTCTAATTTTGAAATATCTTTGCTCTTTATATATATAATATTATCATCTACTGTACAGGGAACATAGTGACATTAGCGCTATCTCTACCTACTAGTAAGAAACTATTAAGCACTGATAAATTCTTTCATTTTAGACGATATAAATATTACATAAAATGTTTTATATAATAGTTATATAAAATTTGAAATGTAAACTTACAATTGACTATATTAATAATTATGTAAACTTTAGAACTTTAATTTGACGTAAATAATTTTACATGGAAATTACATGATATAGATGACATAAATAATACATAAAAAAATGTATGTAACAATTATGTAAAATTTTTAATGTAAACTTAAGGTTCACATTGCTTTATAATATTTATGTAAGTTTCAACATTTTAATGTGACGTAAATCATGTTATAGAACGTTAACGTAATTTAGATGATATAAATATTACATAAAATGCTTTGCATAATAGTTATGTAAAATTTTAAAGTAAATAATTTTATGTAACGTTTACGTAAATTAGATTACTTAAATATTACATATAATTTTTTATATAATAGGTAATATTTTGTACTTAAAATTAAGGTCCTACTGTTTACGTAATATTTACGTAAATTTTAAGAATTAATTTATAAAGTCATATAATTTACGTAAAATTAACATTGATTATGATAACTTAAATTTACAGTCAAATTTTTGACGTAATGTTTATATATTTTTTGTATAAAAATATTTTTATGTGAGATTTACATAAATATGATGTAACATATTTTAAAGTCACAAGTGTGTTTACTGTGTAATACATGGCAACAACAAAATGGGAAACGGCAGATATCGATTAACTATTAACTAGAAAGTAAATCGAAAAATGAAATTGGGGTAAATTTTTTTACATATTATTTATATCTCTTACAACTAAAGTCAAGGTAAACTTGACGTCACGTAAATAACGTACTCTTTATGTAAATACTACGTAAATTTATAACTTAACTATTATATGAATATTAAGTATTGGAATGTAACATTTATGTAAAATTAAATTCATATTGTGAATATTTATATAGTTATAACGCCATGCACAAAGGTCCGTTATTATTACATAAATATAATGTAATTAAAGAAACATAAGTTATGTTATGTAAATATTATGTAAATTATATGAAAACTTTTTTGATGTACATTTTTTGACTTTAGATTTGCCTAAATACTATGTCAATGTAACAGTAAACTATTTTACTTTGAAAATTAAAAATGAAAACTAATAAATTGTCCAAACGTCAAATAATCGGACCGTCGCGTCGCCATATCGTCGACGAAAAACTTGTACCAAAAAGGCTATTTTGAACAGTCAAACAGTGTTATCATTGTCGGCGAATTTATTGGAATTGACAGGACCAAAAATTATCTAGTATCTCCTCGTAGTTATATGGAATAAGTTATAAGGTGATTTCTATGCCTCGATTGCTATAGCGGGGCTATACACCCCCCAATAAACTCTAGCTGGTGCTGCATTACTGCGCCCTATATGCAAACACTGGCAAACGTCCCCGTACTGTACTTGTACAAACAAACGTCCTCATCAATCAAATATGTACATACCTTCATACCCCCGCTCTCCCCTACAAACCCTATTAAGTGACTCTTTTCACTTACATCCCCCATATGTTGCCTTGGGGCATCAGGAAATTAAAATTGATTTACCTCTTAAAACGATTTTTATAAATACATACATATTAAAAAATATACACTGAAACAAATTTTGCTCCGATGTAAGAGTAACATTAATTTTGTTCTTCAATTTCATCAGTTTAATGTACTTATTCATTAGTTTAATGTATTTTTATATATTATTCAACACTTTTTTATACTTATATCAAATCAAACCAAATATTTTTCTATTCGATCAATATACATTGCTGAATAGGGTCCAAACATAGTAAATTAAAAAAATTAAAACAGGAACTAAACTAACTACTAATTTAATAATTCGTCATTTTGTTTCTTATAGTTTTACATTCTATAAACACATAATTGTAAATACAAATTTCACCATTACGCCTACAATTAGTCAAACCATTTACAATAAATACCAACGTATAATACATACACTAAAAACACGTGTAAGAAAAGAATTCATTGGTATTGTATGGTTCAAGTTTCAATAAAAATAAAAATTGGTCATTTTTTTGATATCCAACGGTATATTATTAAACATTTTTATGCAGGACTATTTGGGGCATTTTTCAGTTATTGTTAATCTGTGAGAGGGTATATTATAACCAACATTCCTAGATGGGTATTTATGTTTAGGTAAGTGCCTCGCAAATTTTTACCTATTTTTCCATAAAAACAATACACATTCGAATATATACAATCCCCACAAAGTTAATAAGTTTAATTGCTTAAAACGCCTATACATGGTTCGTTCCGTTTTAAATTTAACCGCAATCTCACTGCCCTTTTTTGAATTAGAAATACTTTTTCAATTTGTGAGCAATCACCCCAAAAAATAATTCCAAACAGAGTTTAACTTACTCGAAACGTGATAAATCTGTTTTCGCCAATTTAAGTTTTTATCAAGATAAACACCTGTGATATATTTGCTACCCTATTATTTATATTGTCAGTTATCAGTCTAGCTGACTTTAATTGTCATTCATTGTCATTCATGTACTTAATGTTTTTGCTGATTAAAGCCTATTTATCTAAAGGTTTATCTATTACAATTTAATCAGCAAATAAAATCAAAGGAAACACGCTGACATGGACAAATTCTTAAGACCAGAACGTTTCGAAATTGATTTCACTTCACCATCGGCCAAAAAAGAATGGAAACATTGGCTACAGGCACATAATGTTTTCGATTATATCAGCGAATGTGATAAATTCGATAAAGCTGTCACAATTCTTGAAGGAATTTATGTTAAACAAGTTAACGAATTGTTTGCCAGATACATTTTAAGCACAAGAAAGCAAAAGACATTTGAAAGTATCGATCAATACGTTCAAAAACGATACATCGCATTTGAAGCTACTGGATGATTGTATCAATTCCGAAGAATACCTTTTGGAGTAACGAATGGAGTTTCTACTTTCCAGAGGGTAATTGACTCGATAATTGCAGAAGAAAATTTAACAGGTGTATATGCTTATTTGGATGTCTGCGGCAAAAATCAAGAAGGTCATGATCAAAATTTAAAAGCATTTCTAGAAGCTGTAAAAAAGCATGGACTTACATTGAATTCGAACAAGTGTTTATTTAATCAAAAATCAATAAATATTTTAGGCTACACTATAGAAAACAGATCTATGAAACCTGATCCAGAAAGACTTTTACCACTTTCCAACTTACCACTACCTAAAAACTCAAGTGAACTACAGAGAGTTCTAGGTAGGTTCTCTCATTATTCTAAATGGATGGAAGTGGAAAGATACAATGGTATAATCTGAAATGCAGTATCATTAGCTCTTGAAACAAGAAATTTACCTATCGAACAATGGGATGCTGTGCTTCCAGATGTATTACATTAGATTCGGTCTTTGCTGTGTACAGCAACCAACTGCACACCTCATGAAAGATTTTTCTCTACCAGAGAAGATCTATAAGTGGCACTTCTATACCACCTTGGATGTCTATACCACAAAAAGTACTCGTCAGAAAACAAAACAGAAAAAGCAAATATGATCCTTTAGTGGAAGAAGCAGATCTTATAGACGCTAATCCTGAATATGCATGGATTTGCTATAACGATGGGAAAGAAGCTACCGTTTCAGTAAAGCACTTAGCACCAAGGGGAGATGCGACCCTTTTGAATGGCTCAGACAACTCACCTCCATCAGAAAATAATCAAGATTTTTAAATAGATTCACTTCATGCAAGAATAGAAACTGATGTTAGAATAGAACAACTGGGAAAGCAAGAAAGAACTCGGAAATTGCCAAAGTATCTTGAAGATTATGCTCAATGTCAGTTGTCAGTCTAGCTGACTTTAGTTTTTAATCATTGTTATTCATGTACGCAATTTTTTTGCTGATTAAAGCCTATTTATCTAAAGGTTTATCTATTACAACACCTAAAAACTTCGCCCCATCGCTGAAGGTATTACTATATCTGACAGCAGTTGACAACTTGTAGGATCTTCATGGTGTGACTGCGATGTTTTGAAAAGGAAAAAGTTGGACATGTCAGTGTTCACAACCAATTTGTTTCTTGTAAACCATTTTTTAATATTTTCTAAACAAATCTTTCCCTCTCTTAAAACTTCTTCTATGTTGTTTGCTGTTATTAAAGCATTCGAGTCATCTGCGTAATTTACAAATTGAAAATTTTCTTTGCGTGTTCATATACGATACAAATAAGAGAGGACCGATAACGCTTCCTTAAGCAATGCCCATCTTAAGATTTAAAGCATCTGACAAGTACACCTTTCTTTCTCTCTCCAGCATCACACTCTTTTCACGACCAGTAAAGTAGGACTGTATCCAGCATAGTGCTTCACCTCTTATGCCGTATTTTTCCAGTTTGTCAAGTAGAATTTTATGATCTAGGCTAGGCAATCGAACGCTTTGGATAAATCTAAAAACGCTCCTAGTGCAACCTTTTTGCTTTCCATGCTGGATACAATCCCACTCAAAAAATCGTAAATAGCGTTATTTATATCTCTGCCCTTTATAAACCCATACTATACTTTCACAGTAAAATAAGAGCTACTGGGGAGCTAGTTAACCCTATCCTGTTTATTTCGTTAAAAGTTTTCACTTTTAACGTCCGGGTTGGGTCAACAGAGTTGGCTCAAACTTTTTTCAATATGCGGTAGATCGAATTTTCCTACGTTACGGTACCTCAAACTGCAAACCTTGACCTGCTAAACGTTAAAAAACAAACCTTCGCGATATTGTATATTTCAATATTAAAAATATAATATTAGAATTTCAATAACGACCTTATTCCATTAATCCGGCCAATCGTTACAACACATAATATTTAGAAATAAATTGAACTAATGAAAAAGTACATTTTGTCGACTTAATGCAGAACTATTCTATGTCCAGTTTTCCCATTTTTCGTTTATTTGCAGAAACGTATAGCTCCAAGCGCCTTTTATTGAATGCAGAACTATTGGATGTTCAAGTGATGAAACGTCCCCACCATCCGTCCGACCAATTTAAGCGGTGAATTAGAATATTAGTTCCAACGCAAACTAAAAAATGTTCTCCTGTAAAAACCTAATTTTGTGACTTACAATAGTTCTGCATTTAGGCGACCATTTAACCAATGAAATTGAGCCATCAAACTGATGTTAGCCTTACATCGGAGTATCTATACCACAGAAGTCGGGAAATATTTTTTATTTTTTATGAACATTTTTAGTGGGTTAGTGTCAAAACCATATAAACTTTACATGGGACACCTTGTACAACGCATGCCGGATTTAGTTTTATGTAAAGGCGGATAGGTGTTCTCTATCTACGATATAGAGAACTAATTGCTTACTTGAGGCATGCTGATTTGTTTAAAAAACGAACCAGCACAAAACAGCGCGGGAAAAAGACTTGTAAAATTTGCAACAAAATTAGGAGAAGGATTTAACGTAAAACTTTAGTTATATAAATATAAATTTTTTTTATTTTTTATGTAGGTAATTATACTCCCCAACTCCCTTGCATTAAATGCAAGCTTTGCTGACACAAGAATGAACTTTAAATCCATTGGTCTAGACTGCTTCTCCTATGGGGTGTTTTACAGTTTTGTAAAAGAGCAAAGAAAAAAATATGCTCACGTCCACATTGTATATGCTTTACGTTCCGAACATGAAATTATGAAACAATTGTGTAACAAGGATTTAATGTGATTCTTCTATGATTATATTGTTACCAATTTTTTTAATTACATTTTTAGAGCATTAAAAAAAATAACGTACAGCGGGATTTTTTTTACACCAAGATATATTTTTTGCTGAAATAAGAATAAAGCGCGAGATCATAAAATAGCCTCTTTTTACTACCTATAAAGTAAGTAAGTACTTTACCAGAGTAGCGGAATAGTTAACTAAAGTTTAATAAAGTGGCATTATTGATTTTGGAATTTATTTTGTAGTTTGGTAGCTAACGAAATGTTTTTCATTCTTCTGTGCGTTTAATTGGTAAAAAAACTAAAAAATAAAATAGTAGTTTAGTTTAGCCGCGAGTTGTTAACGCTATTTTTTTTAATACCTTTATCAAAAAATCCAAGAAAAACAGGAAGCACTTCCCGCAACACACCATCTTTAGATTATAAATCAAGGTGGCTGGTAAATCGTTTTCATCGCGATGTGCCTTTTTACTGGGTGATGTTTATTGTTGCGACATTTTAATCTTTGACAGTTTGATATTTTGACGATGTTTTTAAATGATTTTTTCGTAAAAACTTGGTGAAAACTGGAGGAAATGGCTTAATTTTTAGGCAAGAATAATTAGATTTTTTCAATATTACTATATTCCGCTATTTCTCTTTAATTTTGGGTAAAAAATAGGCAGAAATCCTTTTTTGCACCCGTGATAAAAAAAAAGTTTTTTTGCATCGGTAACCAAAAAAGCCATGCTTTAGTTATCTGCAGACAGTTACTAAATTCATGTTTTTGATGAAGGTATAAAAGAAAATATTTTTCAATTTATGTCAAAAATGCGATTTATTAGACTTTATTGTTAAAAAATAAAACTTTTTTTTAGTGGAAAATATTTTTGGGGGTGACGATGCCGTATAATTTCATCCATTTCATTAAGATCATAAAAAAATATCTCCTAAGAGGGGTGACGGGGAGAGGGTAAAAATGCATTTTTTTGCATTTAATGTGCGCTATAATGTTAAAAGTTTTGATGTTGTTAAACTAAAAATTTGTATAGCTTTGTTTCCGTTTTAAACGAGGTAATAAAAAAAATTTAGTAGTAGTAGGGAAACCTCAAGAAGCCTGCGGGGTTAACACAAGTAATCGGTCTCTATTTAAAATTTTTATCAGATTGATGTAGGAGTTTGTGAGCTCCAGTGAGCGAGAGAGCCAGACCGAATAGAGCAAGAGTTCAAGTTATAAAATATGATGGATAGGTAACCCTCGCCATTTTTTGATAATATGTGCATTTTCTCGTCCTGAATACGAAATGGACAATCCGGTACCTCAAAATTGTGTATAAGGGCTCGGCACAACAATCCAAAGGTGGGCAGTTTTAGAGGGGGTAGGGTAGCGCTTACCATTCTCACATATATGATATAGTAGTACCCCCAAACCAAAAATCAACTGGGGTGTCGGATCTGATTCATGGATAAGGGTTCGGTACACCAGGAGATTTTTGGTCTGGTGGTACTACTACATCATATATGTGAAAATGGTGGGGGTTACCCTATCACATGCACATCTTATCAAAAAATGGCAAGGGTTACCTCTCCATCATAATTTTTACTTCGAACGCTTGTACTACAAAGATACTATACTTCCCTCTTGTAAGAGCGATGAAACTAAAAACAAGTAGCTACCAATTTAATTAGAATAAAATTATCTTTTTTTACTATTTGAACAGTCAGGAATTTCTTAATTTAGAATGAAAGACTTTGAAATCCTAATAAAGCACCAAGTTGAAGATAAACAAAATCCAGGAACAATGATTACAATGAAAATCGTGAATCAGCTATTTGCTTAAAGATAAGAGATATCAGCCTCTTTATTTATATTGTTAAAATTATAATATTTAACAAAGTAGAAAACTGGACTTCTGGAGATTTTGTTAAGGCTCAAATTTTTAGAACGTTAAATTACAACGTTACTTACCTAGTTTTAAACGAAAAGTGAATGGTTTCTGAAATTTTCGATAATGACTATTCTATAAAAATTTTATAATTTGCCTGGTACTTTATTTTTGCAGAGTAATACTGCGCTCCCGAAGAATAAGGTAACGTTAATAAAGCAGCAATCAAAACATACCAAGCAAACTCTAGCGCCTTTATTATAATTAAAAGCTTGACAGAGTATTCCTATTATCAATCAATCAAATTATTAACATCTGGTAGTAGAAAAATGAAATACATTCCTTTGAAGGAAAGCGCTTTTTTGCCCTTAGATTTTTCAAATGACACGCGAATGAAAAGTAATACTTTCCTCCCATTTATTATTTGTACTTAGATACATAACCCAATTTTAAAAAGGCTATTTTTCAGATCGTTTTTAAACCAGTTTTGCAAAGTTTAATACCAACCGAATCTCCTATTCCTAATCCAACTAACCGCAAGCAATAAGAAATCACAAATAATTTATTTATCCTTTTTTTATCCCCTTCAACAACGTACGTCTAAAGAAAAGGCAGGATATCGAGGATTATCTGTTTTGATATACCTACTTACCTCTATTTGCTCGAGGGTACGTAGAACAGGGCAAAATAGAATTAAAAAGTTAGAAGTTTAGGGAATGTAGCGAATTTTTTCATAAGTAGAAGGATGCTTTTAGGCTATAGCCTATAATGATGTTATATAAGTTATAATAATCTAAAATCAGCCTCCGTGATGTGGTAGGTAGCGGGTTTGATTCCCGGCCAAAGCACTTTTGGTGATTGGGTGTTTGTGAATTTACTATATGTAATTAACATCCCAAGTAACACAGCTTCGACAATATAGACTTTAAAGCCAAGTCAGTGCTGCAAAAACGTTAGCACAGCTCTCCTTTTGCTTTAAAATAGCTAGTTGAATTTTATTAGCTAATCAACTTTTAAAGGTAAAACTTATACCTAAAAATGTGCTAAAACTTAACTAAAAAATAGTTTTTTTTTCTTAAAATACAACTGAAAAAAAATGCCAAGATGGCAACGGCATTTATTCTAGTGCAATTTGTATTAAAATGCAGCTGCTTTCAATGCTATTTGAGAATAAGCGCCTTCTACCGCAAGGCTCCCCCGTAAAACAGGGCATAGACAACAATTCCATGCAAGTTTAAATGCCTCTATCTTGGAAACCATAATAGATAGAGTATTAGTGTGTGGCATTCTCAAAAAGCACTCTCAAAAACGACGTAAAAAAATCCAAGATAGCACGAATAAAGAAAATTAAAAATCTCAGTTGACGTGTTTTTGGATTTTCTTATAAAACCAAATTCTAACCCGCTAGAAGCACCGTTCCGTTTAAAGAATCCACCCTGTATATATATATATATAGCCTTAAAGTAGTTAAAAGATAGGACATAAAAAATATGCCATCGTAAAACAGCAAGTGAAATTGTAGTACCAACACATAACATTTGATTATCAGTAGCCTTTATAAGAAAGCATGTTTTTTAGTTCTTTCCTAAACAATGGAATATTTTGGAGTTCCTAAGGGTGGTGATTGTATACAGGCAAACCAGCATAGTTTAATGACCTTTCATATCTTGTAGTCCTGTGTGCTTCTGTATGTAAGGCATCCCGGTTTCGAGTATTGTACGAGCTGTTGCTTCCATTTGTCTTGAAGCTACTTATATTCCCTTTTATAATATAGAGACAAAGTTTTAAAATATAAATAGAGTAAAACGTAAGAATTTGGTTATATTTAAATACTGTTCTACAGTTACCACGCTTCTTAATGTTATAAATTAGTCTAATAATTCTTTTCTGAGAAAGCAACCGATTTGAAAGTTTTTTTAACTTCTTTTCCCTTTTTCCCTTATTTAAAAATTAGCTATAGCTCTCCTGGCATGAATTTCATAGAGCAAACTAGGGTGACTTTTTATTATAGTTTTTAGAGATTCAAACAACTAAAGAAAAGATATAGAAGCAGAAAATATCTAATATTTCGCGCTCGCCAAGCACTGTTTGTAAAGTATGCAGATTTCGCCCGAGCTAGGCAGAGAAATAAGAAGGGATAGAGAGCGACTACCTACAGGTTCATCTAAATCCCATTTTGCTAAGGAGATTTTTATGATATATTTCGTAGGCATCTACAAGAATCCTCCTTTCTTGTTGGGACTAAGATTATAGTAAAATTAAAAAAACTTACTTATCTTTTTTGCAACGTTCCTCGCATTTTCGGATTGGTAGGCAGTGCTGGTATTTACAGAAAAGGTTCAAAGTTTGAGAGGTATTCGACTTATATCTATCAATATATTCCACGATCAACTTTGTATATAATTTTTATTCGATCTAGACAAGCAAGACCAACCAAATTTAAAACAGATCAAATCATCATACCCGGTGTCATCAGCAAAAAATTGCTATTGTTTTTTCCGCCGGTTGCAGATACCTATACAGGGTGTTACAAATGGTAGGAGATACGAAAAGGTTTAAATTAGGGCAAAGTTGCGCAATTTGATGCTTTGCTCAAAACTAAAAAAAAGTTTACAAATTCCGGATAGTTCTGGAGATAGGCTGAAAAAACCGAAATCTAAATTTTTAAATCTTCATTTTTCAAAAAAAGATAGATTTGTGTCATATTTTATTTTTGTGACGCCCAGTATAAAGAATATACATTTTTCGAAAGCGCTTTTTTTCCTAAAATCCATTATTCCAGACTTTTGGGACACACTGTATGGGTTATGTCAATACCATTTATATTAAAAATTTGACGTTTAAGCAAAAGCAAAATTGGAATTGGGCTAACAGCTAGACAAATGCAAGTAAAAGCGAAATTTGTAGGTTAGAGTTAACAGATAATTAAAATTTGCTCATTCTATGTAAATTATTATGATTAAGGTTAAGGATATTTCCGCACATTTTCATCAAAAAACAACAAATTAGTCGCAAAATAATTAAACACATAAATTTTTATTAAAAAAACTTTTAAGATACAAGCTTTTAATAAATGCACTTAAAATTAGAAAATAATTTTTTATCTTGCTTATACCATAATAAAAGCGATGGGCGTAAATTAAAAATTTTAACTTTAGGTATCGTATATCGGTCACATAGACCATTCATCTAGGAAACTCATAATAACCTAAGGATATTTTCAAAGGCTTGGCAAGCACGGCAATCTCACCCGTTCTCAGATTCTTTAGATGAAAGCATTATCACAGAGTACCGAACAGACGGTGATCCGTGGCATTATTCGAATAGAAGAAGAATTTAGTTCTTCTTTTGTAGTTCTCTCTTTGTCATCGCAAAGTTAAAATTTTTAATTTGCGTTCATCCCTTTTATTATGTTATAAAAAAGATAAAAAATTATTTTCTAGTTTTTTTAGATTTGTACCGTAAATCGAAATTTTCATATCTGATCAAAACTTCATATCCCCTTCCCGAAAAAGCCCTGTGTGCCAATTTTGATTTAAATCGAACAAACTAAACCTTTTCCCCCCTCCACTTTCCTCGTTAGACGGAAGTATGTACCTAATAATACCATATTATTGTATTGTCGCCGGAACTATAACCGCATACCAAATTTGAACACACACCCTTAATTTTTAGATTTGTAACCTTAATCGTCCATTTTGAATCCGCCATATTGAAATTTTCAAATCTGATCAGAAATTCATAATCCCCCTCCTTGAAAACCTCTGTATACCAATTTTGATTGAAATCGAATAAGCTAATTCTTTTTCCCCCTCCACTTCCCTCGTTAGAGGGAGGTGGGTACCTGAGAATATCATAAACGCATACCAAATTTGAACACAATCGGATGTGGATAAGCCAGTTAAAATTGGTTAGCAAAACATGACCGAATATCGTTGTTAAAAATCTTGAAATAACTCCAAATCATAAAACCACTATAAAACTTTTGCTTCGTATGTAAAAAAGCCGAAATATACAGTTTCGGATCTAAAGCAAATAATATTTTTTCAATTATTGTATTTTTTGTCCCGTCCAACCCAAAAGAAAATCTTTACTGGTTCATGGTTCACAATAATTTTTAACATAAATTTTAATTAACAACATGCTTTCTCCTTTAATTCCAATGCCTTTTGTTTAGTTTGAAAAAGCCATGATTAAGAATTTTTCTAAAAAATTGAAATATATAAAAGTAAGAATTTACTAAAATTAAGTTTTGGTTTTTCTTCTGTCCTGTCCAACCCAAAGTTTAAAGGTTTATCTTATAAGATCTGGTTGTAACTTATTGTTTTAAACTATTTTATTGCATAACGTATGGTTTTGGGAAATTATTTATTACTCATAATTTTAATCATAAAGAAATCACAGCTGGTTTTTCTAGCAATGAGTTACTTTTTTGTCCCGTCCAACCGCTTGAAATGTCCATGAAATCGGACAAACTTATATGTGTTCCCCCTCCACTTCCCTCGTAGGGGGGAGGGGTCCCTAATAATGGCATATTATTGTATTGTCACCGGAACTATAAATGCATTCCAAACAAAGGATGTGTCGGATAATAATATAATAATATAAATTGGTTAGCCAAAGATGACCAAAAATCATCTTTCTTGAATTCGCCATATTGAATTTTAAAAATCTGATTATAAATTCGTTATCTCTATTCCCAAGTGCCCCAACACACCAAATTTCAACCAAATCGGGCGTAGTTCAACTGTACCCCCCCCTTCATCCCCTTCGAGTAGAGGAGAGCTGTCAATTTCACCACACTATATTCTTGTGTTGTCACCACAACTATATAAGCATACCAAATTTGAAGCCGATCGGATGTCGGGAAGTTGGTCAAAATTAAGTTGCAAGAACCATAAAGGTATAACTTAAATAGAGACATTATGTTTACCACAGTTGCGATCAGACATAAGGTAAACAATTTGGCGACAATGCCAGATTGCGCTGAAAGTTGTATCTCTACACGTAATGTTTTTAAAAACATATGATTTTTATAACTTTATCATTTACATACAATTATGCAAATTCTCCGGTTTTTTTGTGTCATGGTACTTGAAATATACCTCATTTTTTCGATCGAAATATCATATAAAATACCTGATATTTGGGCCGAAAGAATAATTATTTTTATTTCCCAATATATATCGGGAATAAAACCTGCAACATGTGACAACCTCGCATTTGTGGCGGGTCAGCCATATAACCGTTTGTACGCTGCTCCATTCATAATTTCTCTTCGGCGTTGTAGCTTTAGCATAATCGAGGTTTTGGTATATGTTACAGATTATTGGAGAGTTTTTAATATTTTTTCAATAGATTTTTAAGTGTTTGTGGCAAAAGTGATGTGACAAAGTGCGTAGTGTGATGAAAACTGGAGATTGCAGGTGAAACACAAAAATTTCACAGGTTAGTTATCATATGTTTTTTCGACGCCATCTTGTCATAGGCGTAACTAGCGCTGCAATAAATACAAAATGTAATTAATAAATATAGGAAAGAAATAAGTTTTTTGGGATATTTTTGCGAATTTCTGATAAAATCAATATGGTAAACACTTAATTAATTACACTATATTTGGTATTATGAACCAAGCCTAGCTGCGACATTTTTAAATATCCTATATGAGTAGCAAAAAATGTACGAGGTGCGTATGATATTTATTTATAACAAAATTCACAGTTTTGATACTATCTGTAGTCAGCTTATTTTTCTGCCGAGATTTGTTCATAAATAGTACAAGCGTTTCCGGTATAAATATAATTTTTTAAAACATTATTATATCAGACATAGGATAAAGAGTGTATGTTTATTACAACTTTTTATTTATAATATTTACATAGGTAGATACTCCACATAAGATTTTTTTTTATTTATTAAAAATGTAAAGATAATTTTGTACATATTAAATAAAAATTATAGTAGAGTGTATAAATTCCATTTTTTTTACACAACGGAAAACCATCATATAGTACCTATAATATAGGTATCTTCCTTTTTCAAAATACCACTATTTTTAGTCGAATTTGCGTATTTTTGTGTGAAGTGAAGTGATAATTTTTACACGTTTTTTGTACAACAATTTCCTACTTGCATAAAAAGCTTCTGCCTAAGGTTATATATATTTGGTAGTTTTAAAATTAAAACCAAAAAATTATTTTGTTTCCATTTTTAATTTAATCTAGTTTATAAATGCATCTAAAAACTCTATTAGACTTAAAATTCACGCCATGCTAAAAAAATACTTTTACCTATACTAATTTCACTTAATATTAAATAGGTAAAGAAACTACTTCGCAAATGCGTGTGAAAAAGTCTACTGTTACATATCAATTTTAATGTGGAAAGTTCAACTTCCCACAGGTCGTGCGTAAAAAAATAAGCACGAGGTGCATAAAAAATATCCTAGCGTGCGTAAAAAAACGTTTAACGCACGCAATTTTTTTTAAATGGTACTTTATATACCAAATTTTTAAATTTTGAGTTTGAAATATGTGTTCTAAAAACTATTTTTTGATCAAGAAAGTAATCATAAACACTCGTAGAAAAAACATTGTACCTTGCGGAAGTGCCTTTTCCGCCCTAACTCCTCCCGTGCGTAAAAGTATCACTTTGCGCACTAGTTAGGCAACTAACTATCTGGAGAACATTTAAAAAATTAATATTTTGTTAATGTTATATCTTCACAAAAATATTTTCACAATGACCAATATAATTCCTCTCCATACGTCGCTATCAATTATTTACACACAATGACCAATATAATAACTCTCCATACCTCAGTATCAATTATTAAGTATAAAAAATTAAAGATTGTATTTCCAAAAATATTTAACCTTTTTACATTTATAAATAACGAGCCGCTTCTGTCCGCTGCTAAACGTAAGGGGTGAAGCAAGTGTTAGGAGGAGCATATCTGGTGCAGCGTTGCCAGTGGAAAATAAAATGGTTTTCCCTAAATCTAACGACTGATCGCGTTTCAAAGCAATTTATGAATGACTTGATGAGTCTATTTTAGTTAAACGTCTTTGACCCGAACATACATATTTCATTACATAGATAGATACATACATTGCAAGTTAAATAAAAGCTTGTAAAAAACAACAAATAGTCAATAAATTGTAAATTTAAAACAAAATTAAGCACGCCTGCAATTCAATGTATATGTAGCTTAAGTACCTACCATTCATTCATTACCATACATTCGTAACCTTTAGAGCGCAAATCAACCCAAGTAGCATACGACGTCCTCAGGACATTCCATTAAGGGCCGAACGTACCGGTTCCAAAACGTACGTCATGGGGACGTTTGAAGTGGGACCAAAGATCGGTTGGGAATACTTATACGTCCTCAGGACATCCCCAATACAGCACAACTATAAAATTGGTTTATACTTATTTCGAAATTGGTTTTGACTGGTTGCCATTTTATTTGGTTTTTATTGGTTTTTTAAGTTATTTATATTGATAAAATCCATGAATGCTCAAACGACCTAGGTCCAAAACCTACGTTCTGGGGACGTTTTACGTGAGACCAAAAATCGGATAGAACCACTCAAACAGTTTTAGGACGTCGCGAGGACATCCATACTATAAAATTGATTTATACTTATTTCGTAACTGGTTTTGATTGGGTCCCATTTTAATTGGTTTTTAGTAGTTTTGTAAGTTATTTATAGTGATAAAATCCATTAAAGTTCAAACGCCCTAGGTCCAAAATATACGTTCTGGGGACGTTTGACGTGGGACCAAAATTCGGATTAAACCACTCAAAAAGTTTTAGGACGTCCCCAGGACATCCCTACTATAAAATTGGTTTAATAAGTGTCGCGTTTTGGTGTAGAACACGGCGCTTGCGTTATTTCGAAATGTGACGTCACTGGTTCAACCGCAACGTCATCGGTTTTTTCCATGGCCAAAATGCATTTCCAGTGACAGTTTTACAAACCTAACCTAACTTTGTTTTTATTTCTTATACCCGGTTTATAATTCCTGGGTTACCTTATCCTTTGTTATTTTCATATATCAACCCACCATTAAATAACATACCTGACGAAAGTCGCTTGGCAATGTCCGAATCTTCCTCTAAGAGAAATTCTTCCAATTGAATTTGGCATATTACCAAATCAGACTCCATCCTTTTACTATTGAAAAAACAAAAAATAATAGCCGGTGCGCCATCCCAAGTACACATCTGTCCCAAAAACTCCTTGGGACGTCCGCCACCGGACATCCCCGAGACGTTCTAAAGACGGCGTAGGTCTCAAAGTGGACGTACCTAAGACGTCCTGTGAATATATGTCCTGTAGACGTTTTATGTATACGTCCCAGGGACGCCTTTGTCGTACGTCCTGTGGACTAATTATTTTGTAACATTGGACTTCCCAGGGACGTCCTAAAGACGTCGTAGGTCCCAAAGCGGACGTACCTAAGACGTCCTGTGAATATGTCCTGCAGACGTTTTCTGTATACGTCCCAGGGATGCCCTTGTTGTACGTCCTGTGGACTAATTATTTTGTAACACTGGACCTCCCAGGGACGTCCTAAAGACGGCGTAGGTCCCAAAGCGGACGTACCTAAGACGTTCTGTGAATATGTCTTGCAGACGTTTTCTGTATACGTCGCAGGGAGGCTCTTGTCGTACGTCCTGTGGACTAATTATTTTGTAACATTGGACTTCCCAGGGACGTCCTAAAGACGTCGTAGGTCCCAAAGCGGACGTACCTAAGACGTCCTGTGAATATGTCCTGCAGACGTTTTCTGTATACGTCCCAGGGATGCCCTTGTTGTACGTCCTGTGGACTAATTATTTTTTAACATACGATTCAAAGCGAACACGCAGCGCTCTCTATGTGCGACACATGCAAGGTGACCATATATCAAATAATATATATGAGTAACATTTCTCTCAAACTGTCCCATGCAAAATATCTACTTATACCAGTATAATTTTGTATTAGATATGTGAATGACTCATGCGAGTCTAAGGTGTGTGCTATTATGTGTATATTAATTAGTGGCTAGGCCATAGTTTAATTTATGTTGAGTTTAGGATACTTAGGTGTGGTTTAAATTTAGTTTGTGAATACATATATAACTACTACTACTGCCGCTATTAAGGTCCGAAACGTACGTCCTGTAGACTTTTTCAATGTGTACGTCCCAGAGACGTCGTAGGTCCCAAAGCGGACGTACCTAAGACGTCCTGTGAATATGTCCTGCAGACGTTTTCTGTGTACGTCTCAAAAACGTCTTTGTCGTATGTCCCGTGGACCAATTATTTTGTAATATTGGACCACCCAGGGACGTCCTAAAGACGGCATAGGTCCCAAAGCGGACGTACCTAAGACGTCCTGTGAATATGTCCTGCAGGCGTTTTCTGTGTACGTCCCAGGGACGTCTTTGTCGTACGTCCTGTGGACTAAAGATGGCGTACGTCCCTGGCGGACGTCCTGTGGACTAATTAGTTTGTAACATTGGACCGCCCAGGGACGTCCTAAAGACGGCGTATGTCCCGAGGATGTTCGAATGTTCGGGGGCGGACGTCCCAAGGACGTTTTTGGGACAGATGTGTGCTACTTGGGAAGGTACGTTCGGAGTGGAAAACTCGATGCGGTGTACTACTACTACTACTACTACTACTACTACTACTACTACTACTACTACTTTTACTTTTACTACTACTACTACTACTGCTACTACGAGCAGTACTGAAAAAAGCTATTGCCGAAGAAAAGAAGAAGGCATGGAAGCAAGTAATTGAAGAAGTAGAACATGACCTATGGGGCAAAGGGTATAAAATCGTAACGGACAAGCTGATAGCTCCGCCCCCTTACCTAAGTGATGAGCAGCAGCTTAAAGTTGCGCAAGAACTATTTCCTATACACAAGGTGGACAAATGGCAGAGAATACCAGTAGAAGAGGCAGAAATCCCCACCTTTACTAAAGCAAATTTAATCGCTGCGACTCATAAGCTAAAGGATAACAAAGCTCCAGGGCCAGACGGCTTGCCACCCGAAGTAGTTAAGGCAGTTGTAAATCGTTACCCGGAAAAAATTTTGGAGATTTTCAACAGGGAGCTAAAAAGAGGTATGTTTCCCAAAACATGGAAAGTCGCGCAGCTTGTTCTCATTCAGAAAAACAAACCGGGGCAGGGCAGTAAAGCATATAGGCCTATCTGTCTACTAAATGTATGGAGTAAACTGATGGAACAGCTCTTGGCGGAAAAGTTAAAGAGGGAAATAGAAAGGACTGGAGGCCTTGCCGACGAACAGCATGGATTCCGGGAGGGACGAACAACTGAACATGCCATGCAGAGAGTGCAAGAGCTAGCTGATGAAGCCAATGAAAGGGGTGGCAGGAAAAGGTGCATCCTGATAACGGTTGACGTCCGCAATGCTTTCAACTCTGCTCCATGGCAGGGCATTCTTGAGGTATTGAGGGAGAGACAGATTGCATCCTATCTGTTCAACATGGTTGCTAGTTACCTGGAAGACAGATACCTAAACGTCGGTGAAGAAGGAAGAATGAGCATGTCGTGTGGTGTCCCGCAGGGGTCGGTTTTAGGTCCAATACTGTGGAACATATACTACGACGGCATCCTCAGACTTCCAGTTCCAAGGTCAGTTAAGCTGGTGGGCTACGCCGATGATGATGATACTAGAAGATACGGCGAACAGAGTTTTAGGAGATATTACCCAATGGCTGGAAAATAAGAAGTTGTGAGCCTAGCACCACAGAAAACTGAAGTTGTGATTCTTGCTGGAGGCCGCACCGTAAAACATATTGAAGTAATAGTTGCTCAGGTGACAGTTAGAAGTGGAGAGCATCTGAAGTACCTCGGGGTTTACTTCGATAGAAACATGAGAATGGCACAGAACGTCAGACATGTCGTCGAAAAAGCGGGAAAAGCAATTGGTAACATCAGCCGACTGCTACCAAACATTGGGGGCCCCAGAGAAAGAAACAGAAAAATACTCTTCAGTGTGATTCAATCTATCATACTTTATGGTGCAAGAATATGGAGAAGAACATTTATAAGAATATGCTCCTGAGTGTTCAAAGAAAATCAGCCATACGGATCGCTTGTGCCTATAGAACAACGTCGTCCAAGGCGCTACTGACCATTGCAGGAACTCCTCCCATATACCTGCTGGTGGAAGACGGGGCGGAAAAAGAATTGGCACAGGCAGTGACACTGCGCAGATGGCAGCAAGAGTGGCAGGAAGACAACAATAAAGGACATTGGACACAAAGACTCATACCACAGTTAGAGCCACGGATTAAACGTAAGCACGGAGAAGTGACGTACCACCTTACGCAACTCTTATCAGGACATGGATGCTTCCAGGCATACAGACAAAGATTCATGCTAACAAGATATGACCAGTGCATGTATTGTACGCAAAGAGACACTGTGGAACATACGTTCTTTGAGTGTGGGAGATGGAAAACACTAAGAAATATTTTGGAAACAAGGATCGGCAGAACAAACCCAGAAAATCTAGTGATAAAAATGCTAGAGAGAAAAGAAAACTGGAAGGCTGTAAGTACATATGCAAAGACGATCATGGACACAAAAGAGAAAGACGTTAGACGGTCAGAAAGAAGAAATTACTAAAAACATCTATTCTTTCCTCCTCCTGAAGTAATGCCCATAGCAGTTCCAGGAGGATGAAACTCGTAGTAGTAGAGACGCGGTGGGGTTTAGTACGTAGGCTGACCTCTAGAGTAGTTAGAATCGTGCATGTTCGGAAAGGACCATACGGCCGGCATCTTTAGAAGATTCCCCATCGCACTTTAAAAAAAAATAAAAATAAAAAAACTACTGCTACTATGCTACTACTACTACTACTATTACTACTACTACTACTACTACTACTACTACTACTACTACTACTACTACTACTACTACTACTACTACTACTACTACTACTACTACTACTACTACTACTACTACTACTACTACTACTACTACTACTACTACTACTACTACTACTACTACTACTACTACTACTACTACTACTACTACTACTACTACTACTACTACTACTACTACTACTACTACTACTACTACTACTACTACTACTACTACTACTACTACTACTACTACTACTACTACTACTACTACTACTACTACTACTACTACTACTACTACTACTACTACTACTACTACTACTACTACTACTACTACTACTACTACTACTACTACTACTACTACTACTACTACTACTACTACTACTACTACTACTACTACTACTACTACTACTACTACTACTACTACTACTACTACTACTACTACTACTACTACTACTACTACTACTACTACTACTACTACTACTACTACTACTACTACTACTACTACTACTACTACTACTACTACTACTACTACTACTACTACTACTACTACTACTACTACTACTACTACTACTACTACTACTACTACTACTACTACTACTACTACTACTACTACTACTACTACTACTACTACTACTACTACTACTACTACTACTACTACTACTACTACTACTACTACTACTACTACTACTACTACTACTACTACTACTACTACTACTACTACTACTACTACTACTACTACTACTACTACTACTACTACTACTACTACTACTACTACTACTACTACTACTACTACTACTACTACTACTACTACTACTACTACTACTACTACTACTACTACTACTACTACTACTACTACTACTACTACTACTACTACTACTACTACTACTACTACTACTACTACTACTACTACTACTACTACTACTACTACTACTACTACTACTACTACTACTACTACTACTACTACTACTACTACTACTACTACTACTACTACTACTACTACTACTACTACTACTACTACTACTACTACTACTACTACTACTACTACTACTACTACTACTACTACTACTACTACTACTACTACTACTACTACTACTACTACTACTACTACTACTACTACTACTACTACTACTACTACTACTACTACTACTACTACTACTACTACTACTACTACTACTACTACTACTACTACTACTACTACTACTACTACTACTACTACTACTACTACTACTACTACTACTACTACTACTACTACTACTACTACTACTACTACTACTACTACTACTACTACTACTACTACTACTACTACTACTACTACTACTACTACTACTACTACTACTACTACTACTACTACTACTACTACTACTACTACTACTACTACTACTACTACTACTACTACTACTACTACTACTACTACTACTACTACTACTACTACTACTACTACTACTACTACTACTACTACTACTACTTGGTTTGAGGATTAGAAGCTCGATTTCTGCTATCCATTCGGATAGTATTTCCCCTCGATTGTCTTCTATCTGTGAGCCCCATAGATATGATTTTGAGTTAAAATCCCCTCCTACAATTACCTCTTTGGTGTGTTTTTTATGCCTGTTCGTAGTGCAGCTAGCCATTCTGTAAATATTTGTATGTTTATATTTGGAGAGATGTAGCATCCAAAAATAACTAACTCTTCCAGTTCCACCCATGTATAACCGTCTCCGGATCCTGCTTCTCTTATCTTTAACTGCGGATTTTTTATTACCAGAGCCACGTCTAGCCTGTTGTTAATAGTTTCTCTTGTATAGCTTTTTTCCTATTTGGCTCCCCTATTATCATAATATCTGCTTTGATTTCTTCTGCCATTTTGTACATAAGATCCATCGCCGCACTGCCCCTGTCTATATTACATTGGATAGCCTTCATTTCCGGTTTTGTAACCCCTCCTTCTTCTGCTTCCTCTGTTACTGCAACAGCCGTCTTTATTCAGGGCATCTTGTTGTCTCAGCATTGTGTTCATCCGAGTTGCAGAGATAGCATTTTTGTACATTTGTACAGTCATTCTTGAGATGGTCTTGTTGACCACACTTGTGACAGAAAATATCGGTGAAAACCAAGGAGAGGCACTTACTTTTATAAGGGGGGAAAGCAAATCCCATATAGACCTTACCATATGCACTAAAAATATTAGTAAAAAAGTGGCCGATTGGAAGGTGCTAGACGAAGAATCACTGAGCTACCACCAATACATCACATTTGAGATGAGAAAAAATAAAGAAAGCCATCAAAGCCCCACAAGGAAAAACGGAGGCTGGATAATAAACAAGGAACAAATCCACAAAGTCGTGCAAGAATTTGGACTAAAAAACGAAAACACCAGGAAACTAGATGCTAAGGGCCTAGAACAAACTATCACAGAATCATGCAACAATTTTATGAAAAAGAAAGGAGCTCAGAAAAATAAACAGCCCGTGCATTGGTGCTCGGAACATATTGCGGAAAAACGGCGATTGTGCATTAAAGCCAAAAGAATATTAACCAGAAAAAACAGAAAAAACGATGAAAGAGCAAAACTGCTAGCTTTAGATACCTATCGTCAAAGTCGTACAGACCTGAAAGAAGCCATCGAAAATGCCAAAAAGGAAAACTGGAAGAAAATAGTTGAAGAAGTCGAACAGGACCTGTGGGGCAAGGGCTACAAAATCGTCATGGATAAAGTAAAATCAGCAATCACAATGAACCTGAGCGACGAGAAGCAAATGGAAGTGGCAAAAGAGCTATTCCCTAAACATACAGTCAGGAAATGGGATATATTGCAGATTGTCAAAGAAGAAATACCTCCCTTTACTAAAGCGGAGCTGTTGATTGCCTGTGGCAAAATAAAAGAAAATAAAGCCCCGGGGCCAGACAACCTGTCCCCGGAGGTCATAAAGGCAGTAGTCGCGGGACACCTGAAAAAAATACTAGAGGTCATGAACCGCCTCCTCTTGGATGGAACGGTTCCCCAAGAGTGGAAGGTTGCAAAGCTTGTGCTTATCGAAAAAACTAAACCCGGCCAGAACAACAAGTCGTACCGGCCTATATGCTTACTGAATGTTCTCGGAACTAGAACAGCTACTGCTAGAAAGGTTAAAGATGGAAATCGAAAGGACTGGAGATCTTGCTGCGGAACAGTATGGGTTTAGGAAAAAAAGAGCGACTGTGCATGCGCTAAAGAGAGTACAGGAAATTGCTGACGAAGCTAATGAAAGAGCGGGTAGAAAATGGTGTTTGCTAATAACAATAGACGTCCAAAACGCATTTAACTCAGCCCCGTGGAACGGTATACTGGAAGAATTTAAAAAAAGGCAAATAGCCCCATATCTATACAACATAAGAGCAAGTTACTTGGAAGAAAGATGGCTACACATCCGAAGCACAAAGACAATGGAAATGACGTGCGGGGTTCCGCAGGGATCAGTCCTCGGACCAACGCTTTGGAACCTGTACTATGATGGCATACTAAGAATTCCAGTCCCACGTACAGTAAAACTTATAGAGTACGCGGACGACGTTGAAGTTGTGGTGGTGGAAAAAAATGAAGAAAGACTGCAAGCTACATCCAACAAGGTACTAGAAGACGTGGTAGATTGGCTGAAATGAAAGAAACTAAGACTGGCTCCACAAAAGACGGATGTAGTAATCTTAGCAGGGGGCCGTACCGTTAAGGAGATCGAGGTAAAAGTGGAAGATCTGACCATCAGAAGTCAAGAACACCTAAAATATCTAGGTATTTCCCTGGATAGAAATATGAGAATGGGAGAGCATGTTAGAAGCACTGCAAAAAAAGCCGGAAAAGCCATAGGAAACATAAGCAGAATCCTACCAAACATCGGAGGATATAAAGAAAGAAATAGGAAAATACTATGCACTGTTGCCCAGTCAATCATCCTCTATGGTGCACCGATATGGAAAAGGCCCATGGAGAAAAAAAAGTATAGAAATATCTTACTAAGTGTGCAAAGGAAACAGCAATCAGAACCGTGAGTGCGTACAGAACGACATCGACTACTGCATTGCTTGCAATATCTAGAACACCGCCAATTTACCTTCTGGTCGAAGAGAGTTGTGCCATACAGGAGGGGACTGACAAAAAAACCGCTATGGAAATAACTCTAAGGAAGTGGCAACAAGAATGGCAAGAAAATACGCTAAAAGGACTGTGGACGAAAAGGTTTATACCGAACCTAAAAATATAATGGGAGAGGTAACACCGGAAAATATAGTGGAAAAGATTCTGGAGAAGATGGAGAATTGGGAAGCTATCTGCAATTTCACAAAAAAGGTCATTGGACAAAAAGAGAGAGATGTTAGAATAAGGGAAGTCGTACCACCCTAAAAAAAAAAGAAAAAAGAAAGAGTTCGGATCAACCATCCTAATACAGTGTCTCCTCCCGAAGTAATGCCAAAGCAGTTCCAGGGGGAACACACACAGATTTTCATATGAGGTGGTTTTGATGGGTAGGCGGTGTCACGAAAGTGGCACTGAGTCCCACACTGCCCGTGGCTCGATCCCGTCCGGGCGGACATGAGTTTCCCACCCGTCAACAAAAAAAAAACTAGTATTGCATTTTGCGTTTCCTCCAATTACTGACATGAGTTGTCTAAAAGCCAATCAAACACGATCGGACGCACTAGTTTGGGCAAGTTTTTAAAATCATCTAAAATTCATCTAAACTTGGCACCGATGTCAACATTTGATTGAACATCTGATTCTCACAGCCATCACTGATGATTAATCCATCCATCAATAGCCATCAGCCCTCGGAGCCGATTGCAATTGTTGGCATCAAGTCGGTTGCATCGGAAATCCAAAAGAACGTGTTTGATGGCATCGGAACGTTTCAAGAACTTGTTTGATGCATCGATTGCTCAATCGATGAGATTACAAACTCGCCCTTTGCAGCGGCGTTCTATTGGGATCACTCTTCTGCTTATTTGTGGTAGAGATGTTTCAATCGAAATATCATGAATCGGGAATTTTCTATTAACACTGCAACTGCAGAGGTGCGGAAGAGATACACTTCATTCCAAATTTTTGACACTGAAAATGAGAGTTCCATTTAGTTTTTGTTTTATATTGAAATTGTTCTGGATAATTTGAAAAGAAAAGTAAAGAGAGGGACAATTCCTTGGATGAAATTTTTTACTTTTAAGAGGGTTTTGCTAAGCGTTTATATTTTAGTTTTTTTTACAGTTGTTATGTATTGTTATTATTTTATTTTATACATTTATTCTACATATTTTGATTAACAAAAAATTCCCTAGCTTATTGAGATTTTTGTACTTATTTTTAAAACTTTAAGAAAACACTATTTTTTTTTCTCAGAAATGATAACCTTTTTGTGACTGGATTCCTTTTTATTTAGTAAATATTTTCACTTAAGTTAGCACTACGCCGTACGTGTGTATTCCACCGCCCCGTCAAATCTTTGGCTTGAGCCAAGTTTGGTGTAAAAATATTTGCAGACAGTTATACATTTTCCTGTGATAAATAAATTATTATTTCGGTAAATGTCGACATTATATTAGACGCCCGCCGCCGCCGAGAAGGGAGCAAAAGTCAATGTTTAGCCTAGCTCGTGCACACGGTGAAAAATGGTTTTAGAAAGCTCCGAGTTTATTTACCCCAGATAAATACTAAGTACTCTTTTACGCAACGAAAAATTGAGTACGTCTATTATATAGGTGTTTTAGTCCGATATAATTTTTTTTTTCTTTGGAGTACCAAAAATGCTACTTTAATTAAAAAGAAAATGCATGTCGCGTCACGTGATGCATTTTTAGAATAAGAATCGGCTGTTTGTAAACACCGACAGCATAACTGCCACCGTTGTCTAACCTGTTATGTATCCTTGTCATAGTCTAATTACTGTTGACATTTTACGTGACAAATTTTTATTTATCGATTTTTATAAAAAATTCTTTAAAATGATTCGTAATTACAGTGATATTTTCTGCCTAAATGACCCACCCGAAGGAGATACAACTGGAAACCAGATGTTTTCAGTTCAAGGAAAATGCGCTTTAAGAACAGACAAAAGATTTAACCATAGAATGCAGAATTATGAATATGATACTGTTATAAACAAAAGAAATGATCAACAGAAAGCGGTTGATTGTTATGCGTTTCAGCCGTTAAGACAAAATGGACTCTCCCATACACATCTAAAAAAATCTGCTACAAAAAGTCTCGAAAAAAATATTCCTTCTGAAAACAAATATTTGGTGCCAGAAGCTGAAGATGATATTAGTTTAAAAGAAGCCAATCAGAGCGATGAATATGCACCAAACATTAACAAAAATGTGCAGAGCACATTTAATGTACAAAATAGTTGCCATAATAAAGATTATGAAGAATTAAGTACTACGAATGAAGCACAAAATGAAGCTGAAGAAACTCAAAGTCAATCAAATAGAAAAAGTGATGGATATTTATCTACTGGTATAAATTCAAATAAACCAAGTATCGTGCAAGAAAATCTTAATGCTCAATATGAACAAGTAAAAAATCATACAGAAAATAAACAAAATAGCATAATGAAAAAAAAAGAAGATTTAGTTCCAGTTGTAAAAGAAGGAAACATTATACCCCAACAAGAGAATTCATATGCAAAATATGAAGCAGTAAAAAATAATACCAACATAAAAATGCCAGAGGTAAAAGAGTTTGAACTAAATGGATTAGATGTTTGCGAAACAAGGCCCAAATCCAAATATTTAACAGGTAGAAAAATGATTGCAGTAGTAGAAAGAAACAAGGAAGAAAATATCTATTCCGATTCTGCTATGCAGCAGAATACAGCAGGAGATAAAAAAGAAATTAAAAAATTATCAAAAAACGAGCACGAAGAAAAAACTGGAAATTCTGTGAAAGTTCAACTTATTATAGACGACGTTGAAGGTCGCAATGGATTAGGAATGTATGAAACTCGTCCAAAATCCAAGTACACAAACAGAAAATCTAGTGAAAATAGATCTGAAATTAGGAGAAACCCTTTGACAGGAGATGGATTTAAACCTGACACAATAAGAAAAATGGAAAAAAGTTCTGATTTCACATCGCAAGCAAATTTAAATTCTGTCGTGGAAAAAATTGAAGATTCCGAATAAATTGTTTAAATGATTTTTTTGTTTCATTTTTTAGATTACAGATTAAGTGAAACTCTTTATAGAGAAATTTAAATGATATGAGTTAAGCGGAAAAATTAACAAAAGTTTACAAGGCAAAGCATTTTAATCTTAATACCCCAGATTTATATTTTTTCTTATTTTCCTCTTTTAAATCCTCCGATACTCTTTATAATTAGCGCTTCAATTTAAGAGTTAGTTCTTTCATGAAAATTGTAACACAAAATTTTGCACTAGTTTCTAAAATTTTTGCACACCAACAAAATGGAAAGACTAACTGGAGGGTTGTCCCACTCAGACGATAATTTTTGTATCATTCGAAAGTTCAGGCGAGTTCCTGAGGAATCAAGTCAGAGCCACAAATAATATTTTTCGAAAATTTTCATATTATTCGAATTCAAGAATCCTCAGGAGAGTTCTTGTGTAACCAAAACCAAATTTGTACGCAAAATTAGGCATTGTACGAGTTTTTTAAAATTTAACTTTGGGGTGGGCAAACTTAGCAAGTTGTTTTTAAAATAAATATATATCAAAAACTCAAAATTACATCAAATCCCGTAAAAGGCGGTCACGGATGTCATTACTACGTCGTGCCGCAGAAGAAAATATTTTAAAAAAATATATTTACTGGCCTTTTAAATAGCCATATTTTAGCACCAACTGATTTTTTTTGTTAAGGAAAATTTTGATTTTTTTAATGTTTACTATTAATTACTTAGGTATAATAATATTTGTCGTCATTTTGATTAAGATTAAGTCTCTGGCATCGGTAGTCCTTTGTCTTTACAGCTAAAAGTCTTAGAAAATTAGAAATCTTTTTTTTTATAACCTGTAAAGGTTATTCCTGGTTTTTGCGAACGCTATTTTATGAATGGTCCATATTTAGGTACTCTAATTCATTAGAAAAAAAAGTAACAAAACACCTTGCATAAAATGGTAATTTTATGTTTGTTGCTTTCTGTCAAGGCCTTGTCACGTTGAAATTTTTGTCAAATATTTTTATTTAATACTGACATTAAAGTGAAAATGCGCAACTCGAGCGATATCTTCAATCTTAAGGATCAGGAAGATGGCGAAAGCAGTGGTAATGGAGTATTTTCTGCCAACGGTCAGTGTCCTTTAAGGAACAATCTCAACATCAACAGAAGGCGAAATTTGCACATGAATAGTTCCAGTTTTGAGTACGGATCAGCTGACTCTCACAGGATCTATGATGTACCGCCTCAATGTAGAGGTAAGTGTGTAGTAAAAATAGATATTAAAAACATGTATCTTAAAAGAACTACATGCTCCGATTGGCTGCACTTGATAAAACCTACTTGAAAAAAATTAGGAGTTTGATATTGGTATATTTTTTGCAGGTCAAGGAGAACAACAAGCAAATAGAGAAATTCGACAAGTAAACAGTAGTAGACCTGACGAAGATCTTGGATATATCCCTGAAGAGACTGATTCGCACGAATCTTCTGGTAAAAATACTCCCAGAGGTGATGCGGACAGTTTTAATGAACCACAAACTTCAAAAATGAAAGATCCTGTGCAAAATCGCGACTTTCCTGCAAAGAACGTAGGCAATTCATCCAAAAAATCACCGGAATTTAAAAAGTTAAACGACAGGTTAACGAAATTGAAGATTGACGAGTCAGTTTCCGAGTCTGCGATGTCCAGGAATCCTTTAACTGGAGCTGGCATGGAACCGGAACAACAAAGACTGTCCAAGAAATATTGCAAGAAGGATCCCAAGTGGTCCTGGTAATTATTTAGTTATATAATTGTGCAATTAATGAGAAAAAAATAATAAAGAGATGTTTAATAAATAGTGTTATTGATTATAACTTTTGGATTTCTTTAGAGCAGCCTAAAAGTAAAGTACAAATTTTTAATTTTTATTATTGGGGGATCTTTGGGGACAGTGCTAAAGATTATAAAAAATAACACATAAAACATTTTAAGTTTTCATGATCTATGCCAGTGGCGCACCAAGGGGGAGGAGGGGTTTGGGGTTAACCCAGAGAAGAGAAGCCTGGTTACAATTGGCACAATCAAATAACAGCAGAAATAAAATATATAGGGAATAAAATACAAAGGCCTGGACTTTAATTTTTAACAAAAAATCTTTAAAAAATCATAAATTGCAAAAATTTGTCGATATCGTCTTTTTAATATAATTTTATCAAAACATTTTGCCTGTGTTTTAGTGTCACAAACCGCATTTAAAGTGTCATTTTCGCAAAAATTTTCGCCTGCGCCGCATTTTAGCATTTTTACAAACAAATTAGAGGTAAATAAATAACAAATTCCCAAAACGTCAACAATACTGACGATTTTAGTTTAATTTTAAGTAAAAAATTGCATTTTAGGTTTTATTTTTTCAAAAATTTTGGGTAAATAAACAATTTTAAATTTGGTTAATACCACCCCCCCTCCTCTATATTTGAGCCCAGGTCCGCGGGTGTAAGCACCTGTTTCCTTGTATCAATTATGGTCACATTTTTACTTAAAATTGAGTTTTTTTTTAAATTAATTATTCTTAACCCCCCCCCCCCCACCCCCGAAATCAATTCCTGGGTGCACCACTGTCTATGCTCGCATAAATATAATTATTGACTAGTGATAGTGAAACACAAATTCCACATTTCATCATATTTCACCAGCAAGTTGGTTTATGAAAGTTTACAATATTTTATGATATTTATTATGACAACTTCTCATAAAGGTTTGGAAAATTCTATAAGATCCACCTGCAACATATTCTAAAATAAAAAATAACGGCACTATTTTAGCAGTGGCAGTAGCAGTAATAGTAGTAAAAGTAATATGATATGGATTAATACAGGCAAACTAAACTATAACCTAACCTAAACTATAAACTACCTTACCACTATAATATAATAACACACCTTGCCCTAGCACAAGCTTTACATATCTAATAGAAAATTGTTCCCATATAAGTCTAAAATAAATATATTTTTTAAAGAAAAACATCTGTTTTAAATGGCATCTAATTAATTTGATAAGTTATTATGAGATTTTTTGAGGCTTTTTTATAATATGTTATAAGATGTAATCAGCCAAACAATATTTCTTTTTGGGCGTATTAATTTGATAAGTTTCCATGATATTTTGTAAAGCATTGTTTCTAAAATTTTATGAGATTTCGTGAGTTAAAAAAATATTATTTTTGTAGAAGTTTTTCTTTAAGAAAGATGATGTAGCTGCGGAGTATAGCTTTATTTTATAAGTTTTCATGTGGTCCAAAGAAAAACAGAGTTTTACGTGGTAATGGCCATAGATTAAAGCAAGCACGGTTATAAAAGAATAATACATTTATTATAGAAGCCTATAAAATATTATAACCTTCTCAGAATATAAAATGCCCTGGAAAACCCATGAAAAATGTGGATATATTCAAACCCATGGTAAACATTTTTTTTAATAAAACCTTGTAAAATTTTGTGAGTTTTTCTGACTATAAAACCTATTCGAAGACTTATAAAATCTTGTGTTTTTATCAACCCATAGCAAACTATTAATAAAACGGGATGCTCATAAAAACCTTTATAAGTCTGGCTGATAATAAAATCTTTCGAAAGTCTCATAGAAAATGTGCTTATACAAATAAAAAAGAAGGGTATTATTATAGAAATCTATAAACTTTAATTAGTCGGTTTGATTATTAAATTTATTAGAAAACGTTGCTTTCATAAACGTTACAGATATTTTGAAATAAAACGTTTGTACTAAAAAATTGTAAATATATATATCCATTCCAAATTTCTACGGACTATTCTTTTGACACTGACAATGACAGGTTCCATTTAGTTTGTGTTTAATTGTCAGGAGCCATATTGAAATTGGTCCGGAGAATTTGGAATAAAGTCTGATGTATTTATAAGTCTACGAGATTATAGAAGAATAAAAACCAGATGTATATCAAACAACATGAAATCTTACCAAAATCAAAGACATAGCGCATAAATTATTACAAACGTTAAAATACCTAAATTTAGTTACTTTTTCTGGATACGTATTCGAGTCATCCAAATGACCAATATTTTCAAAGAACATTTTATTTACATGTACAATAAATATTTTAAGTTAAAAACACTAGCGTTTGAAGGAAAAAAAAGTGAAGTAGTTCCAAAAATATATATTTTTATGCACTTTAATTCAATTTTGTCCATTTGATTATTATTGAAGTCTTGTCTACGTATTTAACGAACATATACCTTGGTAGGTTGTTCACAGAGGCTATTTTTTATTATACCAACTGTAATCAAGGACAATTAAGAAAAATGTATAGGTGTGACCCAAAACTTTCGGCCACATTTTTTCTTTTGTTCATTCGAAAGAGTCTTCGATGGAGACCTTCTCTATTGAAGACTCTTTCAAATAAGGAGCAAAAGGAAATATGTACCCGAAATTTTTCGCACAACTTCTAAATGCACTGGCCTACTGTAAAAATATTAAGCTAATTTTTCTGTTTCGCACATTTTAGATTTAGGTACCGTTCTCTAAATTAGTAGGTATTGTATCAATCTATTTTTTCCCTGGTCAAACAAACTCCAAACACCAAAAGAAACCTACCAACCATTTTACTCTTTTGCTTTCGTGTTTGCATTTTGTGCCAAGCGCGGATTTCGGGGGGGGGGGGGGTGGTAGGGGGGTTGATAACCCCCCCCCTGGACTCAAAATTTTAGCAAATAACATAACGAAAATCAAAAATTTTAAAGAATCGCCAACACAAATCGCAAAATTTTTCGCCTGCGGCGCTAGATAACACTGTAAATGCCCACTTAACGGTGCACTTAACTTGTATTCTTATTCACACATTTAAGATAAATTGATATCTCGAAATCTGATTACCCCCCCCTCTCCTGGGTTTAAGGCCAGATCCGCGCTTGTTTTGTGCTTTCCTTTTTAAAATTTAATTTTACAGCGAGCGGTTAATCCTCAGTGAGGTTTCTTTAAAGTATAAAAAGACCAAATAACATTAAACGAAAATAAAAAGATGTGTTGTTTATAGTCACCAAGTTTTGAAATGGTGGTATAAGGGTTTTATTTTTGTTAGCTAGTGCTCCATGCCCATACTATGAGACCTGTCTCGAGACACGTTGCGAGGCTCACCTCTCTGAAACTAAATCTCATAGTTTTGGTCTCGTGTGAGACCGTCTCAATGGACCGCCACCACAGGGGACGAAACACATCAGATCTTAACGTCTGTTTTGTGTTATCGCCAGATTTGTTTACGCAGTTTTACATTTTTTGGGAAATTATGTAAATAGAATAGAATAGAATATCTTTATTTGTCACTCGACCACAAATCTGTAGTATAGACATCGTCAAACATAGGATACAATATGTAAGAATAGAATTTATAAATGTGTTAAAATTAAATAATTACAAAATAAAAAAAATAAAAGATCATAAATTATGTATAAATAATATCTTATCTTAAGTTGATAGACAAATTATAAGAAATAGGAAACAAACGAACAGACATGTTGGAAATAAACAAAGACGTAAACAAAAATGAAATAAGCTCAAAAATATAGCCTAATAAATTTAAAAAATATATAAATATTAAAACTACAATTCATAATATTCCCTTAGGAAATAGAGGCATTTTTCCACTAGATGTTTGTTTAATTGTTTTTTAAACATTTTATTATTTCTAATATCCTTTAATGCTTGTGGTAATATGTTATAGAGTTATATAGGTGTGTAGGATACGAACTTCTGAAATAAAGCAGTTGAGTGTTGTTTTGTTCGAAGAATGCTTCGTTGTCTCGTGTTATAGGTTTTGCTTTACACTCATTGCTGATTGCTGAAGTACAAACAGCGAATAAAACGTTAAAATATTACGCCCCGCAAACAAGAGTCTACAGAAACTCAAAAATTAATGTAATTATTTTTTTTTGCGGTTTGAAGAGTGTTGCAACATTGGGAGCATTCACTAAATGTTTGCTTTTCATTGTGCCTTTAATTTGAAGTAGTGCATAAAACGCAGAGTTCAATCTTTTATTTACCAAGTTAATATGGTCCTATTATCCTAGACAGGTATCTAACGTTATTCTTAGAAATTTGGTAGTATTTTCCGTTCTAATTTTATTCCTATTCATCCATTGGAATATTAATAAAGACGATTTTATTAAAAACAAATTATTCGCGACTAGTCTATTTTTCCGGCACCATTCATAAAACAGAGTGCAAGTCTCATTGGCTCTATTCAAGTTATTGAGTCCGCTGTGATTGAGGTGTTAACATAAATCGCAAAAATTGCTGTGCATTCTAATTTTAAGTGATAAGGGAAAGCTGTTATAAATATTTAAAAAATTAAAGGTCCTAGGGCCAATCCCTGTAGCACACCCAAGTTGATTGCTTTTTCAAAAACTTACAAAGAATTCAGTATAGAAATGGGACCATAGTTACTGATATCCTGTGAGTTTCCACCTTTGAATACTGGAAAAACTTTTGAAACTTTTAAAAGATTTGGAAAGATACCATCCTGAAAAGATATATTTTTTAGAAACGCAAGTGGTTTCTCTTGCAACATATTTTACAATTTTTGTAGGTATGCAGTCAACGCCCACTGATTTATATATGATAAAATAAAAAGTGTTTATTTATTAGCAACTTTGGTGCATTTACAAAATGTTCGGCCATTTTAGCACAACCAGTTTGTTATCTGTTATTTGGTTATCATTTATTTTTAGTATAATGTTTTGTTCATGTTGTTTTGTTTGGTGCATTGCTTATTTTATTAGTATAAAAGTTTTCTTTGGTATTTTTTATTAGTTCTTTATATTAATTCTTGGATTGTTTGTATATAGTTTGTAAGTGAGCACTATATTTGGTTTGCTTAAATAACTCTTTTAAATAAATACCTGGCTCAACAATTTCCTGGTTTATCTACTCTTTCAACTTGCCTTTATTTTCTTTTTGAATCTAGCATACAATGTGTCAATATATGTTCATGTTCAATATAGATATCTTTAAATTTGTCGGGGATATAGGTTTTAAGTTGCTCGAATGCCCCAGGATAACAAGTTCAGTACTGATATTCCGTCTTTAGAATTTCTTTTTTGGGTTTATGTAGAAGATTAAACTCCAGTGCATAATGATCTCCTAGATGTAGATCTTCAACATTTGTCTGATACTGTGTTTCACAAATTTCACAGTTCAACAGTTTTGACTTCGACGACGCACCGTTGGTATCTATAAAGATTCTTGTATATTCCACGTTTTAATTGTTTAGGTTACAGCTTTCAAGGATATCCGAAAAACACACAGTATTATTTTGTCAAACATCTTTACACATCTTTACTTAGAACTACGATTACACTATCAAATAATACTTCAGTTGATCCATCACTACTTGATCTATAGATACATATTATACAGTAAGTTTTATTATCTATTTTATTCAAAATCTAACCTATGTCCACAGGACGTTATAAAGCAAAAACCTATATGGATAGAAACTTAAAAAATGATGCTATGGACAGACTTGTGGCAAAATTCTTTCAAGAAACCAATTCTTCTTTCTTTACTTTCTGTTTTTCTTCAAAACTAATGAAGCTGCTACAACAACAACTCGATATTGGTGACACTCGAGACTTCGCCCCGCAACGTATAATTACAATTTTTTTTTTATTAAAGATAATTTTTTTAATTATTTGATTTCGGCTAAAAACTCACTACTTTTACTTATGCTTACTATATATTTCAATATAAAATACTTAATACTGTTTGTTGTTTTAATACAGCTTTTGAATGGGTTGTGCAAATTCGTTTCTTTTGCGTTGTCGTTTTATTTATTTTCATTTTTGTATACTTACTCTATTTTGCTTCACGGAAATTTCCGGTGTCAAAGAACGGAGTAAAACAAATTCCAGAATGTAGGAAATATATTGTTTGAATAAATAAATGTAAAATCAGTTTTTCTATCTGCGAAAAAAGTCGAGAAAATCGCGTTTAAAGTTTTAGTTTTAGTTTGAAAACTTAAACACAATTAGCTTTGCGTCATTCGGTGAACAACCGTCGCCTGCGGTAAAGTATAACTTTCCGCACTAGTTAGGTAAGTAACTATTTCCTACGAGCGTGCGGAAAAGTTACTTTTCCGCACGATTTTACATTTCTGCACGATTTGTTTAGCTTTCCGCACGATTTTTTCTCTTCCGCACAATTTTTAATGTAACGCACGATTTTCACTTCAAAGGACAATATACAAGATATTTAAATCAAATTACTATACATGGATACTATTTTTCATTCAGAAAATTCATAGCCTTAACCATTAAAAAAATCATGCGGAAAAGTTACTTTTCCGCACGATTTTTGTATTTTAAAAATTAAGATATTTAGATTATTTTGTAGCATTATTATAAAATTTTGCGTATTTTTTTTGATAAATAAGATGGACAAAAACACTTGTAGGAAAAACATTGTACCTAACTTTTGCGGAAAATGCCTTTTCCACCCTTGACGGCTTACCCGAACTTTCCGCACTTGTTAGGTAAATAACTATTTCCTACGACAACATATAAAAATGATGGATTTCACACGATTTCCATCCTTACAAAACGTGAAATATCACCCATTTGCAGAAATTTTTCCGCACATGTGTGGAAAAGTGTACGATGATGTTAACTGTTACCATAGTTATCCGCACATGTGTTGCAAAGTACTTTTCCACAGATGTACGGAAAATCAGTTTCATTCGATTTATGCAAAATTAAAGACCAATTTTTACAAAAATTAACGCACATCATCAGTGTTCGTAGGAAAAATAGCATACACAACTCGATAGAAAAAGTAACTTTCTTACACTCGCCTGTTGTTTAACCCGGCTAGCGTCTTGTTCACAACATTGACGCTCGTGTGACCGACCGCGCGGGAAACAGGGGGGACACTTCTTGCAACAGTATTTTAGGGCCTCAAGTTTTGATGCAAATATAACAAGTGTAGTGGATTGTTATAGGAAAACTTTTCAGCCATTTTGGGACAAATTGTTACAGGTCTTATCGCAGTTTTGTTGAGAAGGTTCAGTACCTAAACTTTCTATAAAAAAATGTACCAAAAAACAGTAGTTAAAATATGTCCTCTTGTAGAAGTTTTAATTTAATTTTTTTTAATCAGAAAATAAGTGCATAACACAATATTTGAGGTTAAAACTTCCAAATATTTGAGGACTGTTACTAAAAAACAATAGGGACATTTTGGAACACTTATTTGACACTTGGTATACAGCGGTTGTGGTAATTACTGCGCCTGCGGGAATTAACCACTACCACTACCGCCAGCTACGAATCCTTTTCATTGTTGTGGTTAGTTTTCTGGTCAATTTTAGGGAATTTGGGCGCCATTTATTTTAAAACTAATAAAATATTACCAAGTTCCAACGTATAAAACACATTTTGTAAAATAAAGCCCAATTTTGTGTTTTTCTCATCTCTAAATTTTTTTAGAAATGGAAATTTTTAATGTGTTCCAAAAACTGTCGTAAAATCGGCGCAATTTTTTCCTCCCAAGATCTTTTGATCTTCCCCTTTTTTAGATTCTTTTCGGTTGATGTAACTGATTTGGAAGTTTAACTTCTTGTTTTAATTGTCTTAGGAGCATAAGTACCATGCGTCTGGATTGAGGGTGACTAGTGAATCCACTGACGAGCCCACGTTGGTCACCCTGGGCGAAACATCGTTTAATTGTTTCTCCTTTCGCTTTGGTCTTTTGTGTGTTCCTTGTGGGACACTTATCCAATTTTGAATTTTCGTTCTTTCCTCCCAAGATCTTTTGATCTTCTCCCTTTTTTTGATTCTTTTCGGTTGATGTAACTGATTTGGAAGTTTAAGTTCTTGTTTTAATTGTCTTAGGAGCATATTTCTATTGGAAAGATTAACACGCCAGGACGAACCCGTATCAGGTGACTTATAATAAGTACCATGCGGAACGATGCCTATTTGTGAGTGATTCAGAGTTGGAAGTCAGAGTGTGCGATGGTGTTGAATGATGTCTGGATTGAGGGTGACTAGTGAATCCACTGACGAGCCCACGCTGGTCACCCTGGGCGAAACATCGTTTAATTGTTTCTCCTTTCGCTTTGATCTTTTGTGTGTTCCTTGTGGGACACTTATCCAATTTTGAATTTTTGTTCCTTCCTCCCAAGATCTTTTGATTTTCCACTTTTTTAGACCACCTTTATTTTAAATCAATATTTCCAGCAAGACAAAAAGACCAAAAGAACAAAAAATGTATATATGTATATAGAATATTACTAACACATGCCCTGAAGGGGTAAAAATAATGGTTGAAATTTTAAAAGGATTTTCTGTATCTCAAAAATGAAAAGCAACATAAGTTTGAAAAGTGGTATGTAGACTCTACTAATAAAATAAGTTAACACGTGCTTCAGCATTTTAAAAAATTCAGATAGGGAGTTGAGAAATAGGTGAGGGTCTGTTTAGAAGGGGATATAAATAACTCACAATTACTTAGAGTTCTAAATCAATGTAGAGCTAAAAATTAGAATTAAAGTTCTTCTTGAAAAGTTAACGAATAGGTGTTTTTGGATTTTTGGAACATTTGAAACATTTTTGTATTCGATAAATGTTTTAATCTCAAAGAATGGTTTGTGGGGTATCAAACTAAAGGAAACAAAGTCCGGAATCTAAAACAATGTTTTTTTTTTCACAAGTAACAATTTAGTGCGGAGGAGGGGGTTGCAGGTAGGAATGGTTTTCTGTCAAAAAGTCAAAAAAACGAAATGCAGTCTGGAAAACAACGAAAGGGTGGGGGATTGTGAGGGAGTAAAGCTGGATTCAGAGTTCCATAAGGTAAGCGGTATGATGAGGTAAGACGTAAGGGAAATAAATTACAGGGTGGGGAACGGAATATTGACCCTAGCGGGTTAGAAAATTGTTTCTTTTTTATAAAAATCGAAAAACACCTTTGCAAAGATTTTTCGCAGCTAAAATTGTCGGCATGGACTCTCAGAAAGGGGTCTATTCATATAAAACTTTTTGTTTCAAATTAGAAGGCCCCGCTTGTGGTATTTTGTTGGAAAGCTTATCGAAAAGAAAAAACGATCATGTAATTTTTTTTGACATTTGTCAATCCATGTGTCAAAAATCTCCAAAAAATTATTGTGTATGACTTCAAATGAAATATTGGTGCTAGCGGGCGTCCACAAAAATGCTTCCATATACATTCCATTTTCTTGTCTTTTGGAAATCTGAAAAAGCTTTTGTCTGATTGTCGACAGCGCATGCGTGTACACAGCACCTCCTTTTGTTAATTTTTTCCACTGAAAAATTAATAAAACGAATTGTAAACAAACGACCACGGCCTTTATTCTTAAACTGCCGGGAGGAGAACTTGCTAGGGAAGTGGGCGTGGTTTGCAAAAAAGTGAGATGGAGATATGCCAACGGATAAAGGTGTGAAGAGGAAAAGGATACTCTCGCGGGAGCATTCCCTTTCCACACTTTCAAGAATACAGCCCCACCTCGTAATAAAAATGGCCACGCCTACTCCTGCGCGATATCATATCTGTTTTACTTGTATCATGATAACGGCCCTGCCTTTGGATTTTCCGGAAAAAATCCGTAGCAAGAATAGTTCTCCTAATCAAGTTAGCCTAGAAAAAACGCAGAGCCAAAAACTTCGCTAGGCGCGAACTGACTGCATCAGGCCAAGGCATGCGTAGTAGATTTTTCGCCTTTGGCCTTGCTGCTTCTTTGTTTTTCAAGGTATTATCGTTACACAATTTGCGATCCTTAGGCCTTTATAGTATCTCATAGTTATATAATCCATAGTGATGTATGTAAAGCAATCGTACAAAGAAACGTAATAATCAATGCGTTCCGGAAACCTATTTTGCCGACAAAAGTCATGGTAAGATGTTCTTCGATCACGAATATTGATGTATTCAATTCATAGCTTTTTACGTTTTCTTGTGTAGTATTTCCGTAACATTTCCTGTATTTGACAATTACTTGACTTTCTTGGATGGGTTTTTAATAAGTTGGGCGGCGGAAAGTATCGTAAACATTTGTCAAAGGTTGGATTATGCTGAACCTTTGTTAAATTTTGCACAAAAGGTGTCGTAATCTTGTTGGTGATAAATTTTAAGATTGAAATTTGGATGGGGTTTAAAAAATTTTAAACGGTGTGGGTATTTTAATTTTGGATAATAAACTGGTAAAATATGTGATTCGGAAGTTCTTTTTCCAAGAAGAAACCCAAGAAAGACAGATTACATTAAATAGAGGAGAAAAACATCAACACCCAGAAAATCAGAAAAAAGTTCACACTAAATTAAAAAAAAAATACGGGGTGTTCTATTTAAAATAAAGATTAACTTCTTCTAAATAGAACACCTAGTAAATCAGGAAAAAAGGCCGTTCTAAATTTAAAAAAATACGGGGTGTTCTGTTTAAAATAAAGATTAACTTCTTCGAAATAGAACACCTAGTAAATCAGGAAAAAAGGTCATTCTAAATTTTAATTTAATCTTTATTTTAAATAGAACACCCCGTATTTTTTTAAATTTATAATAGCCTGATTTTCTGGGTGTCCTATTTAAATCAAAGAAGTTAATGTCATACTTTGACAGTTGAGATGACAGCTGTTAATTTTTAGGGACGTCATTTAAAAGTTTACAAATAATTATGCTTACATTTTTTGGACATTAAACTTTCTTCCAGCTCTAATAAATAATAAAGGAGGTAAGGGGGGGGGAAGTGGAAAATATGGTGAATTAGCCAGTACACATTTACGATTATTAATATCCTTCAAGCAACGATAAACGACATACAGGGTAAGACAGCAAAAGTCTTGATATCGCAAAATGCGTATAAAAAAGGACCGATATACCGCGTGGGCCATAAAAAACCACAAAAGTTTTTTCGCCATAACTTTTAAAGTACTTAACCGATTTTTACAAAATTGGTGGTATTGTGTAGATAATTAATAAGGTTTTTTTGCTGCGTACTAAAAAAATGTCGGCATCTTGAAATTAAAAATGCCGCATTAAAACAAACCAAAGCCTTTTTTATCTCGTTTCATGCTTATTTTAAAGATCTATCAGTCATCAAAATCGGATAAACACTTTTTGAGATATTATATTTTATTTTGGTATAATTTTTCGAATCCATCTCTTAGTTTTTTCGGTTTTCATCATTATTTTTTTACCGTAACTTTCTTATTTCTGAACCGATTTTTACAAAGTTGGCGGTACTGTGTAGATAATTAATAAGGTTTTATGCTGAGTACTAAAAAAAAGTAGCCATCTTGAAATTTAAAATGGCGCATTAAAGCATCATTTTTCAAATCCATCTCTTAGTTTTTTTGATTTTCATCATTATCTTTTTACCGTAACTTTCTTAAGTCGTAACCGATTTTTACAAAACAAACGTTGTTGGAAAGAAAAAAACTGTACTTAATTATCCTTCATAAAAAGAAACGTCATTTTTAAATTTAGTATGGCAGACCTAATAAAATAAAAAAAGGGGTGTTAGGTAAAATTAAGTCTTCCTAGATAAAGAAAACTTGGATCCTAGGGGGTCGTGCATTAGTCGGGGGTGCACGGGGATTTGGTAAAAGTCTATAAAAGGATATAGAAGGAAATATTTGCCAGGCGAAAGCCACCCCTTCTCTAAAAACTAAAAATTATGGTCTATTTGTTTTTAAAAATGATAATAAATTACAGCTTTTTTCTTTTCAACAAGGTTTGTTTTGTAAAAATCGGTTAAGAAATAAGAAAGCTACGGTAAAAAAGTAATGATGAAAACCGAAAAAACCAAGAGATGGATTTAAAAAATGATACCAAAATAAATTTAATATCTCAAAAAGTGTTTATCCGATTGTAATGAATGATAGATTTTTAAAAAGGGCATGAATGGTGGTTTAAGAAAAAAACTAAAAATTGAAAAAAAATTGACAACATTGAAAACAACGAGATAATGAGATAAGAGGTGGAGGGCGCTAGAGATAAGGAGCTGGAGAGACCTGGTTAGAATCTTCTGGAACTTGTTGGATTGTAACTCATGTATTTGGGGTTCTGAAGGGATTTTGTTAGACTATACTTCTCGTAGCAAACAATTATTATCTCCATCGATAAAACAAAGTCTTTGAGCCTTGCTTTTTCCATTTTCTTTCGCCATATCACCAGATTTCATAAAAAATAACTATTTTGTGCCCAGTTTTTGCTTCTTTGGCCGACACAACACAAAAAATTCCTCCACATACAAGGGCAGGCCGTAACCTTATTGTGCATACGTATCTGTCAACAGCGTCAAAATAGTGCCTTATTAGTGTCGGGCCCTAACTTCGTTTCAATAATTCGCTATTAATAATTGAAACTTTACAATTTAGGATCCGTACAATGTAAACGCTTAGGGCGATATTTACTAAGATGGGTTAAGGTTTAGGACTATGGGACGTATGTGGTTTTTAATCTAATTTTGCGGGTTTTTCTTTAAATTGAAATAAAACTTGTTGTCATTTTGGACTTACTATAATCATATAAATGATTTCGCAAGGAAAAAACACAGGTTTTTCAAAAATTTCGTGAAAAAATGGAAAAAAAGCAAATTGACGCTGGGCTTATCTCCGTATAGTACGCTTTTTAACTAAAAATACTCTGTTAAATGGGTTACTTACTTATATTTTTTTATCGCTTTTTATCCCTAATTTGCAGAGGTCCATATGAAAATATATATTCTTACACAACACTTCTTGAATATGATGAAAATTAAAATTTTTAATTCATGTATTTTTATCGATTGAAAACTGTCAAAACACTTAACTGACGTTTCGCTCGCTGACGTTTTACTCGTTTTAAACGAGAACCGTACCTTCTGAAATAAAAGAAAGCCATCTACATCTATAAACACGTGAACTACCAATTTTGACAAATTTTATTTTGTCCATCTTTATAAAATTTTCTATACCTTCCCCCCCCCTATTTAAATAAGCTAACAAATATTTTTAATGTTGAAGTATTTAGTTATTTCATTATTTTATTTATCATTTTCAGTTACAAATGGTAACGAAAAGCAGTTACGAATTCTCCCCTCTCCCTGTAACACTTACCTACTCCCCCGCGCCATTACTTGATTTATAGATACCACCAAGACGTTGCAATTTGGGGTTTAGGCGTAAGGCAAGGTTTGGGAGAAATGCAGGGAGGAACGAGAGTAGGCAATTGCTCTCCCTCTTCCATGCTGCTGCAAAAAATCTCCGAATTTTCATAAAAATTTAGAAAAATTGCTAAAATCACACATTCTTTTAGCCCCTAACGCGCAAGAATTTACCGCTGAAGACTTTTACCGGCGCGTAATATGACATCACCGCACAAATCACAAAACCACCAAAACAATAAGAAAATAAGCAAATCCCCAACAACACAAAAAAGCTTTTTTATTATTTATATTAACTTTTATTATTAGTATTTTTTACATGCGCTATTCTTTAGTTTGCGCAGAATCAAATATTATTTAGGCGAAGATTGTTACGTTCGCGCGGTTTGTGAATATGCCGGAATCAGTTTTACACTATAATTGCTTGCTTGAAAAATAACAGCGCACAGCGGTTATAGCGCAAGATTTATACCGTGAAAAATTGCTTTTTAAGATTCTGCGCGCTATCAGTTACCACAAAAATTTAAACTTCTTAATATTTTAGGCGACTAAGTTAATCGCCTTTGACAAGGTGTCCAAACGCCTAAGAAAACCAGATGTGTGTATGTAAGAAATCTTTGTTTTCATTTAATTATTGAAACTTAATTTTAAACTTATATGTGTAAGGCTTTTTCGTGATTTAAGAGAGCAGTGATCTCCCTGAATCAACTTAAATTGAGATAACATACGTTCCTATACATTGTCTTAAAAAAAAACGGGCTATAATACCTAATTGAAACAAAAAAGGCCTGAAATTTGGTAATTTAGTAATTAAAATTCTTCAAAATATCTATTTTGAATACAAAAATCAACCAAATCGTGATTGTTTTAAAATTTAAAGCAGATAAACCACCACCTTTTGGCGGTTGTCTATAATATACGATGATTTTACTCAAAATACAACATCCCGTATCACTTTGACATTTCTCAGATCTCTTGTTTACCCATATTTTAGTAATATTTACGGATTATTTGGACTGTTTTAGGAAAAAATGGCCATATGCGTCTCATTCCAGTAGATTTTGACGTCTATCCAGGTAAAATTATTTTATAAATTTTGGTTTGGTTCGGCTTAAAATAAATGTTTCGATACCCATGTATATGTCAGCCTTCAGACCAAACTTTCGATAAACTATAGTCCTTAGTAAATACCGCCCTTAGTGTTTTCTTAAAAAAAAACGCGAAATTGTCATTTTACTCCAAAAACAGAAAACGTGAAATGAAACAATAATTTCATTTCTTTCTTCATCAAAAACATGATTTTAGCAACTGTCTGCAGATAATTAAAGGTTACCGATGCAAAAGAACTTTTTTTTTGATCACGGGTGCAAAAAGATTTCTGACCGTTTTTACCCAAAATTAAAGAGAAATAGCGGAAAATAGTAATATTGAAAAAATCTAATTATCCTTGCCTAAGTTATTTCCGCCAGTTTTCACCAAGTATTTACGAAAAAATAATTTAAAAACATCGTCAAAATATCAAAGATTAAAATGTCGCAACAATGAACGTTACCGAGGAAAAAGGCACATCACTATGGAAACGATTGTTATTTCATTTACCAGCCGCCTTGATTTATCGTGTTAAAATGGTCTGTTGCGAGAAATGCTCTTCGTTAGATATTCTTAAAAGTATTTTCCTGTTTTTCTTGAATTTTTTGATAAAGGTATTAAAAAAAATAGTGTTCACACCTTGCTGCGCTCGTTATTTAAACCAACGCTTGTAAAAAATGCACTATTTTAGCCACCACTATTTCGATTGGTTTCTTGAATGGATCGTGCCATTTGAAATCCGAGCTTAAAGTCGCCCCACACTACAAAACTTGTCTCGAGCCAGTTGCAAAGGCTGTAACAAAATGAAGCAGACGCGGATCCAGGGGAGCAATAGGGGCAATTGTCCCCCCTTCGCATTATTCAAGTAACAAACTAAATGTGTATTAAATTTTTTGACTAAACATCGCACTTCTTAGAATCAAGAATTTAAAAAAAATGACTTCGGCGATGTCAAAAAATTTATGTTTTGTCAAATTACAGTTTTTCATTCTTCTTCTTCTTTAGGTTTCCTGTGATATCGCAGATTGGATATTATCTTGACAATTAAATCTTACTTTCTTTAAAGCCGTTCTAAATAATTGATTTCTTGTCACACTCCAAAACAATCTCTTCAATTTTTGACGCAGAATGTTTTGCTGGCTTCTTTTTTTCCTTTCGTTTCTTTAAAGATGGTATTTTTTTTTTGGTCATACAGAGAAAATCTTTAGTTTTAGGAGTCCTAGGAAGGATATAATTACCACCTACCTACTTTTTTAATGATTTCATCATGTCGGATTTCCTCATTGATATTTTTGTAATTTTTAGCGTTTTTCAATTACTTTATAGTTAGATTATATTCCAGGCAGTAGGGGGGGGCCGCTCGCGGCGCCATCTTGGATTATATGTGCAACAAACACTTTTTTTTAACTATATCTTCTTAAAGTTTTACCCTACCGGGAAATATTCAACAGCAAAGATGAAGATAATAAAATTATCTAAATTTTCTGTATATACACTTTTTTTGTATACCTAGCAAATATGAAATTTCTTTGCATCCTACTAAGAACGTCGCACGATACCATTCATTCCGAACGTATTACCAAGTTCAACAGTGACAGGGGAGTGGGGATGGAAATTAGAGGCAAATGGTCTGTAAGTACGTCGATGGTTTCCCATTACTACGATAGATAAACCAGCCCCCGACGCATTATTAAAAATTATTTCCTGCAACTGTAAGAAAAGGTGTGGAGGAGCATGTAGCTGTAGGAAAGCTGGATTAAATTATTCGATTATGTGTGGTTTTTGTAATAGTAGGGAATGTAATAACGGCATTGTAGTTTGTTTGAAAGTTTGAGACAATGATGTGTTTGAAATTAGCTCTGTGTTTCGGACTTCCATTGTCTATATTTTATTTATACACGACGTTTCGATCAGTACAATCTCTGATCGTCTTCAGGTGCAAACTACAATCAATTCCTAAGGCTACGTACTTTTATACTGTGAGAAATCACTCAACCTTGAAGTTTAAGAAGTTGGCTCCGCCCAAGGAGGGGCTTCCAAATATTTGGGATTTCAACTTTACTGAAAATACCCTGATTCTGCCCAATAAAGGCAGCTTCAAGGAATTTTCGTTTCTTCCAGTGTGACTCCTTGTGCAAAACCTTTGCTTCTGCCCAATTCATTCGGTGTTGTTTTGACCATGCATGTTCGGCGATTCCTGATTTCGTTGTTTCACCTTTCTTGGGTATTCGTCTGATGTTCCTTAAGCCTAATAGATAGTGGTCTTTTAGTTTCGCCTATGTATGATTCACCACACACAAGGAACTTGGTAAATGCATTCCTTATTTTGTTTGTTCTCCGGTTTTGTTTTACTAAGAAGGCTTCGAATTGTATTCAACAACATATACAACATATTTCAAAATCGTTTATTCCGTACCTTTTGCAACCCAAAGCCTTTTTTTATACCCACTTGCTGGACTATTATATGATTTGCACGTGAACGACGTCCTTACTACAAAACTTCGCCTGTGAAATATCGATGTACTAATGACAGCATTTCTGTTTACGGTAATATCGAAAAGATGGCGCTAGTGGTTACAAAAAACGAAGAGCGTAGGATATTCCTTTTTGTTTATAATTTTTTCGAATGCTTAAAGACTCTCCGAGAATCATCTAAACGAAAATCTGGTGGTTCAAAAATGAACCACACGTAAATCTTGAGAAGCGGGTTTGTAAATAGAGGTACAAAGCTAATAAATAATATTTAAGAAGTATTTAAATGAAAACATAATTTCTTACTTGTTCGCGTCTTCGTGGTTTATGAAACGGTTTAAAAGCTACGAATGTAAGAGTAACGTCAATAATTTGTAAAGAATGAATAACTTTTTCCAAGGACGGATCCAGTGGGGGGGGGGCATGGCGGTCATGACCTTCCCCTGGGCGGTTCACATCTTTTTTTTAAATCTAAATAACAAAAATATTTTAACTTGAACATCATATCTAGTCACTTCCCTATATATGGAAAAAAATATTGCGGAGTCAAAAAGGGTGACGTAGTGCACATTTTTTCTGCAAATTGGAAACACTGTTATTTTACGGCGTCGTGCAAAACGAACGCTGTCGGTAATATTATTTTCGCAGGAGCGTCTACATCCCTCTTCTAGATTCCATAATAAACGACCTTCAAGAGCAATTATCTCCAGAGGTACTAACAGCATTGGCGCTTCTCCAAGAAAAGGGGCGGTTTAATAGGTTTTAAGTTAGTGTATATATTGGTATAGCGCCGCAGGCGCAAATTTTTACAAAAAAACAACGAATTCTTTAAAAAATTTTATATCTTAGGTTTTCTGTAAAATATTTGTGAAAAAGTAGATTTGGTTATATGCCAAAAAAGGGTGGGTTAATTGCGGTGGTATATATAACCTGATTCCAAATTCTCCGGACCTCCTCCGGACCAATTTCAATATGGCGGCTGACAATTAAACACAGAAGCTAAATAGAACTGTCATTGTCAGTGTCAAAAAACTCGTCCGCAGCAATTTGGAATGGAGTGTAGATTTGTTGCCAAATCATAAATGCTCAGCAGATGAAAATTTTAATAAACATTATTGGGAAATCAATTTAACCGTGGCGACCTGATTTTTTTGCAAAACTTTACGTCATTGCATTTGTTTTCTATGGCAACGCGGAGAGTATATTTATTTTTGTTCACAGTGGGACACCAGAGCTTTTTTTGCACCGGATCAATAATTTGGGGATAGTTTACTTATTTTGATTTCGCATTCCGCGCCGCTAAAGCACATAAGTTTTTTTTACTTTCGCTTCCGTGTAACTCATGATGCGTTGCTGTAGTCCGAACTTGCCTTTCTATCATCATTACCGCCGCTTTACGGTACCACCGCGCAAATAAACCTTTAGGTCCATGTGACTACGTGTTTATTTTTCAGACAAAAACAATAAGTTTATCTATTTGTGCCTCGGTTTTTGCTAATGTAGTACATTATTTGCCTCTTGGTGTGCTTAAAGACTCCGAAAATATACAATGGATCAAGAAAAAATAAAAGAAAGCAAATTCTTAAGGTAAGACCTCGGGTTGACTATACATTTTTTGAATAAGTATTGTTGTCTTTATAAGCGTTTTTCCCTTGGTTTTTCCTGGAAAGGTAATTATGCACTATACGGTTTTCTGCCATTTTTATTTTTTATGAAAAATTCTTTATGGGGGCACCTACTAGGGTCCCTAGGGCCCCAAATCTGGCTGCGCCCGATTTTTTTTTTAAGAGAAAAAAGGGTACCTGGAGGGGGGTTGTAATGTGTTTTTTTCATTGTTTTGGGTTGGGTTGGATTAGTTTGGGCTGGACTGTGTTGGATTGGGTTGTTTTGGTGAAAATTTAAAAAAAAAAAAAAAACAAAAAAAAACCAACGGGCGCAGGCGGATTTGGGGTCCTAGGGACCCTAGTAAGTACTCTCATAAAGAATTTTTCATAAAAAATCAAAAATGGCAGAAAACCGTATACTGCATAATTACCCCTTGAAATAACTACAAGTGACTAAGCAACGTTGAAGGTGTATTCAGAGTTCCATAACTATAGCAAGCATATGCTGCTGTCCTCAGTTACTACGTTTATACGCACCTAAAAGTGCTTTTATATAAGGATGGTTTTAAATAAAATCGCTTTCTTCGAGGGTTATGTCCTTCATTAAATGTCAGTTTAAAGAAAAAACAAATAAAACAACATAATTAATTAATTAATTAACAACAGATTTTTTGAAAGACTAGAGTTTAGTATTTTCTTTAGGTTAGAAGAAATGCACTAAAGTGTTTATAACGACCCTAAAATGGGCCAACACTGTTCTTAACTAAAACAACCAGTTAAAATGGGCCAACACTGTTCTTAACTAAAATAACCAGTTAACTCCTTTTCATTTTAGTATCCTTTGGCCTATGATCAATGCCATATTTTCACCAAACTGACAGAAAATCTATATTTTACTTGTCAATTTGGTTATAAAAATGGCAGCCACAGCAGGCTAAAGGGCACTGAGGCAGTAGGATTTAACTGACCTTTTAGTTGAGAATGGTGTTGAATGGACTTTTGAGTGATAAACCGCTTCCAAATAAAATCGATTTAGTGCTTCATATGACAACATTTTCAAACCATCCTTATATAAAAGCGCTTTAAGGGGCCTATATAAACAAAGTAAGTGTTCCGTAAGCCACAAGCAGTATGCAGTAAGAGCAGCATGCATTTGTTATTGTTTATTTTCCTTGCATCTTACCTCATACCACTTGCCTTACAGAACTCTAAATACGCCTTTATTCCTCTGCAAAACAAGTTATTTTATGTAGGTACCTATATATAATAAGTATGTTTTTCCTTTTTGAAATGTGGACTACTCAGTTGACTACCACTAACATATGTGGAATTAGGTACCATACAAATTAATAGTCCCACAGCCCATAACTTAAGCTGTTAAGACCTTGCCGGACTTTGCATAATATTTATTCTTTATTTCCACTAAGATGACATTTTAAACATATATATTCTTAAATTTGTAACTTTTTTAACAAGAAATGGACAAACATTTTGTCAAAAAAATATATTTTGTCATTAAGCCCCTCTTGATAGCATAGAAAAGTTAAATTAAGCTCCTCACAGCTGATTTTTCAAGGATTTCTTTATAAGTATTTAAAACACATGGTCACATTATCTAATTTAAACATTTCCGAGAAATTCTGTCGAAAGGACCTTAACTTAAGGGCTCAGTTAAGGGTTAAGTTTGGAGGGGTCTCTAAAAATACCCCTTAGAACATCCTGAAGAACACATACAAAGTCTCAACGGTGAGGTAGTCATAAATTTTCATAGGCCTGGGCTCGCGGACTATAATGAAAATATTAGGTAAAGAATAAAAACATTATACAAAAAACTAGTGAGGCACATTTTGCTGACTTTGGCTCATTTACTTATTTCTAAGTTTTCTCTACAGTAAAGTTAGAGAAAGTCCAGTTTTTAATACCTACTTCTATGCACTTTTTAAGAGTTGAAAATAAAATTAGGACCTAAATATTTTTGTAAATTTAAGGTGTCCAAGATAAAGGACCGTGAGATAAAGGACCGTGAGGTGAGGTGAGCGAAATTTCCCTCACGTTTATTCAAGTATAAGCATACTGGCCTGAGGAAACTGTCTAGGAGGGAGGGTTCCTGAAAATACTAATAAGAAGGCTGCTCCACCTGGCAAAAAAACACCTATGTGAACAGTAGAAAAGAATATGCAATGAGGAATACAATAAGCATAAGCAAACTAGCTGCAGTGTCAGGGATTTCCTAAATCATGCCTTATTGTAGGAAAGAAATCTATCAAGATGGTATGACACTGCTTTTCTTGTCTTCAAGGTATATATATAAAATTCAAAATTAAAGTTCTTATTATAACAATTTTAATCAGTCAGAGAATGTATGGAACTGAAAAATCGAGAAAGGTTGAGAAATTTATTCTTTGAAAAGGTCAGGAAATTTGACAAAAAAATATACGAAAACAAGGAAAATCTGGAAGCCCATCTGGAAGAAATTGATTTAAAAACAAATTAGAATCATGAAATTTGTCAAAATAAAATTTTGCAGCTATTTTCTTTTATTGAAAAAATTATGATAAGTTTTTTACAAATGGTTAGGAAAAACTGGGAGACCTCAGATAATTCAATTAAAGGTTTTCTGTACAAACCCTGTCATTGACCTTATGTACTGATGCCTTTCTCATTTAAATCCCTTACCCAAAATTATTACTTCTTGTGCAAACTCAAAAATAAATATTTCAAATAAAATCCAAAAACTTAATATTTAATATGCTTGCACACACAGAAATACTACCTATTTATTTTTGTTGGCATATAGGTAGGTACCAAATGTAATGCTACATCTCTTGCTATCTTTTATGTAAACTTGTGTTTTCTGTTAGTGAATCATTTATTGTGTCAAAATTGGAAATGTGTAGCTTCTAAAAGAGATACCTACAGGTCCAAAAATCTCTATAATTTCCTAATAAAAGATCCTTTAACTAAAACTCTAATTACCAATGCCCAATGTAGTTAAAAATGCATAAAATAAGGTTGCGGCAAAGATTGCTTAATTGCAGAAATACTTTCTCTTTTTTGGACTTCTGTTTTGGTTGTAAGTGAACATTTATTAAAGCACTCCTTACTAGTACTAAAAAAAGCGTTGTAGCTAAATTAGACAAATGTTTACCTCTAATTTTTTTTTATTTTCAGATTTTGGAATTTACGCAAGAAAACTACCAGAATGAACAATACAATTTTTATACATTTTAGTTATTCACAGAACGATAACAACTATATGGGTAGTATACTATAGCAGTTTTGGTGTTTAGAATCTGATTTTGGGGAACTTGAATCCAGATATTCAAGGTGGTGACCATTTTTTAAAAATAACTAATAAAAAAAATAAAACAAAATATAGGCATCTGATACATCAATTCAGGGGTTTTTGGATTCCCGTAATCCATTTAGGTGATTTAAAAATTCTTATCTGAGGGTTCTAGTAGCAGTTTTAAAAGTAAACATTTTGCATGCATGGTTGACTAATTTCAGTTTTTTTAGTTGATTTTAATTGGTACAGGTGTACATTTTATGAGTCCGATTAATGCAACTCTGATACCCTTGTAAAACTCAAAATATTTAAGATGGGACACAAACATATTAGAAGAAACCAGATCAAATACAGACATATGATATATCAAATTGAGGGTTTTGGGATCCACTGATATCATTCTTTGGATAAAAAAAAATTCTGGAGATAATACAAGGATCTTAGGACAAAATTTTGGGACCCAGCCCAAACTTATATTACCTCTTAACATATATACAACTTTAGAAGACGTAAAAATATCCAAATCGATATATTTTCCTAAAACTACGTCCAAATCCTCGTCTGAATCCCTATTGTAATAATTGGAACACCAAAATCAATTTTGGAAGACCCAAAAATCCCCTAAATCACATATCTTTTACACCAATAACTTTTTATGTTGCCCTTTCAGGCTCCTTAAATTACCCCTAAAAACTGTTTAACCCCCAAAATGAATTTAGTTAACCCCAGAATCTCCAAAGTGATGTCTTTCTATCAATAGTATGTTGTTTTTACCACTTTACCCCTAAAACTCACCCTTAGGCCCCTTAAATTACCCCTAAAAATTTTTTTTTACACCAAAAATTAATTCAGTTAATCCAAAAATTTCTTAATTGAGGTCACAAGTTTTTTTGTCATTTACGATTCTTTTTGCCCCTAGGAACGTTAATTATGTTATTCCCAAAAAATGTTTATTCTAAAAAATGAAATCAGTGTTTCCAAAAAGTTTCCCATCAAAATTTTGTTCTTTTAAGTCGCCGTCATCGCCATCTGGAATATTTGGGCTGTCAAAAAAAGTATATATTCCGACAAAAATGGATTTATATATAGTCTATTTTTGATGTGTTTATTTAAAAAAATGTTCACTGTTAAATCTGTTCTTAGAACCCTTATGGTGCCTATATTATGTTTTATTTTTTGGAGTTTTCCCAAAGGAGCCAGAGTTTTATCACTTGGATTTGTAAAATAGGCCCCCCTTAGCTACCAAAATCCGTCAAAAAACCTTTATTATCAAGCGCTCCCTTCAAACATGGAAAAAAGCCCATTGGCACCTTGACTTATGCTTGAAATAATTCAAATTCATGTTCAACGAAAACATAACAGAGGTGTTTTGGAGTATTTGGTGAACACTTGAAAAACATTATACAATTTTAGTAGTCTAGAAATTACTTTTTAATATATTTTTTTCCATAAACAGGCTTTTTGGGGATGACTTGAGGGATATGAGTTTTTCCAGGAGAAATTATATAAAAAAAGTGGCTTGAATGACATCTTATTTAGAAGATCGTTTAAATTGCTTTACAAACATGCAAGATATTAAGTTTAAATTTGTCAAGGAGCGACAAATAAACAATTTCTTGCACAAAAGTCAGGAAAAAACGTTGGTTTTAAAGTTACATTTTTCATAATAAAAAAGGGAATAAACATTTCATGATTTTTTTCTGATTGTTTTCTCAAACATGCCATCCAAATAAGCCTACTTTTATTCTTTAAATTTTGGATCAATCAAACTGATCCGCTGAAAAGGTTCAAACCTTTTCTTCATTCCATACCAAATTTAAAAGCAAATATCTTAAACACCAATCATCCTAGCTTTTTGAAATTTTGACATAATTAATAGTAAAGACGTTTAAAAGACCTTTCCATTTTTAATTTCCAGAGATAAAAATTACCCTATGAAATTTCCAACAGAGCCAAAAAGTATCTGTGAGTGTCCCCCTTCAAAATTGTTCTCTGTTTTTTTCTTTGTGTATAGTTTTTCTGTTTTTCCTAATTGAATTGAAATAGATGAGGGGAGGCTCAAAATATGTCCGGAAATAGGTCAAGAAAATTTGCAATAAACAATAAGAGTTAAATTAATTTTTTATATCGGATCTAGACTATAATATATTTTGTTTATTTAAGGAAGTTTTACCAAATATAATTGAAATCAGAAGCAAAAACTTACTTTGAGTTTATAGATTATTATTCTTTGTTTGGTGCTGACTCTATAGAACCATCTTGTTTTGCTATACATTTTAGTTGGCAAAATATCCACTGCTCTGTATGTTTGGGTACAAATTGTAGACTTTTTAATTTATAGATTATTATTCTTCTCTGGGTGGTGGCACTTTGGAATCTTCTTTTTCATTTTAGGTAGTTGCCTAAATATCCACTGCTCCTCCTGTTTTGTTATTATATACAGCTCCTAAAAGAATAATAAAAATAACAAGAAATATTCTATCTCTAAATTTTGTTTCTATATTTTGTACTTTAGGCGAGGACAACCAATATTTCTTAAACATTTTCTCTTGAGTGGCACATATTTATAAACTGTTTAAAAGATTTTTTGCATAATAATTTTTTAGTTACAGAAGCAGAGGTTTGGTTTTGTTATCTAAGTTATAAGTTAGAGACAAAAGTATCAAGCCAAAGTAAATCAAGTTTTGTAATTTGCAGTTTTATTTTCCTGTGTTATATGAGTTTCAAAATCTTAGCAGGTTCACAGTTTCATAGAAGTGTTCACTAACCACCAGTTATGACATACACACATAGTATTTGATCCTGTGTATTTAATTTATTTGAAAGATGAATGAGCAACTGTTTATATTTTAAAGAATTTTTCCTGATTAATATTCTCCAATTTTCAAGTCACTAACTTATTTTATTCAAAAAACAAGAGAGACTAAGGGCTGGTTTCTCAAAAGCGAGTTTGTGTTAACTCAAGCAACATAACCTAGTAAAAATCTTTAAAAATCAGGTTAAAATTAACTCCAGGATAACCAGGGCTTCAAGGTGAGGGTACGTTACCTTACCTCAGGGTTAACCTAGAAAAAATATTGGCCTAAAAACAGCAAGAAAACTGGGATTTATAGATTATAAAAAAAATCATTTACTGCAGAATTATTTGCTAAAAAAACGATACCCAACTACATATTAAAGTAACTGGGTGTAGTGTTTAAGGTTGCATTTACAAGTGCACTTATAATTGAATTCGAAACACTGCTAGCTGTTACCACTGATTTAAGGACAACAGGTTAACTTAAAAAGCATGCAGATTTAAAAATCGGCTGCTGACGCTAAACGAAATAATCATATTCTATTTTAAACAGGAGCATCAACGACTAGCAAGAGTCTCTTCAACCTCTAAATGGAGCTTTCCTGACCTGATTTGTTAATACTCAAGTATCAGTGTGTTTTTGAAACTGCTGTTGGGATCTTAAATATATCCTTAGGCCTCTAAGACTTCACTAGTAAACTTGCACATAACTTATGCCGCAATAATTTAAATTAAAAAAAAAATTGAATCAAAATAAAAACAAAATTATGTGAAGTTATGGGAAGTTATGGGAATCTTTCTAGGCGAATTCCTAGTAATTCCAGCGAGGCAGTAAAGTTCTATTGGTTCTTTGATAAACTCGGGGTAATGCTCGCGCAGCGCTAGGCCATTTTCGGCGGGCGACCGCACACGCGGAGTGGTTTCATATTCGTTTTTGAAAAAATATTTTTGAAAGATATTATATTATTATTATTATATTATATTATATACGATTTCTGTCAGAAAACGTAAAAATGCCCTCTGCCTACTGTGGGCCTTGTTGACAAAACACCTGCAGTTGCCATGGTATCGGGGGCTTTAGCATAGTTGGGGGCTTTAGGTTAGAGGGCGCTTTGCTTATTTTGATTTCCCAATACTAAGAATGCCATTTATTACACCTTTTGAATGCTAGTGATAAAAATTCCTTATAATTAAACTAAAATTGTAACAATAGATGACGTCATAGCACCGTAGAGCAAAATTTTCAAATCTTAAGACATCACACCAAACACACGATACAAACCGGAGTAAAGGGTCAAAAGAGTGGCGGAGCTATAGCTCTCCCTGGGGCCCTTGATCATGATTAATTTATTGTAGATTGGGTTGGACCTTCTGGAGGGGGGTTTTAGCCCCCAAACCCCCACTGTATGGAAGTGGAGGAAGTAATTAATCGTTTGATTCCATTTTTTAAGTAAAATTATTGGCTTTTTTGCGTCTTTTGTTTTCGTCTTGGGAGAGGGCAAATATGTCCGCTTACCTTTACGCCATTGATGTGACCTCGCCGCTTACTAAAAAGCTGAATTCGCCATTGACTTTTTCCTAAATTGTCCACTTGACAATATCGCTTAGCTAGGCATACTATTCCTATATCCAAACTTTCACTGACGAACCCTGTATATTTATAACGTTTTATTAAAGGTGTCGAATTTTCAACTAGCAACTTTTATATATATAATTTAGAAAAAAATGGCGTAGATGTTTTTTAATTTTTACGTTGACTTGAGTTCCAACCCAGAACGCCATTGTTTTTAGTATTTTGATTTTTAATCATTATGATAATATAGGTTGTATCTTATTCCTAAATCATCATAACTGTCATGTTGCATCCCATATCATATACGTAATCACCTAGCAAATCTCTTTTAAAAGGTAGAATCGGGCGTGGGGCAATTTCACGGGTCCATTGTGTGCTGACACCTGGCCTGCCCAGATTGTTAACTCGGGATGTTCCTGTCCTTAAATCAATGAATTGAACGAATGAATGAATATGGCGTTTGACTTTTTATACTACCTACTACCTACACTACTATAATACATCCGAAGTATAGTGATATGAGATATACGTTTCCGAAATCAATTTGCACCTATATAGTCTGTAGTGCAGTTTACTAAATACAGGAAAACATAATTTTTACCACTTAGACGTTTTTTAGGTTGGAATTAACTGTTAAAATATGTCATTACTATCAGAAAGGCAATCTTCCTCTTTTTGCAATAATTCCGTCAGAGCTTTTTCAAGATAAAATAAGATAAGTAGCAGTTCAATTTCGTTAAATGAAACTTAACCTAACTTTTGTAAGATCAGCACCTGGTGGCAATTTTTTGATCAATATTTTTGGTTTTTTAAATATGGATAAAAAGTGAAGTAATTAGACTTTGGAAAATATCGGAAAATTTGCGTTTCGACGAAAAGAAGAAATGAAATGAACCAAATTTTTTATTGAAAAAGAGTACGTAGGATGTAAAACTGTATATGAAAAAAACTGTAACAAGATAATAATTAATTATTATTTTGTAAAATTTGTTTCAGCATTTATTAGCAGTTTGTTTTGTGTATTTTCTGAAATAGTAGTTTTAACAACTAGTAGCTGAAATAGTGCTTTTTTTACAAGCGTTGGTTTAAATAACCACCGCATCGAGGTATTTAAAAACGCGAGTAAAAAAAGCACAGTTTAGCCGCGAGTTGTTAACACTATTTTTTTTTAATACCTTTATCAAAAAATCCAAGAAAAACAGGAAAATATACGTTTAAAAATCTCGAACGAAGATCACTTCTCGCAACAATTTTTTACATTATAAATCAAGGCGGCTGGTAAATGAAATAACAATCGTTTTCATAGCGATGTGTCTTTTTACTTGGTGACGTTCATTGTTGCGACATTTTAATCTTTGACAATTTGATATTTTGACGATATATTTAAATGATTTTTTCTCTGAAAACTGGCGGAAATGGCTTAATTCTTAGGCAAGAAAAATTAGATTTTTTCAATATTACTATTTTCCGCTATTTCTCTTTAACTTTGGGTAAAAAACGGACAGAAATCTTTTTTTGCACCCTTAATCAACAAAAAAGTTTTTTTGCATCGGTAACCAAAAATGCTTTAGTTATCTGCAGACAGTTACTAAAATCATGTTTTTGATGAAGGTATAAAAAAAAGTTTTTTTTTATGATAATATAGCTAGTATCTTATTCCTAAATCATCAATAAAAAAAGCCATGCTTTAGTTATCTGCAGAGAACAATCCACGATATGTCTTTCTTTTTACATATTTATTGTCGCTCCCTAAAACAATGTATCAAATAGAGATCCAAAAAAATGACGTTAGTACGCTCATCAAAAAATTGGACCATAAATGTCCTGCGTTAATGCTCGTTAGTACACAGAAATAAATGTTTCTGTGGTAGGCAAGTAAATCATTTAGTTGACCTGTAGTTCGTTGATTGAAATGTACGTTAATTAAAAACTAGTGCTTTTAATTGAATTAGCTCATTTAGTTAAGTAGTGTTTTGTTAAACGAAAAACTTATATTGCTGAGTTGATTTAATTTTTTTAATTAGAATCGTTCAGTCAAATTCACCATCTATGCATCCTTATACATTCGTTGCGTTGCTAAGAAGTTTATTTTCATAACATATATCTCTCACCCATCCCATTTTTATAAGTATTTTTCATGTTCTTCGAATAATTGGTATCAAGGCCATTTGCACGAACGAGTTAAGGAACACTCAGTTAAGTCGGCGGTTAAAATGAGACTTACTGAATTTTGGCGAGATGTCGCAAGTCACATTCTAACCATAGAGAAAGTAATAGCTACGCGAGAGTAACCGATACTGTATTATACTTGGGAAACATTGTTTGACGGCGACACGAGCGCCGCCGGTGGCTACAGGAAGGAACTACTTGTACAGCCAGATGCATAATAATATAAATATGGTTAATTTTTATAGACATTTACTCATTTAATAATAAAAAGATATGAAAAAACTTAACAAGGTCGTTTTTCCATACTTTTAAGTGTTAAAAAAGCAATGCATTCGCGAAAGATTTTAGCTCTATACAAACCTTAACCAACTTTGTACTGTTCCATTCAGCTAAAAAACTTTCTTTAGCTCACAAAAAGTTTTTTGGACCTTTCAAAAATCTAAAATAGGAGGACGAAAAAATATTAAAGGTAACAACATTTTATTATGTTCTTTTCTTTTATTAACTAGGAAAAAAGCCAAATTTTATAAATGCTTTAAGCTATATTTTTTTTTGGTTGTATTTTAACATATTATCTTCTTGCTTATCTCTGTATAAATCATCACAATATTTTCTTAAGGGATTTGGTTCGCAAAAATCTGGACTCCAATTCTCGGCACTCTTCAAATAGTCCCATGTTCTCTAGCTTTAATGGTAGTGATCCAGCCTGATTTGATTGGCATTTTAGACTTTACAATGAGTTGTTAATCCACTATATAGCTAATCCCATAAACTCGCGCGATTTCCAACCAAAACTGATAAAACTACCCAAAATTTTTTTTTAATTAAAAAAAAAAGGCTTGACAGACTTTGACAAGCGGTGGCAAAAAGCGGCAGGTACAAAATTAAAATTGTGTGAAATATATTCCGACATTAAAAAATGTTCTGTCTTCCTTTTGTGTTCATATAGAAAGAGATGGACGGGGCAAGGTAGGTGTTTACTTAATGCAAGCATTACTTTCACTCTCCGCCGCAATGCGCTACAGAAACGTAGTTTCTGCGCGGCCCTATCTTTCTGTTAGTACCCGTAAGTTATTTTGTTGTCTCTGATTCTAACCGCCTAATTAACTAAGTGGCTATTTATCTCGCGCAATAATTGCGAATCAAAATTACCCAAGCAGAATAATAAGCTATTTGACAATCTAAAAAATTATCTGGACTACTTATACTTATATAGGCTAGTCTCAAATATCCGCCTTTTTAAATCACCTTCACGTCTATAAAATGTTTTCGGGGTGGTTAACGGGGCGCTCCAGGAGGCATTGTCCGAACGCCAGGGGGCCCATTGTGATTTAACTGTCTGTAGCGAAATCTTTTTGTCGCGCTGGTAACTGTTTGGTTAAGCTTGATTTATAGATGAATAATTGATATAAAGCAGGCCTTAAAATGCGGATAGGCAGTTGTAAACTTTTGTGTAAATGTGGAGAGTGTGTCAGTTGTAAAAAGAATCGTTAAATTTATTTAGCCGAGTTTTGTTAAAAATTGTCAAAAGACACGTGTACAATGGTTTATGTATTTTGTTTTTTAATCTTTTTTTGCATTTATTTCATTAAAGATTACTACTCAAGCTACTTTACGTGTATAACCAGAAGTAACGCATACCCAAGCACATACCACATATACACTTCTTTCCACATAAAACTGGTACAGCAGAAGGTAGCTGCAAATACGATTTTTTATATTTTCCTATGTGCAACACTGACTTTTTGACTTCCTCGTGTAGGTTATATTTTGGACATATATAAACTTTTTATAAGGAGACGGCTTGTTTATTTTTTACTAATTCAAAATATAAGGCCACTAAAAATAAAAACCAAATTTCAAAAAATCAAAAATGTTTTATTAACTAAACAAAAGCTACACAGTAATTGGTCTATTTGACGTCTACGATAGTAACCCTAATAAATCGATTTCAAGAAGAAGGAACCCGTTGGCTGCAATGATGTTTTGAAATTTTCTGGGCATTGCCCTTACGATGAATTTCATTAGATGTTCTGAATGATATTAAAAGTTGCTAATTTCTTTGCGATAAATCCCCAAACGTTTTCTACTGGATTCGCACCAGGGGTTTTTGCAGTCCAAGGCAAAACTTCGATATTATTATCCTGGAACCATCGCTGCGCAATTCTAGCCGTATGAACTGGACAGTTATCTTGTTGAAATACAAAATTATCTGTACGGGAAACTCTTACCTCTGGAAGCATTACATTTTACCGCATATTACCGTAAACTTCGGCTGTAAATCGCCCATAATTCCGCCATGTCCTCTAGCCGATATCCAGCTCCAAACAACACCTGCTGAACGGTGTTGCTCCAAACATTTACCGAAAATCTTCCGGCCCGGTCTTGTTTCTATCTCTGTTGGGCTTAAATATCTTCTCATCTTTGAAAACCACCTGCTGCCAAAATTCTTCCTCCCTCAGAGAATAATTCATGCAAAAATTAATCGAGACTGCATCTTTTCATCACTTAGTTTTATTTTTTTGCCGCAATGCGACATCTTAGCCTCGAACGTTTAATCCTCCTACCTAATGTTGTTATGGATCCTGGAAAATTTGATTCAATTTTTACTTCTTTCGCTTTGGCAAACGACTAGTAACTTTCGTCAAACCGGTGCCTTCCTTTCGGTGGATAGTTCCGTCCTCTTAAAATCGGTTTTTTATGTTAACTGTCGTAGACTTGCTTAATAATGAACATCTACTTGCGGAATAGACCAACCACCGTCTAGTTTTGCTAAGATTTGAACTTTATCAAATTCGGAAAGATGCGGCGGCATTTTTTTAAATTTGGATGTCACTGACATACAAAACATGATGTTATCAGGAGTCTGTGACATTGTCACTTTCAGGAAGACAATGTCGTACTATAGAAATTTTAAAAATTAAACAGGCTGCTAACTTCTACTGTACCAGTTTTATGTGGAGAGAAGTGTACAATATATTCAGGGTGTTTCACAAATGATTAATTATGTATAAAAATGAAATACGTGTTTCCTAATACTGATCGGTGTTTGAAATGACGATTTATTTCGCTTAAATTTGTTCAAAATTTTCCAAAAAAATGTGCTAAAATATTTTCTTCGCCTTTGAATGTATATTGGCTTATCAACAAAATAAAACAAGCATCTAGCAAGCAAGCAAGTGCGATGCCCGCCCCGCTTTTATCTCCGCCCTAATAGCACAAGTACGTTACGTCCTTGGAACGTCCCAACGGGACTTTGTGGGCGTCCCTGAAACGTACGGTGCCGTCGCGGGACCTCCCGGGGACGTTTTTTTTGTTGGTAAAAGTATTCTTTTTCGACCGCCCAAGGACGTCTTCTGGGGAGGTTTTTAAAACATACCAAAACAATGAAAAAATGTCCCCTTGCGTAACCACCATCTAGACCATATTCTTGTATTACCTCAGCAATCCGACTTCGGACCATCAGCATTTTTGGCCGCCGGTCGACGTGCGGCCGCAGATGAAATGCCGACGTGGCAAACTCCATCTCCGGGAAGTACGAAAAATAAATTTAAACCACACTTAAGTATCCTATTCTTAACCAAAATTAAACTATGACCTAGCCACTACTATATACAGAATAGCACACCTTAGACTCGCATGAGTCATACACACATCTAATAGAAAATTATACTGGTTACTCACGTATTTTATTGGATATATGTTTAGCTTGCATAAGGAAACTAGACGACGATCCTACCCTTGGTTGCAAAAAGTGACATTAACACTAGAAATCGACGAAAAGGGTTTTTTTACTTTATTTTCAGTGTCCTTAATAGTACGTCCCGGGGACAGTCGTAGAAGAACGTTCCTATGACGTGTTTTGGGACGTTCGTAGGTCGTACGAATGCGACCTCGTAGGTACTGAATTGGCCGTGATTACGTAATATTTTCGCATGAAAATTAATCAAAGCTGAACTGTAAAACACCAAGATCACTCTGGTTTTACCAATCCTCACTCTTACGTACACTTCTATATTCGGATCTATTTTTTAATAGTAAAATAAGCAAGTTTGATGATAAATTGGAATTTTGTATAATGCCTGGACTTACCAACGAGCTGGATAATGGTGGATATCGTATCCAGGAATGGATAACTACAATCTTCTGCAATTTCTTTCTTCTACGGCAAATCCAACCACATCGATGATGAACAGCAGTGTCTTTTATGTGACCGCGGTCGAAAAGTTTTATTTTTGCACTAATTTGCCTTGTAAGCAATTAAAATGAAAAATGCACGCTTTTTCTAATATCAAGACAGTTTTTGAAGTGCACGAGCAAATCCGTTTTTTTTTGTTTCGTATATCAGCGCAGCGCAAAGTATGGTTTTTTTGATAGGAGGGAATTATGGGTAAAACTGGAAATAGAAAAGGACGGCAAATTTGAATAAACCAAATGGTAAAAGAGGATAAAATCGTCAAGGCATTTTAAGCATCGAAGTTACGCGGTAAATTTAAATATTTATTCCTTTTCCAATTAAGGCAAAACTTATAGCAAATAAATAATAATTAGGCAACTTAATTTTAAAAACCTACAGAAATAGAAAGTTGAAGCTAAACTTTCGCAAAAATAAACAAAAAAAAGAAATTCTAATTTAAGAAACAAATAGAAAATTCATGTTCCCAAATTTTGCATTTAAACTAAAAACGGAAAGTATGCGGGGACAAAGCATTCCGGCTCCCCTGAAAATACCCAGGCTGTGGTATTTTCTGAATTACGCATTAGGGAGAGGACACAATTTTACCAAAGGGCGTTTAACCAAACCTTTGGCCGTTCTGACTGTAGCAAACCTAGCAATATTATCCGCACCTGGATGCAATTGTTCTATGCGTCCTAGTACCCAATCTAAAGGAGAGTTTTGATCGTCTTTGATCAAGACCATCGTGTTCGTAGCAACCGGAGAATTAGCATGATTCCACTTAGCCCGCTGTTGCAAATTATGTAGGTAGTCCTTGTGCCATCGGCGCCAAAAATCGCGATGAAATTTTTGTAATAATTGCCATCGAGAATGTCGATTTAATTGTAAATGACCGGTGTCCGGTTCTGGAATCGCTGTTAGAGGTTCTGAAGCAAAAAAAGTGTGGTTTGCACCCTGTATGCAGATACTTCACATGTATGTGGGCAATGAGTAGTTGTGTAAAATGAGAATTGCTGGGCAAAAGAATAGAATATTTTTTGTCGTAATCCAATTCTGAATTACACAATCTACCACCGACTCGTAAAATGTTATTTTGATCAAGAAATGGATTTAATTTTCTAAAAACCTTGGGCAGTGGTTTCCCTTCTAGCAAAAGAGTAATTTCGTTTTCGAAATATTTCGATTGAACGTGTTTAATTAGCACAACTGTTGCAATTTGCAGTTCGTAAAAAAGAAGCCATGGAGAAGTAGTTTGAATCCTTTCCTTATGAAATTTACGAGCACGTATATTGTGAATGAAACGTAATACATAAGCAAGAAGCCTAATAAGTTTTACAAAATTCGAAAATTTATTGAGCAATGAATCCAAAAAATTTGGAAGAATTATTGTGTTAAGGATAATTTTGCGCTCTTCTTAGAGAGCTTCGGCAGGAGCAGAAAATTTTATTTGTGTGAATTCCCATGATTCCTGTGGCGTACAAAGAAATTTGGGTCCATGCCACCAGAGGGCGCAATTAATTAAATCCGCAGGAAGCAAACCACGTGACCCGGGATCCGCGGCATTAAGTTCCGAGGGAACATGGTTCCAATCGCACGGATCAATTTTTTCTTGTATGTATGTGACCCTATTAGAAACAAAAGTTCGCCAGGTATAAGGAGAACCCTTAATCCAAGATAGGGCAACCGTACTGTCCGTAAAAGACATAATACTTTGAAAAGTAATTTTATTTGCAAATGCAGTTTTAACAAAATTTACTAATTTGGCGAGCAACACTGCCGCACAAAGCTCTAATCGCGGAATGCTTATTCTTTTTACCGGTGCGACTTTTGTTTTGGCACAAATAAAATAAGATTTAATTTCTTCGTTTTGATACGCAATACGAAAGTATACGCATGCGCACATACCGCGTTCTGACGCATCCCTAAATCCGACAATTTGGCAAAAAAGTAAATTAGAAAGGTCAATCATGCGCGGGATATGAAAGTTGGTCAAAAGCTTTAGTTCGTTTTCAAATTTTTCCCACTTAGAAATAATTTCGAGGGGTGCTAATTGATCCCATGGCAATTTCATCAACCACAGGTACTGAATTAAATTCTTTGCAAAGAAAGTAACCGGCGCGAGCATCCCCAAAGGATCGTAACATTTAGCAAGGGTACTTAGCAAATTTCGCTTGGTACATAATTTTGTAGAGCATGCAAAAGAGTCAAAAAAATCATCGGTTTGAGGGTGCTACCTTAACCCTAGTATTTTTAATGGGGTAGTATTTTCAAGATCCAAAGAAAAGTCTTCAGATTGTACGTGGCTTTCAGGCAAACCACAAAGCAATCTAGGCTCATTTGAAGCCCATTTTTTAAGCTCGAATCCTGCACGACCTAATAATTCGATCAATTGAGTTTTCATAAGCATTATGATCTCAAAATCTGAACAAGATACGGCGCAGTCATCTACATAAATCGACTCTTTGATAATAGTAGAAGCAAGGGGAAGATCTTAGTAGTCATCTGCCAATTGAAGCAAGGTCCGAATAGCCAGATAGGGAGAACAGTTTATCCCAAAAGTTACCGTTTGTAACTCGTAATCTAGCATCGGGTTTAAAACGCTATAGAATTCTTTGATATTTCCTTCGATTCTCCTCTACATCTATCATACGGTACATTTTAGAAATATCGCTAACAAAACAATATTTATGTAGCCGAAAATTTAGCAAGATTGTTACCAAATCTCTTTGTAATTTAGGACCTGTGTACAGGAACTGATTAAGACTGGGTTTATTTAGACTGTGACTCGACGCGTCATACACCACTCGTACGGGTGTAGAACTAGAATCTTTTTTGACAACCGCGTGGTGTCCAATGTAGAAGTATTCGTGTATTTCAGAATTATTAGGGGGTGAATCGACGCGCATATGTATCATATCTAAATATTCTTGCATAACCTTAGAATAAGCAAGACGCATTTTTTCATCGTTTTGTAAACGTTTCTCCAGTGAGTAAAATCGGCGAAGCGCAAGGTATCAGGAGATGTAATCTTAAAGGGCAAAGAGACCGTATACCTACCCTCAGAATTGCGTGTAGTTGTATCTACAAAGTATTTTTCGCAAAAAATATCTGAAGGAGATTTTGTATGCACGCTGGGAACCTCTTCTATCTCCCAGAATTTTTTTAATGTATTATTTAAATCGGTAGTGGACAGAGTAGTAAGATAAGACGCGATATTTTTTGTAGCACCCGCAGAATTATTTAATGGCATTTTACCTATTAAAGTCCACCCGAAGATTGTATTATTACAGGTTGGAATATTTGATCCAAAGTAAAAGCGACCGTCTTGTAAAAGGGATCCGTAAAGATCCGCGCCTATAAGCAATTGTATCCCCATTTGAAGATACCACTGGGGGTCAGCTAATTTTAGCCCCTTTATATAATCGAGAGAATCTTTGTTAAATGACGTATTTGGCATAGCCTCACAAACTTGATCCACTAGTATGCTTTCCAAATTAAAAATTTTTGTTTTATTTTCAATTGGAGCAATTTGACATTGTACTACGTAGTGCGCAGAAGTAGACATGCCGCCTAAACCACTAACATTTAGAGAAATGTTTGTGTTAGGAAGGCCTAGCATGGAGGCACATTTTTTAGTAAGAAAAGAGCTTTGGGCCCCATTGTCCAAAATAGCTCGAATTTGATGCCAATTCCAGTAAATGTCTTGGATATGCAATAACACCGTCGAAAGCAAAGACAAAGCAGGTACCATAATTATTTCAGAGTTGTGCATTTAAAAACAGCCACTTATCATCACATCTTCATGTTTATATTAATTAGAAAACGAGATTTATTTTCCAGGCCATTCTCGACATCTAAAGTGTCCTAAAAAGTATGTCCCGGGGACAGCTAATTATAAACGTTCCTGGAACGTTTTTTGGTGATGTCCCCGGAACGTCTTTTATGATTTCGGGACGTCCCCGACCCACAGGGACTTAAAAAGTACGTCCCGGGGACGAAGTGTGCTATTAGGCAGTGGCGGTCTCAGCGGGGGGGGGGGGGGGGGCGATTGCTCCCCCTTACAGAAAGATCCTTTAAAGGCATTCTAGAATCTCTCCACAGTATTTTGGGATAGTTTGACCTTCAACAAGTTTTGTACAAAAACATTTCCGACATAAAAAAGTATTTTTTACCTGAACATATTCATACCAAGTTTTATACAACGTGAAGCCAATACTATAAACTGTTTGGTTAATCCAAAACACAAATTCTTTAACTTTTATTGGGAGTAGTCAGTGGAAACAATATTGGTCAGATCAGGTTAGAGGCAACGAACAAGTTTGGCGATATTTTTCTGTTGATAAAAACATTCTTGGATATTTGCCAGTAAGTAATGCTTCCTCAAAAAGCTCTAATGCCTCAGAAAACTGAAAACATAAGTACTTAAAAACACTATGACCGAAATTCTTCTGATGGGCTTCGCGTTGCTGCATATCAACAGACATATTGAAATGGACATTGAGCGAGTCCTTGAGCGGTTTGTCCAAAAAAACCGGAAACGATTTTTTTTTTGAGATAGGCATCTTATGTTTGAGATATGCAATATAAAAGGTAATGTTCCAACTTAAAAAGCTTTTTAGACCTAAAAAAAAAGTATTTAGCTATTTGATTTTGTTTGTGGTTTGTTTGTTATCTATGTTTTTTATTACTGAAAAAAATATACGTAGTTACTCAAGCGCGGATTTCAGGGAGATAGTAGGCGAGTCGTTAGCCACTCCTACCTCGGCTTTCATTTTTTTATAAAAACATTTAAAAAATCAAAAGTAGGGCATACATTGCGGCGCTATAACACATTTAATATTTACGGATTAGTTTAATTTTGTGTTAAAAATGGCATTTGTAGTGTCATTTTCTTAATTAAACCATTGATATATTTAAAATTTGAGTTTAATTTTAAATCAAAAAGTGCATTTTTTAGTACATAAAAAATGTATGAAATAAACGACTTAAAATCTGAGTACCCCCCCCCCTAGATTTATGACAAATCCGTGCTTGTAGTTACTAAGTTTTGTTTGCATATATTGATATATTCCTCAGAAAAGCTATGCTTTTATTCTAGTTTTTTTTTGGGAAAGTAAACAAACTATGCAATATTAGGGAGTTATTGGACGTTACTCTATAAGGTTTTACCATAATAAGGGAAAACCGTATTTTATTTAGTAGGATAAATCTTAACCATAACCATAAAAAGTGTTATTGGAAGGCGCATTACTTTTCCTTATTCCTAACCTAAAATTTCCAACCTTGTAGGGGTTTTCCCTGATAAATTCTCACAAAAGAATTATATCGTCAGTGTAGCCTTGTACCTTATAGGTTTCTCCAATTTATTCATTTTTTCACATAAATTTTAAAAATCTACAAGACTGCTTTTGTTTATAAACAAAAAAACTAAAATGCAAAGAATATTAAAAAGTCGTATCGAAAAACAAACCAACCATCACTATTATCCGTGCTAATTGAGGTTATGTTTAAAGATAAGGGACGTACGATAACTGTACCGAATTAAGGGAACACCGTATTTTATTACGGTTCCCTTAATAAAAACAAAGGTCACGAGCATAGTCAGATATAAAATGTCAATTTTCTTTAATAAGGGAACGCGAATGTACGCCCAATAAGTCCCTATTAGCTTTTTTTAGTGATTTCGTTTTGCGTTTTGTTGTAAAAAATGACGTACAACTATTTGTTTCTTGGGAAATTAAACAGCTAATTAGTGGATATTGTTTTAATTTATAACGATGCACAACAACCCGCCGCAGAAGCTTGTCCAGCGGCGTAGCGAGACCTAAAGGGCGAGGGGGGGAAGGGGGGGCGAAGGCTCAAACAAGAAACACAGTTGTTGGTACCTAGGTACACAACAGAGTACGTGAGTAGATAAAATGTATTACCACAGTTTTTATATATAAGAAGATTTTTCTACATTTTATGTTAACTTTAAACTAAAAATTAAATCTACAAGTTTTTACTGACACCATGTAGTCCAGTATCACATAGAAACCAATAGTATGGCTATATTCCCGCTCAATACTAATTATATCTAACGCATTCAGGTTGTCTTCCGTCATTTGTGACCATTCACAATTTTTTTTTTTTAGTCTGTTAAAAGTGCGCTCAGCTTCCGCACTACTAAGAGCAATAATATTCATTATTTGGTATAATTTAAAAATGTTTGGGAAGCTGTTGCTAAAACTGTTTTTATCATAAATTGCAAAATTTCTTCGGGTTTCCCGATTTCGTCTTTTAATTCGGATATCAACAAATAAAACGATTTATATCTATCTATTAAGTCAGCGAGACATTTTAAATTGTTTTCTGAATCGTTTACATTAATTAAACAATCGAATTTTTGGGAAACTTTTAAAAAATCTTGAAATCTTGTTTCAAGCGTCTCTATAAGGATATCCAATGTCACATATCCAATGTCACTATGCTTGGGTGAGCACTAATAGAAGGTACCTACCTACCTATCCTAAGCATATTAAAATAAACAATCATTGGGAAAATAAGAAAAATATATTTTCTTTTTCAAGGCATAAGAGAAAGACTTCGTATTATGGTTTACTCATTGGTCAGTAATTGTCACATATTTTTTGGGGCGCGCGTAACTTTTTTTATTATACACTGCTTACAAATAATCTTTATTTGTGGGCGTCTTTAAAATGTAAACGGCTTAATTAAAATAAAAATGGTTTTATACTTCTTTTTATGTTACTGTAGTGTTTATGGGGTGGCGAAGAATCCCCCTGACACTTACATTAATGGAGATATGTCATTATTTGATCCTTTTATTTAGTTATGAGAACGTTCAGCGATTAGGGGTTTTTGCCAATTTATATGTATCATATTTCAACGAATCATTTACATACTTTTACACTCATGTCTTGGAAAAATGTTCCCTAGTTGAAACATTTTTGAAGAGGCTTTTGAAAACAGCGTACTGTTTTGTTTTATATATTTTTGTATTCTGTAGTTTATGTTCAGATTTTATGGCGTAATTATGTTATTTTCAATACAAGTAAACAAGTCCTAATATAAATTAAAGAAAAAATCAATCCTACTATCCTACTTATGTTAGAAATGCGAAAGTTTGTGTGTTGATATGTGTTTGTGGTTGTTCCTTAATCACGCAAAAATGGCTAAACCGATTTGGATAAAATTTAATAAGAAGATAGGGTGTGACCTGCTGTATTGACTTATAGATTACTAATTGTTTTTGGCTATTTAAATGAAACATCTGTATATTATGAAGATATCTTGATTAGGTGGAAGGTAAGGGAAGGAAGGGGGGTGGGTGGAAGGGTAAAGAACGAGAGTGGGAGAGGAGCGGGTGGTAGGGGTTGGATTAATTTGGTAGGAGTAAAAAAAACGGGTATTTACCTAGCTAAACCATAATTTAAAAAAAATTAGTTGAATGTGTGTGTTTCTAGTAATGGTATAATACTTGCACATCATTTAAGTATACGTCAAAAATATTTTTGAAAATTAGATGAATTTTATAGTGATATTTAATAATAATTAACTGAATTTTTATAAATCTTGCTTGTGAAAAGTTTTTTATTCTTGGGTTTAGGAAGTTAAAATAAAAAGCTTTCGATACAAGAGTGTTTTTTTCCATGTCCCTTAACGTCCGATAAAAATGACGTGATAAGTGTATAACGAAAGCCGATTTACATGATTTTTTAAATTGAACACCTTATATATTTCCAAATTCTTCATATTCTAAGAAAATATGTTTTTAACAATATCATTTGCCATGGACCAAGTACTCTTACATCAAATTTTTTTTATCTCAGCTTTCTAGAACCAATAATAAAAAGTTTGCCACGGGGGAAGGTTTATAAAAAGTCACCCTGTGCATAAAATTTTAAGAAGACGAAAATAGGCGCTAATTTTTTTTTAGTTTTTTGATCAAGGTTGAACAATAAAGCTACAAACCAATTATCACAGAAAGTTTAGACACCTTATATAAACTTTTATAGCCTTCAATTTATTATGAAATTACGAACAAATCTTTTATAAATGAGCTAGCAAAATTTAGCTAAATTTTGATAGACATTGTAAGAAAAAAACTATTTTTTTTTTTAGTTTGAAATTTTCTACTCCAATATATGATTATGTAATATGGTGCCAAAAATACTTATATAACTTCGAAAGTCGCAAATAGACGCAAACTATATTTTGCTGCACCAAAGAAGAGAATGTTGGCTTTGACTTTACAGAAAATGAAAAATATCTTTTTTTACCTTTTTTTTAAATACCTTTTAAAGTTTGACAATATAAAAAATGCCTTATTATTTTGTAGCATTTTTGAAAAGTCCCAAAAAATAAGATAATTGAAATAAATTAATATATTACGATTATGTTCAATTAACCAGCACAGAGCTCTATATCTCCCGACCATAACATAATAAAATCTTTAAAGAGTTTTACAGAAAAAAACGACTCATTGATGCAATTTAAATTGTGCAAGTTTGCGCTTTTTTTTCGTATGGCCATGCCCTACAATCAGAATAATATTATAATGGTTGAACAGCAGGGACATATGTATTTTAAAAAATAATTAAAAAAATAATTTATTTAAAGTTTCATTTTAGAGTTTTTGTCCTCTCAGTTTCTTCATTTCGCCCTCTGTGCGATATGTTTAAAAACAAAAAATAGGTGGAACTGTGTATGTGTCAAAAAAGTGGTCCGGTTGAACTGGGAATGAAATGTATTTATTCGTGTGAGTTTTGTTACGTTACAGTTAGCAGTAAGTAAGCTATTTTTCCGTATTCTTAAAAAAAAAATCCAGCATGTAAGTCAAAAATAATAAACTTTCCCGCTATCGGCGTGCGTACATCTCGAAAGAAGCAAATAGGAAATTGTGTTTGCCGAGTTGCAACCCCGCAGTCAGAAAATTACCTTCACTGTTCGCAATATGTCAGACAGTGCAAACAGTAATGACGTCACCACGACGATGGCGCAAACAGTGATCAAGCTCGTTATTAAGTGCCCTATCCTTTTTGTGCCAATGCAAGTAAACAAAAACAAGGGGATCGGCGACTTTCTTTCAATAAATTAAAGTTATTTTAATATGTATAGGGTGACAATAATGCTCTTGCATATTTCCCCAAAAAAGCATATTTCAAAACTAATAAAAAATAGTAGTTTTCACAACTAGTGGTTAAAATAGTACTTTAACAAGCGTTGGTTTAAATAACGAGCGCAGCGAGGTATTTAAAAACGCGAGTAAATCAAATTTTATTGAAAAAACTTTTCAAGAACAAGCTTTTATTAAAGGCACTCAAAAGTATAAAATAATTTTTTATCTTTCTTATACCATAATAAAAGCCATGGGCGCAAATTAAAAATTTTGACTTCAGGTATCGTATATCGGTTACATACACGATTTATCTAAGAAACAGTTGTATTACTCTATAACCTAATTAAGGACATTTTTAAAGGCTTGGCAAGCACGGCAATCTCACTTGTTCTTAGCTTCTTTAGATGAAAGCATTATGTTTATCATTCGAATAGAAGAAGAATTTAGTTCTTCTTTTGTAGTTCTCTCTTTGTCACCGTAAAGTTAAAATTTTTAATTTGCGCCCATCGCTTTTATTATGGTATAAGAAAGATAAAAAATTATTTTCTACTTTTGAGTGCATTTAATAAATCTTTGTTCTTTAAAAGGTTTTGTTAATAAAAATTAATTTTTTTAATTTTTAGATTTGTACCCTCAATCGTCCATTTTGAATCCGCCATATTAAAATTTTCAAATCTGATCAAAAATTCATATCCCCTTACCGAAAAACCCCTGTATGCCAATTTTGATTTAAATCAAACAAAATAAATCTTTAGAAGGAGGGAATCGTTAAAGGAGAGTGTATACTTAATAATACCATATTATTGTATTGTCGCCGCAACTATAAACGTATACCAAATTTGAACCCACACCCTTAATTTTTAGATTTGTACCCTTCTGAATCCGCCATATTGAAATTTAAATTAATAATCCCTCTCCTTAAAAACCCCTGTATGCCAATTTTGATTGAAATCGAAAAAACTAAATCTTTTTCCCCATCCACTTCCCTCGTTAGAACTATAAAAGCATACCAAATTTGAACACAATCGGATATGGGTAAGTCAGTTAAAATTGGTTAGCAAAACACAACCGAAAATCGTCCATCTTGAATACGCCTTATTGAATTTTCAAAATCTGATCAAAAATTCGTATTCCTTATCCCCAAAAGCCCCCGTATACCAATTTTAGTTGAAATCTAACAAACTTAGGTGATTTCCGCCCTCCACTCCCCTCGTAGGGGCGGAGGGGTGCCTAATAATGACATATTATTATATTGTCACAGAATCTGATTAGAAATTCGTTATCCCCATCCCCAAGTGCCTCAACACACCAAATTTCAACGAAATCGGGCGTACTTCAACTGTACCCCCCCCCCACACACCCCCTTCGAGTAGAGGGGGATCTGTCAATTTCATCACACTATATTCTTGTGTTGTCGCCGCAACTATATAAGAATACCAAATTTGAAGCCGATCGGATGTTGGGAAGTTGGTCAAAATTAAGTTGCAAGATTCCACCCGAAAAAACATATTTACATACATTGTGAGTTAAATAAAATCTTGTAAAAAAGCACAGTTTAGCCGCGAGTTATTAACCAAGAAACACAGGAAAATACTTTTAAAAATCTCGAACGAAGAGCACTTTTCGCAACACACCATCTTTACACTATAAATCAAGGCGGCTGGTAAATGAAATAACAATGGTTTCCATAGCGATGTATGTTTTTATTCGGTGACGTTCATGTTGCGACATTTTAATTTTTGACAGTTTCATATTTTGACGATGTTTTAAATGATTTTTTCGTAAATACTTGGTGAAAACTACCGGAAATGGCTTAATTTTTAGGCAAGAATAATTAGATTTTTTCAATATTACTATTTTCCACTATTTCTCTTTAATTTTGGGTAAAAAACGGGCAGAAATTTTTATTTGGCGCCCATTATAAAAAAAAATGTTTGCATCGGTAACCAAAAAAGCCATGCTTTAGTTATCTGCAGACAGTTATTAAGATTATGTTTTTAATGAAGGTATAAAAAAATAATTTTATTTATCGCATTTTCAACCGCATATTTCCCCAGAAAATACACATGGTCACATCAATAGCTCTTAATTTGTGTAAAAATTATTAATTGGTAAGAACTGAATCTTTTTTCATACTAATTTCTGATACTTATTATTAAAATGGGAAGTACGGAATCGTCTCTCATATTTCAGTATGATTTTCCTTATAATTGCTTTTAAGCCTTAAAAGAATGGTCTCTGTTTGCGCAACATTAGCATAGCAAAGGTCTTGCCGTATCTTTGGATTCTGATAACAATGACAGATTTTAATGTGCCCACGATTTATTAAAAAATACAAAATTGGTTGTATAAAATAGAAAAAAGAGCATTGTACAAAACGAGCCACAAAAAAATGGCTACAAACACCATGTCACGTTTTAAATATTTATTGCAATATCACAAATTTTAAGGGGGGGGGGCTGCAGGTAGTCCAACACCAATTTTTCGTTATCCGAAAAAGATCTTAACATCCTTGCTGTAATATTTTCTTCTCAGATTTTACCGCAGAACGGCATAACTGTAAAATGAATATAATACTCCGTCGTCAAGTTTTATATAATTGGGTTCTTCTTCTTTAAGGAACGTTGGATATCATAAGCACAACTTTTACCTACTGCCTTTCTGAAGGGTGTTGTAGTACAAACACCAAACCATTGTACAAGATTTTTAAGCCATGATATTCGTCTTCGACACGGACTTTTTATGCCGCTAAACACATAACATCGAAGCACACGAATTCGGAAAATAGTATTAGGATGGCGACTATTTAAAAATTGTTTTATTTTGATAAAAAATGATAACAGGTAACGGTTGGGTCAACATAGAGAATAAAGAGACCTGGATGTAAACCCAAAGCACAGTGTTGGTAAAACGTCTGGCGTCTTAAGAACAAGACAATAAGTTCACCCTGTCCAAAAGGGATAAGAAAAAGACCGAAAGCACGATGAACATCAAAATAAAGACGAAGAAAAGAAATATTTAAAATACCGAAATTCGGGCGATAAGGATAACATTTAGATCAGACAAGGTGAGTCTTGAGAAATTCATCTGCAACTTCTAAGAACTATTCTAAGGAGCTTGCTGGATATGTTAACGGTGTAAACTTCTAAGTCAACAGAAAAAGGTATGTCGACCAAAAGGTCGAGGTCTAGGACACCATGCATGTTTAACTCGTATGTGTACAATAACCATACGTTAAATTGCCAGAGGTGAGGTAAAGACAGCAGCACCTTGGAAATTAAGGTAAGAAACTCTAAAGAGGCCCAAGCATAGAGAAAGTAATAGCTACGCGAGAGTGACCGATACTGTGTTATACTTGGGGAACATTGTTTGACGGCGACACGAGCGCAGCCGGTGGCTACAGGAAGGAACTACTTGTACAGCCAGACGCATAATAAAACACATATCTTGTTTTAGTTATTTTTTTGCAGAAACTTACTTATTTAATAATAAAAAGATATGAAAAAACTTAACAGGCGCTGTTTTCCATACTTTTTAGTTTTAAAAAAGCAATGCATTCGAGAAAGGTTTTAGCTCTATACAAACTTTAACCAACTTTGTACTGTCCCATGCAGCTAAAAAAGTTTCTTTAGCTTACAAAAAGTTTTTTGGACCATTTAAAAATCTAAAATAGGAGGAGGGGGTTATAACTCTGTTGAGAAATATTATCAAATATTAAAGAAAAAATACCAGTACAAAAGTCTTCCAGAATTTATAAATGTTTTGACCTATATCTCTTTATTGGTTATATTTTAACCTATTATCTTCTTGCTTAACTTTGTATTGGTTAAGCCATAATAATTAAGTCTTAAAATATTTTAGCATAATTTAGGGGGTACCGTTTTTGATTAAGCAATTTTTACTACGTTTTTCACATTTTTATGCAATGATTTTGCATACATTTTAAAGCTTTTCTTCCACACTTTCGATTTCTAGAATAAAACACTGAAATTTTTCAAGTTTTCTGTCTTTTTAGCGTAAAAAAAATACTGGCAAACAATTTTTTTCTCTGTTAAAATGAAAAATATTTAGAGAGAGATGGCAGAATTTTAGAGGTAGATGGATATTTTAGTGACGTGTAATAGTATTTTTAACAACTAGTGGCTAAAATAGTTAGTGCTTTTTTACAAGCGTTGGTTTAAATAACGAGCGCAGCGAGGTATCTAAAAATGCAAGTCAAAAAGCACAGTTTAGCCGGGAGTTGTTAACATTATTTTTTTAAATACCTTTTTCAAAAAATCCAAGAACAACAGGAAAATACTTTAAAATCTCGAACGAAGAGCACTTCTTGCAACACACCATTTTTACTTGTTGTTGCGACATTTTAATCTTTGACAATTTGATATTTTGACGATATTTTTAAAAGATTTTTGCGTAAATACTTGGTGAAAACTGGCGGAAATGGCTTAATTTTTGGGCAAGAATAACTAGATTTTTTCAATATTACTATTTTCCGCTATTTCTCTTTAATTTTGGGTAAAAAACAGACCGAAATCTTTTTTTGCACCCGTGATCAAAAAAAAAAGTTTTTTTGCATCGGTAATCAAAAAAGTCATGCTTTAGTTATCTGAAGACAGTTACTAAAATCATATTTTTGATAAAGGTATAAAAAAAAATATTTAAGGTTGTGGAAGAGAGGCAGCAGGCTATAAAAAAAGTATTTTAGAGAAAGATGGACATATTTAAAACAAATGTTTACTAAAAAATTTCTTTTATGTCATCAGTCTGTCATCTTGAGTGGTGTCGTGCATATGATTTTAATTTTGCAATTTTTATCCAAAAAACGTGTTCTACTAAAGTGTATCTAAGCTCATTTAAAAATAATTTAACAGGTATTTAATAACATTATTTTAAGGGTCATCATGGCTTAACCATATGAATCATCACAATATTTTCTTCAGGGATTGGGCTTGGAAAAATCTGAACCCCAATTTTCGGCACTCTTCAAATAGTCCCATGCTCTCTAGCTTTAATTAATGGTATTTTAGAGTTTACAATAAGTTGTTAATCCACTATATAGCTAATCCCATAAACTGCGGCGATTTCCAACCAAAACTGATTAAAAGAACTCACTTTTGAAAATCCGCTTGCCAGGCTTGACAGACTTTGACAAGCGGTGACAAAAAGCGGCAGGTACAAAATTAACTTTGTTTGAAATATATTTCGACATTGAAAAATGTTATGCCTTTTTTTCATGATCATATAGAAAGAGATGAACGGGGCAAGGTAGGTGTTTACTTGGTACAAGCATTACTTTCACTCGCCGCCCCAATGCGCTATGCGCTAAAGGATCGTAGTTCCTGCGCGGCCCTATCTTTCTGTGAGTCTCCGTAAATTATTATGTTGTCTCGTGGCTCGAGTCTAATAGAAGTATTAAATCCGACACATCAAGCTGACATTTCGTATTTTAATGCTTTAGAAAGTTGCCCAGCCATTCCAGCGTAACGGACGCACATTTTGCACGATTTTTTTAAATTTAAAAATAAATATTGCCATTAGGCACTGCAAATATGTTAACGCTGATATCAAAAAGTAAATACATTAATTTTACTGAAACAATTCAAATGTAAACCTATTTTTTCTCTACTTATTAAGTTGGTAAAAGCCTTTTAATATGCATAACAGACGCAACAGGAAAAAGAAGCATACCTTCATTCATTTTTGTATTATTTATTTATTTGCCAATAGGACCTCAAAAAATGCCAAAATTTAATATAATCGTAAATCGTATTTTACCAAAAAACGAAAAGGTTAAGAATTGAACAAACAAAATGTTGCGTAACGGACGAAACGTAACGGACGGAACACTATTTCCACTCAAAATAGAAAATCACTTTTCTTGTAATTTAAATATTAAATTACAAGAAAAGTGATTTACGCAAAATGAATAAATCTTGGTAATACTAGCAAATCTACTTTATTGATTTTTTATAGAATAATTTCATGGATAGTGTGCAAAAATATTTCAGAGTAAAAAGTTTAAGCTAATCTTTTAATATAAGAAAAAGCCTAAATTTCATGTTTTTGACATTTTTTCTGTCACAAAGAAGGATGTTAAATTACTTTTTTAATAGAAACAGTTTCTGCTTTTGGAGGCAAATTAAAAAATATATAATTGGTCACAAAGAATAGGTTAATGCCTTCGTTAATTCGTATTTTGCGATATTACCCGTGGTGGACTTTTAGCTGGAATGGCTGTGCCATCTCTGGTCGTTGGGTTTACTATCCTGAGCGATTAATCTTACTTATCAATTATCACCTAAACCTAAACGTGCATATTTTATGCGATTTGCAAGATGTATATGTACATGGAAGTACTTATCCTATTCAGCACGCAACTAAAAAAATATCATACTTCGTGTATTAAGAGATAGAAATGATTTTGGTAATTTTCAAACCATATAAAAAAAAGTACCTCAAGGGTTCCCCAGGGATCCAATTGGGTCTCCTTTTTTTTTCTGGAATCAATTAACTTAAAGATCGTAAGACATTGCAGAAGGACTTCTGAATGTAGCTAATTAGTTTGACTTAAGTGCTTTTAACGGTTTTAACCTGAGTGAGTAAGTGCGCCTGTATGTCTTTTACCCTAAACCGTGAAGTAATAAGATAATATCATATATGTATGATTAGATATGATAAGATTACCAGAGCTCAAAAAATTGCTGGTTATGTTGCAAGGAACACTAGAAATTTTAGTACTGAACTCAGCCTACCCCTCTTTGATAGCCTGGTCTAACCGATTCTGGATTATGCAAGCGTGGTATGGTCTCCACACTTTAGTGTTGGAACGGTTAGGTTAAAATTCATTGAGCGAGTTCAGAGAAAGTTCTTAAAATGCATGTATGACAGGACCCAGCAAACATCGTTCTACTGGTACTTTACTAACATTTTTGAATCCTCTACTAAGTATTGTGTTTTTGCTGTTGTCTGCCACAACGTCTTCAAAGTGTTGATAAAGCGTCGCCTAGTTCAATTTGGCAATAATTTTTTGGTCACTGCAATGACCATTGCAGCACTTTCAACCGATATAACTTTTTCAGTTAACTTAATTGAAAAAAAAAACATTTCTTACAAAACCCAAAGAAAAAATCTCAGAAAACAAAAATACATTTTTATACAAATAAATGGTTGATACGGTTTTGAAAACACAAGAATGGATATATGGACGTGAATATTTATTTATACACACACTTAATATCGGATTTTCGGCTTCATCTATGGACCCAATTGACATGCGACGGGCCAGTTTAGTGATAATATTTATTACGAAACCTCACCAAAACACGCGCGCTTCACATATTAAAAATATTTAAAGGTTTTTTTTTTTTAATTTAATTTTTAGGTTACATTTTTTGTTTTTGGATTGGAGCCAAAATAACCAAAATATATTTATCTCTACCTTAAAACTAGTTTTACACAGAAACCCAAAGAAAAAATGGCAAAAAAAACAAAAATACATTTTTATACAAATAAATGGTTGATGCGGTTTTGAAAACACAAGTATGGATGTATGGATGTGAATATTTATTTATACACACACTTAATATCGGATTTTCGGCTTCATCTATGGACCAAATTGACATGCGACGGGCCAGTTTACTGATAATATTTATCACGAAACCTCACCAAAACACGCGCGCTTCACATATTAAAAATATTTAAAGTTTTTTTTAATTTAATTTTTAGGTTAGATTTTTTGTTTTTGGATTGGAGCCAAAGTAACAAAAAAATATTTATCTCTACCTTAAAACTAGTTTTAGTTTCAAAAATCTACTACTACTTTTATAGAATGTTTGATGTTATTTTGGAAAAAATAATGTTTTTTAAGGTTGAATCAACAGCTCAAATTGCTGTACTTTAGCAAATAATGTTTTTTTTTCACTATTTTGTCCACTTAATATGAATAAGGGGCGGGGCTTTGTTTGCGGAGCGAGCCGAAAGAACCCGATAGCTAAAATTACTATGTTTTAGATGAAAATGTTTTTCTCTAACTAACAACGCGAAAAAACCCGACAGCTAAACTTGCTGTATTATAGCCAAAAATATTATTTTCTGTTTTTACAACTTTATTGCTCCATTTTAGTTTTTATTGGTGTCAGAACTGATTTAAAAAAGCTACAAAGTTTGGCTTTAATGTATAGCCAAAATTCTGTATATTTTTCTACCCAAAGAATAGTATTTTTGAGCAAAGTTTAATAAATACTTTTGCTTTTAATACCAGTATGTTCATCAAAATGGGTTGCGCTTACATTATGAAAGCCAAAAGTATTACAAAAACTAAGCAAGCTAATTTACAACTAAAAAGGTACTAACAAAACGTTTTCACAGTTTTACTTTGGTCATAAATTGTAATGTGTACAATGTGTGTTATTTGGGATTTTTTCCCTCGGGATAAAAGTAGGTTAGATTCTAGTTATATAATGTACTATTTCAACCTTTTAAAATACTAAATATCCGTTAGTGGCATTGACACTTCTAAACCGTGGCTTTTTTCCATTTAAACATTTGTTTACCCTTAGGTATTGTTATGTTTAATTTGATTAATTTATGAATACATTTTAAATGTCAAGCTAATGGAGTCTCTAAACAAACACCTTATTATTTTAAATAATAAACTTGTGCATGGTATCTCATATTATCGCAAGGGCATCTTGTCTTACTGACGAATACAAAAGTGACATTTTTGAAGAACTGACCTTTTTTCGAAAAAAAGCAACCGAAATGTTTAACATACAAAAATAGAAAAGGCTAACTAAAAAGCCAATTATAAGAATTTGCAGAACGAATGCCTATAATTTAGCAAAACAATACAATGTAAAAACGTACTATCCTAAAATTTACAAGAACAAATCAGTACTGAGCAAACATTTTAAAATGACAAAACTGTGTAACGGCAAAACACTAATTGGTCAGAACGTACTGGCCTAAAACCTTACAATACTAAAAGGTTACAAGGTCAAATCCCTACAAACCTAAAATGGTGTAACATATTGCCGCTAGATGGCGCTGCGGTGTGATGGACTCCGTTTGATTTGTTAAACCGGATTTACAATTAAGCAAACAAGCAAGCAAACAGGTGTGGCAACATTAACCCTTTTTTTGAATTTTCTCGGAAAGTATGCTATTTTAAGACAAATAAAGAATCTTAAAACAATGAGGGAATTCTTAGCTTGCTAACACCAATGGAATTTTCTGGTTTTATTGGTTCATTTCGATGAAATTCGGAAAAAAAACAAAACGACAGCTGATGCATATTGGTCGAACACCTGACCTCTATAGCCAATGTCATTTCTTATTTGTCGGCTATGTACGGCCATCTAACGGCAATATATTACACAGGTTTTGCTGTGTCGCTATCTAGCGGGAATATGTTACACTATTTTGTTTTTGTACACTTTTGCCCTTGTAACGTTTTATGTCAGTCCGTTATGATCTATTTCGATTTTGTGATAGTATAGTTTTGGGCATTTAGTGTTTTTATGTAGTACTGTTATGCACCTGTACTTTTTTATAATTTACCTTTTTTGTAAAGTACTTTTTGATAAATTATACAAGAACAGATTATCTACCTATTCTTTTGATCAAATATTTCAAAAAAGCGAATTTTACAATTTTTTGGTATGAGTGTTAGCCGTAAGATAATTTTGGAAGTATATGTTTTAAGAGTTCACATTGGCTGCTGTATTTTAACACTTAAGTAGAATCCTTTTAGATTTCTTCAAGCACATTGCATATTTTTGTTTTGTTTTGTTGCTACACAGTAAAAAATGGAAATTTTGATTTACTCAAAGGCCATTGAGTGAAAAAATATCTCACTGAAAATTGAGTGAAAGTTACTCAAAATAGTGTAATCTAACTCAGGATTGTGTGAAAAGTTCAAACATTACATCAATGTCAATTTTTTGTGGACTTGTTTTAACCTTAGAACATTGAACTACTAGAAGGAGCTTTTTTTCAAACCTATTAGGGTAGGGTGTTTGAGTTCAACATCTTCATCCCATTGTTGTCATGTTACCCTAATACGTTTTCCCCTGTTTTTAATATTATTTAAAATGCCTTCAATAACTTTTAGTCCCGTTAAAAACAAAAATCTGTGTTTCTATAAAAAAAAACCTAAAAATGTATTCAAGTAGGATGTACAACCATAAAAATGAGAAAAAGGTGCTAAGGAAATCCCTATTCACACTGAAATTAATGACAAGTCGGCAACACAGATTTCCTGCCTTTGTTTACCAAGAATGGCCAAATATGACGAATTCTAACCTAATATTTAGTTAATATTTTAATCTAACGTACCTGTGAAACGAAATACGACCATCGATAAAATGTTTGAACTTGTCAATGACATAAACATTTCACACAGACTACTGTGAGTGACTCACTCTATTTTAAGTGAGATATTTTTTACTGTCTATAACTTATTCTGTGCAAGACAGTAAACAATGGTCGCTCCTATCCCAGGCAACCATATCTAATCTGAGGGGGGGGGATCCCCAGGAGGAGAACTTGCTAGGGAAGTGGTCGTGGTTTACAAAAAAGTAAGATGGACATATGCCAACGGATAAAGGTGCGAACAGGAAAAGGATACTCCCGCGGGAGCATTCCCTTCCCCCACTTTCAAGAATACAGACCCTGATAAAAAAAAAGTAGTATTCTAACCTAACCCAATCTTACACAGAAAAAAATGATTGAAAATGAGCCTACTAAATATTTGTTTGCTTTTTATTTAGTCCTTTTAAATACATTTTTGTTAAACCAACATAAAATACTTTAAATTAAACAAAGCTGTGTATTTGGATTTTTTTGGATATTTATTTGCCGTAATTTTCGTTAGATTATCTAAATATTAGTTTCAAGTAACTAAATTAATTCCTCAATCTGTAGATTCTAAATTCAAACACTTGTGTGTTCAACCCAACTAAATCAAAACCCCTACATAACTACATGATTTCCCCATCATGTGATTGATAGATGTCGCTGTTTCTGAAGGTGCACAATGTTATATTTGGGAGTAAACTATAGAATATGGAACTCCCATTTCTTTTTGCTTTGTTTTACTTCTTTTTACAACGTTTCGATTAGTTATATTTATCGGCAATCATCATCAGGTAAATACTCGCGACTGTGCTGTTACCAAACTGTAATATGCGTACAGCATTCGTAAGTTCCAAGCTAAAATGCTCAGTTAATTAATGGAGTCAGTCCTTGCATTAATTTATGGTTGTGGTGTACAAAAATTATGCGTCTTTGTGCAAAAAAGATGGTAACGTCTGCCAAATATCTATGGGTTGTTAAAATGGCTTCAGGTATGTACCTACTTATTACTTAAAAACAAAGGATCCAAAGCGAAAAGAGAAATGATCAAACGATGTTTCGCTCTGGGTAACCAGCGTGAGCTCGTCAGTGGTTCCACTGGTCACCCTCCTCATACATTATTAAACACCACCATACACTTTGATTTCCAACTTTGAATCACTCACAAATAGGCATCGTTCCGCACTGGTACTTATCCAAGTTACCTGATACGGATTCGTCCTGGCGTGTTAATATTTCCAATAGGATTATATGCTCCTGAGGCAATTAAAAATCAAAACTGATTTGGAGGTTTTTTAACTTCTTTGATACTTATTACTTGGTGTAAAAAAACATTGTTACAATTCGTAATGGCGACGGAGGCATTGTAGGTCGTTGGAGTGGCTTGTAGAGCTATCTTCTATCGCGAACTATTGTAATTGTTAAATTTAAATACATTTTCTTTATTTTAACGAAACATTTAGTTAGAAGAAACAATTTTTTATTTAGTTTAAATAACAAATTTTTAAAATTACCTAAATAAAGCACTTTGAAGAATAAATTTGTGGATGTTTTGAGTAACTTTCTTTTACAATAACTTTATTTTTAAAAATAGCTATAAAAAATAAAATGCTGCAAATAGCAAATATGAATGCGGCCTTCTCGATAAAACATCTTTTATTTTGGGATTGCGTCGCTTTTTCTGTCTGTCGATCTGTTGGAGCTGTAACTCAAAAAATACTTAGCATCATACTTCATGGAGCTGGGCGCTCTGTATTTTAAATATTATATAACTCAAATAGTGTTAAAAAGGCGATCAATAAAATTTTGCAAAATGAATCACAGAAAAAAATCTTACTGGATTACGAAATAATATTATTTAATTCAAAGAATATATGGTTGACAATGGGCAAATAAATATGTGTTTAACTCTTGAAAAAAAAATATTTATAGAAAACAAACATTAATTTGAGCAAAATAAAATATTTATTTAAGGGAAACCAATTTATCGGGAAATAAATAAAACAGGTATTTAAAAGAAACAAAAAATATTTGGTTGAGGGAAATATCATATTTGTTTCAGTGAACCAAATTATCTTTGGGAATGAATAAACCACGTAATAATTTGAACAAATATTTCTTTAAAAAACAAAAGATCAAAAGATCTTGGGTGGAAATAACGAAAATTCAAACTTGGATGAGCATCACACAAGGAACACACAAAAGATCAAAGCGAAAAAAGAAATGATTAAACGATGTTTCGCCCTAGGTAACCAGCGTGGGCTCATCAGTAGTTTCACTGGTCACCCTCCACTATACATCATTAAACACCATCATATACTTTGATTTCCAACTTTGAACCACTCACAAATAGGCATCGTTCCGCACTGGTACTTACTTATCCAAGTTACCTGATACGAATTCGTCCTGGCGTGTTAATATTTCCAGTAAGATTATGCTCCTAAGGCAATTAAAACAAAGGAGATCTTCTTTGTTTTAATTGCCTTAGTATATGATGGTGTTTAATGATGTATAGTGGAGGGTGACCAGTGAAACTACTGATGAGCCCACGCTGGTTACCTAGGGCGAAACATCGTTTAATCATTTCTTTTTTCGCTTTGATCTTTTGTGTGTTCCTTGTGGGATGCTCATCCAAGTTTGAATTTTCGTTATTTCCACCCAAGATCTTTTGATCTTTTGTTTTTTAGTTTCTTTTCGGTTGAGGTAACTGATTTGGAGGTTTTTTAACTTCTTCTTTGTTTTAAATATTTCTTTATTGCAAATAAAAGTCAAACAAATACGCATTTTTTTAAAACAAATATTTGTTTGTCCATTATCAACCACATATTTATTTGGATTAAATATATATTTTGTTCATCTAATATCACTTTTTTTTTCTGTGTAGTCGATTTAAAAAGGAAGAGCGGGGACCAAAAAAAAAGTCATTCCGAATTTTCTTCGTTTATAGTTACTAATTTGCCAAATAACCTCTTTCTATTTTCCTAAAATCAGTTATTTAAATAAAAATGGTAAAAAAATACAGGGTTTTACAAAAAATACGTTTTTGGTACCTAGTCAAACAAATAGTACAAAGGGGTACGGGTGGTGGTTTAGTGGGTGTTGAGTCTGATTAGTGTGCACGAAAAAAGCTAATTACTTATCTTGGGCTCAATTCTAGCTTAGTTTTTAAATTTTAAGAGAGTTATGCAAAAAATGGCATTTTGAACACGTTTTAAACTTTGTTAAGATAGACTAAAATTGTAACAGCCTCAGGCAAATTTTGTTACAGTTTAATCAGAAAAGTCTTTAAAAGTTTTGATCTTTTTACGGCCCTTCTTCCTAAGGGGGCTGGGTTGGGACATAAACTACTGTGAATTCAAATAAAAAAAATATCTCAACAAACTTCATTATACACATTTTAAAGTATACGATAAAAATTGTAATAATCAATGACGTTATAGCACCGCAGGCAAATTTTGGCTGGCTACCTCGTTGCCTCATCCTTTGGCATTCGCCAAACAATCTTGCCCTATGGTGGTGGTTATCACTGATGTAAGGAGAAATGAGGGGGATGGATTAAAAAAACTTAAATTTTGATTCTTTTTCACTGTATATTATTTCTAAACACAATTCGTTCCATCAGCTCCTCCGTTTATTCTAAAAGCATCCGAGCATTTTATTGACTGGTTTTCATAAACGATCAGCACAAAATAAAACTTGTATGCACTAGGTTTTAGCCATAGGGAATTGATGAGCATCCATCCGTAACCCACTTAATTCATTCATGTTATACGCACTTGAAAGGGGCACAATAAAATTTTGGTAAAGAGAGCTTCCGAACAATTTTGGGCGGCCTTTTGAGAGACTATACACGTATTGTGAAAGAGAAAATACAGCGTGTTCCAACGAAAAAAAAACCAGAAGTGTTTTCATGTATTTAGACTATCATATTTTGGAAAAATCCTAGATGTAGCACGGACATCCTTCGAGGGATAAACTTTACCTTTACCTCTATATTTTGAGCAGGTGGGATGAGTGATACCTTGTTTTGAAGGTGGTTCAAATGCTTTCGCAAAAGTGTTAAAATTTTAAAGATCCAGTGATTAGTTTCCGAGATATTCACTTATAAAACTGCATAGACCAATGCAGAAATTATGAAAAATAGGTGACCGGTTAAGGACTTAATATAATTTCGCAGTTATGCCTTGAAAGTGGTGGGAGAAGTATGTTTGTCTTAATATAACGGTATACCAAATTCAAACTCCCCTTAATTAATTCTAATAATAAAAATAGTGCGGAGCACCCCTAAATCGAATCAAAAAATAATATGAAAATGGGTGAAGTCGCGCAATGTATTTAATTATATCCGCGTAAACGAACAATAAACCTGAATCATCATATACAGGATACAAGCTGACAGTGAGTCGACTATATGGCTAGTAAAGACAAAAATCATAACTTGTTTTCTGTTGATCTGACACAAATATCATATGCAATTTATTCGTAGAATAAACATTGCCCTTTAAAATGGTGAAAAATTCATTTCAAATTTTTCAGCCATTTAAAAGTTATAGTGTGTTTACCATATTATAGGGTCACCTCTAAACCATTTAATATTGAATTTGAATAAAGAATTATGTCGAAAATAAAAGCAATTAGACAGACAGAAATATTGTGTCTTTTTATTTACCTGTGCATATTTTGTATTAAAAGATGTATATGATTTTGAGGCCAAAAATAATATATAGGGATAGGATATGAACTTAAATCAGTCACAATAAATTGTGGCACAATTAATAAAGATATAAGAAAATGACAGAAAAAGATACAATAATATCGCAAACAAAATATTAACTCTTGACTACTAACTTAAATCACTCATATTGAAAAACTTTAACCTTCAATTTATACAACCAAAAAACAATATATAAAAATTTTATATATTTTCTTTACACAAAGGTTGTCCCCCAATGCTATCTATCTAAGAGTTCGATAAATCTAAATCTATCTACAAAGCCAAAGACTTTTCTGTTGTAATTGGTGCGGATTCTTCAGCTGCAAAGCTTAGCTCACTTTAACTGTGAACTTTTATCAATTTTTCCACGCGCCTTTTTTTGGATTTTTGAGAACACTCCTCAAAAGATTTTGAGGGGTGGCCGCGACTGGATCTATGTGATGGCTCTTGTGGAGAATCCACCAAAGCATCCCACGTGTAGATATTACTTTGAAGATAGTGTTGGTGCTTCAATGAAAAGACTTATTTTTTTCTTTGACATTGCTGCCATAATTTACTTATTTTTAGGCAGAAGTATTTTGCAGATTTTTGACAGGTACTTAAAAAGTCTTCCAAAGGATCCTCTTTGCCAAAAAAATTCAAAATTTTCTGGTAAGTCAGTACCTGCGCATCCAATTTTATGTTCACTTGCGAAACGCCAAATAAATCGGCATTTATTAACGTGGCAGCAGTCTCTAAAATAATATAATTAAGGTGTTAGTGCATGGCTGCGCAAAAAAGCACATACATGCATTTAAAGAGCACACATCAAAATATCTAGCACCGGTAAATTTGAAAAGATGTTTTTAGGTCTGTATGAAATTCTTTAAAAAAATCTAAATAAATATAAGAGCACTAATATAAAATGTATTATAATAACTTTGTTTACAGTACATACCATGTTCTTTACCACAAACCAAATTTAAAACAAACTTATTTTTTTGGCAATTATTTTAGCTTGAAAATAAACTACATATTTCTGTATTTAGTAAGCGAAATAAAGAAAATACCACACAAAAACATTATTGGCGGGCCATTTGGAGGCCCTCACTGAAGGCCCGGGGCCTATTAACATTTTTTTCATGAGGAGGTACCATTTGTGGCATCTTTTTGGAAAGCTCGTTGAAAGAGAAATTCGATTAAATAAATTTTTTTGACATCTGTCAACTCATCAAATATTTTACGCCAAATGTTCTTGTGTGGTATTTTCTTTATTCGGCTTAGTAAATAGAGAAATATGAGCAACGACAGTTATTACTTGTATCCTAGTGCAATTTTTATTAAAATGCAGCTGCTATCAATGCTATTTAGCATTTGACAATAAGCGCCCTCTACCGCTAGGGTGGGACCGTGAGCCCACAGCAATAACGTTGTTTGGTTGCACGCGCGGGCGAGCGGCCATTTTTTATACATTATGGCAAAACATAACCTCTCAAAAATTTCTGAAAAAATCTTTTTTACATAAATATGCTTAAATCTGAGTCTGAAAATCTTTCAAATATGCCAAACATTTTTTTAATTGTCTTAGGAGCATAATCCTATTGGAAATATTAACACTGATCAGGTGACTTAGATAAGTACTAGTCTGGAACGATGCCTATTTGTGAGTGATTCAAAGTTGGAAATCAAAGTGTATGATCGTGTTTAGTGATGTTTGGGGAGGATGACCAATGAAACAACTGATGAGCCCACGCTGGTTGCCCAGGTCGAAACATCGTTAATTTAAGTTTGAATTTTCGTTTCTTCCACCCAAGATCTTTTGATCTTTAATTTTTAGATTCGTTTCTGTTGAAGTAACTGATTTGGAGGTTTTTTTAACTTCTTTCTTTTTTGTTAAAAGTAAGAATAATGGACTAGATAGCAAAAAAAGGACCAAAAGCACCTTCGCGTAATTAGTCAATCAATTCTGCTTGACAGTTATCCTGGGTTGTTTTTTGATCACTGAAAGAAGATATTTTTAAGTAATACTAAAGTGTAAGACTAAAGATTTTTTTTTTCTGTCAATCTATTTTCACCTTTATTTTATTTTAAAAACATGATTAAAAGTTGTAATGTTTCCGTGCAAATATAATTCTTTTAAATAAACAAGTAATGTTGACTATTTTATTAATAAAGCAGAGCAAAAATTAATATTTAAACTAAAAATTTAAATAAATTTACCAAACACCCTTTTAAACAATTTATTCCAACACTCTTAATGCACAAGAAAAACATACATTAGATGTATTTATTTAAGTATAGTTTATGTTTGGAAGGTAAATAGCTTTCATTCATGAATTTTTGTGTAAACAGAAAATATAGACAAATATTTATTGTTAATAGACATTTTTGAAATATCTAAAATTTTAGATCGTCCTTGTGCAACTTGATGCTATACAAAATTGTGCGATCGATAAGTCAACTTTTTTAATTCTTTTTGCAAGCCAGTGTCGGTGGTGGTAAAATAAAAAAAACAATATTTTTTTATTTTACATCTTACGAGTAATTTTATAGCTATTTAAATTAAAACTTCGGGTGGAATCTTGCAACCTCGATGAAATTGACAGCTCCCTCTACTTGAAGGGGGTGGAGGGGGGCACAGTTGATGTACGCCCGATTTCGTTAAAATTTGGTGTGTTGGGGGCACTTGGGGATGAAGATAAAGAATTTCTAATCAGATTTTGAAAATTCAATATGGCGGATTCCAGATGGACGATTTTTTGTCATCTTTTGCTAACCAATTTTAACTAACTTATACACATCCGATTGCCTTCAAATTTGGCATGCATTTATAGTTCCAGTGACAATACAATAATATGTCATTATTAGGCAACCCTCCCCCCTACGCGGGGAGTGGAGGGGGAAAACGACTAAATTTGGTATACCGGGGCTTTTATGGATAAGGAATATGAATTTTTGATCAGATTTTGAAAATTCAATATGACGGAATCAAGATGGACGATTTCCGGTCATGTTTTGCTAACCAATTTTAACTGACTTATCCACATCCGATTGTATTCAAATTTGGTATGCGTTTATAGTTCCGGCAAAAATACGATAATATGGTATTCTCTCTCTAACGAGTGAAGCGGAGGGGGAAAAAGATTTAGGTTGTTCGATTTCAATCAAAATTGGCATATAAGGGTTTTTAAGGAGAGGAATTATGAATTTTTGATCAGATTTGAAAATTTCAATATGATGGATTCAAAATGGACGATTAAGGGTACAGGGTGGTTGTTTATAACTGGAATAGTCAGTATCTTTTTTATTAATGAAAATAAAGGGTACGTTTGAATTCAAAAATTTCTTGGCAAATTGCGACGAACTTAAGCTCTATAACAACTTTTTTTGTTCCCCTTGGTATACAGGGTGTGGCAATAAAGCTAATTTTTTTTAAATAGAATACGCAGTATGTTTTTGTATTTTTGAATTTTCAAAAAATTAGCTCTACAAAAATACCAAACACTATTGAAATATCTGTTGAACTTTCTGAGGTATTTGCGTTTAAAATTTTAATAAAATACATGAGAAATGACCATCTGATCAAGCTGCATTGCCTTCAATCGTTTTTTTTTTCAAGGCCACTGGATTTTTAAGTCTATATTAAATTAAAAGTTAAACGCAAATATCTCAGGAACTACAAAAGATATTGAAATAGTGTTTGATATTTTGGTAAAGCTAATTTTTTAAAATATTCAAAAATGCAAAAATATACAGGGTGTGTATTTTAAAAAATTGTCTTTATTGCCTCACACTGTATACCAAGGGCAACAAAAAAAAGTTGTTATAGCGCTTAAGTTCATTGTAATTTGCCATGAAATTTTTGAATTTAGACCTACCCTTTATTTTCAATAATAAAAAAGATACTGAGTGTTCCAGTTATAAACAAACACCCTGTACAAATCTAAAAATTAAGGGTGTGTGTTAAAATTTGGTATGCGTTTATAGTTCCGGCGACAATACAATAATATGGTATTATTATGTACAGGGTGGTCCAAATTCGAGGGGCCTCTATTGCTTTGGGCTTTTGCAGCATAGTTAGCTCAAAACTAATATACGTGTTACGGGCTCGATTTTCAAGAGAAGTCGAAGACTAAAAACCGCATTGCTATATGTCAAAGCGTTTCTGAGCTACAGGGTGATTCTCAAAAATGTGCGAGTTTAAAGGCCTTCTACAACTTTTTTATTTGTAAAGATAGAGATTTTCATTAAAAACGTTTTTTGAAAATTTTTTAAAGACAAATCTACCTGTTTCCCGATTTTCTCTTAAAGCCTTTAGTTCCCGAGATATCACACAAAGTTATATTTCTTTATAGTTTAAAAGACATTTGCATATTTTGATATTTACTATAGTAGGCGCTGTGCGCGCCCTAAATGTGTAAATAAAATTTTATTGTTTTTTTTTCATACAAAATCAAGTTGGCTATGACACGAGGGGATACAGCAACCTCGAACTTTAACTTCTAGTTTACTATAATTACCAACCCTAAAATAATTTAAAAAAATAAAATTATTAAAAGTATTTATTTAACATTTTTATTAATTAAAGTATGTAACACCTAAAATCTACATCTAACAATTTTCTTTAATTCTAAAACAAATGCTCAAATTGACGGCTCAGTTAAGTTTGCCCCCCCCCCCAGATCGATTTTCTCAAAAATTTTTATGCCAAAATTTTGCACACATTTTGCACAATTTTGCACACCACAAATCAAATTTTGCACACCTTCCTACGAGAAACTACAGCCCATTTTCTGTGGGGGGTGGCAAACTTGACGTTGCCCCCCCCAGTCAATATTTTTCAAAAATTATGATGTCATTTGAAAGGTCTTATTTTGCACAATTTTGCACACCCATTTTAAAATTTTGCACACCTTCCTGTAACCCACACGAGGGTTCTCAAAATATCAAGTTTGCCCCTCCCCCAGTCAATATTTTTCAAAAAGTTTGGTGTCGTTAGAAATGTCTTATTTTGCACAATTTTGCACACCCATTTTAAAATTTTGCACACCTCCCTGTAACCCACACGAGGGTTCTGAAAATATCAAGTTTGCCCCCCCCAGTCAATATTTTTCAAAAAGTTTGGTGCCGTTAGAAAGGTCTTATTTTGCACAATTTTGCACACCCATTTTAAAATTTTGCACACCTCCCTGTAACCCACAAGAGGGTTCTGAAAATATCAAGTTTGCCACCCCCAGTCAACATTTTAAAAAAAAATTGGTGGCGTTAGAAAGGTCTTATTTTGCACAATTTTGCACACCCATTTTAAAATTTTGCACACCTCCCTGTAACCCACAAGAGGGTTCTGAAAATATCAAGTTTGCCACCCCCAGTCAACATTTTAAATAAAATTTGGTGGCGTTAGAAAGGTCTTATTTTGCACAATTTTGCACACCCATTTTAAAATTTTGCACACCTCCCTGTAACCCATACGAGGGTTCTGAAAATATCAAATTTGCCCCCCCCAGTCAATATTTTTCAAAAAGTTTGGTGTCGATAGAAAGGTCTTACTTTGCACAATTTTGCACACCCATTTTAAAATTTTGCACACCTCCCTGAAACCTACACGAGGGTTCTGAAAATATCAAGTTTGCCCCCCAGTCAATATTTTTTAAAAATTTTGGAGTCATTATAAAGGTCTAATTTTGCATCATTTTGTACACCCATTTTAAAATTTTGCACACCTCCCTCTAACCCACACGAAGATTCTGAAAATATCAAGTTTGCCCCCCCCCCACCGTCGATATTTTTCAAAAAATTTTGTGTCATTCGAAAAGTCTATTTTGCGCAGGTTTGCACACCCTTCAGTACCCCACAAGAGCGTTCTCAAAAAAGTTTGCCCCCCCCCCCCAGTTAATATTTTTTAAAAAATTTATGTCATTCGAGAAGCCTAATTTTGCACAACTATTTTTAAATTTTGCACACTTCCCATGCCGTTTTCTTTTTGTGGCGTTTACGGTTAAACTTGGTCCTAAAATTTCCCAGAAGTATAATGAAACGTAGGAGACCTCGATTGTGTAATATCTTTGAATATTGTTTAAATTTACAGATAATTGTTTATGTTTACATTTGTATATAATCAAAAGTTTTTAATTTTTATGAATTTCCGGATTATACTTAAATTTTCATATCAAAAATGAACAGAAAAAATCGATGTAGACAGCGCATCCTGTCATGTTCGATGCCTTGAGAATCGGAACCAGCCTATTTTGCCGGTTCAGAATGGTTGCGGTTCTCAAGGTATGGATCTTCACAGGATGAAACCCAATTCTTTACTGATTTGTTGTCTGTCTGTCTGTCCGTCGCCTCGATATGCGCCACTGTAACTCAAAAACTCCTGCACCGATCATAACGAAATTTTACACAACGATTACGTGTATTGACGCGCGGAGCCCTATTGTTTTTGAACTTTCCTCCATTTCTCCCTTCGGAACTACCCCCAAAATACCTCATCCCTAAAAAAATCTTAAGACGTATCTCTATCTTGGCGGCCAATTAACCAAGTACACTTTTAAATTTATGGCGAATGCATGAAATCTCCAGCTGATCGAAATGACACGTTTTTGTTGATAGAGCAACGTCTTGCGTGAAAACTACGTAACGTCACGTCTTCTTACGTGTTATCCTGACACGTATTGCAGGACAGGGTACCTATTCTTCAGTTTCGAGAGAACACTCCTATAGGAATGCTCGCATTAGTGATTTGGACCAATAGGATAGTTTGACTGCTTGCACTAGCCATCCGATATCAGTTGAGCACCGCCGGACATTACCGGGCTACCGCATATAAAGAGAACTCTCCTACAACTTACATCTGCTGGTTATGGGGAAGAGAGCGGGTTCTCCTGCGCGGGCGCCGTGGAGCTTTTCAGCTTATCGAACGTTTCGTAACCGCATTGGGGCTTGCCTAATGGTTGAAATAAAGGATGTGATCGTTCCTACACGAAAGTTTCTCTCGAAACTGAAGAATGGGTATCCAGGGGTACTTTGATCAGCTGGAGCTGTCTCGCATTCCCGATATATTTAAAACTGTACATGGTTGATTGGTCCACTCGACAGAGATACGTCTTAGGATAGTGTTAACTTTGATAATTGGCTTTAAGAGTCTAATAAAATAAAAACGTTAATTTTAAGTTCCAGAAAAGTCTTTGTCACGCAAGTTAGTGGAAAGTAAGTAAATCGTATTTGCGTGTTGTTGCACTTCTAATAGTAAACTTCGTTGATAGATAAAATAAACACTTTCTTATTAAAAAAAAACGACGCTTTCTTTTCTTTCAGATCTTTCTACTTTCCCGCACGCATATTTTACTTCAATAATAAACCAAAATAAAAGTTATATATATAATACTTACGGGACCGTGGAGTTAATAGGAGTACGCCCTAATTCACTCCACGATTCCGTAAGCTTGTTTTTATACAACCTACACTTTTTTAACCTGTATAGTTAACTTATAAAAAAAACAGAATTTTTTTCACGCCCAGACGTTTTCGTGCTTCTCGTCCATCAAATTCATTTCTTCCACAAATACACACTGCAAAGTGTAAAGACAAGATGACCAAGGTCCAAGAAACGTCAAAATTTGGTGCAGAATACCCAAAAATTTAGGTAGGTCCATTTGGGGAATGAAGGACGAGGAAACTGTCACTTTCTATGAAGCTCTTACCGAAAATGACTAATAACGCCTATAACGCCGCATTTCTATCTTTCTCTTTTACATGTCAAGAATACCAAAGGCTTATCAAATTTCTAGAGGGCTGCACTTACCCATTTTGGGGCAAGTTTCACCCGAGGTCGAACGCGCCTCCGATTCCATGGGTGCGTCCGAAAATTTTCATCTGGATAATGGTGGGATCACACCTTGCTATTTGCGGACAGCGGCTACGGTAATGACGCCCGCCTTGATTTTGCAGTTCACACCACGCGTTTGGCGTCTTGGTGTGTCATTAACTAGGTTTACATCAAAAAATTCCGTCCGTCAATAATTATAATTAGAAGAAGTCGTTTATTTATTTCTACACATGCACATTTTAGACATTTTGTTTTTTGTATTTCATGCACTTAAAATGGCAAATAAGAAAAAAATTATTATTCCTTTTATAGATCGCAAAAAAAATCAAATCGAATTCAAAATATATGTCATGTAAATTTGACTCAATTCTCAACCCAAAGACGGAAACAACGCCTGCTGCAAATGGGATGACACCAATAGGTAGAAAGTTAAAGTTCCATTCACACTTAAGATCTTTGTTTAATTGGTCAGTGTTTTTGTCTCTTTCCTTATTATTATTGTTACTTCTGCGACTGCGCAGTTCCATAACAGAGTTCGGAATTTCCGGAGGAATTACTTTATGGTTATCGTTATTTTATTTTTTTCGTAATATTTTTGGAAAATTGATTGATGAGGTACGTATCATCGACTAAAAAAGTAAAAAGTAAGTAAGAACGTTAGGTCATGTTTACCGATAACCACAAAGTAATTGCGTAAACTGAGAGGTAGTGCACTTATTACGTAACCCTTATTTTGCCCAATTTTGACCCCAACCCGCGACCCCCTATATAACGCTTTGTAACGTTTGGGACTACTCCAGTCTAAAATAACAAAACGTTTTGCTGCCAGAGACCCCCTCTTTTTTTTCTTTTTTACTCGAAAAATCCAAAAAGTTGTTTTATTTCACAATAATAATTTAAAAATTGCGTTACGTAACGGAACCGCGAAACCCCGCTCACCCCTACATAACCCCTATAAGCGTTACGCCTAGTTTCCACCTATGCGTGCTCACCCTGACATTAAAAACGCATCACGCGACACTTTTAAAAAATCGGCAAATGCATGGCTGATCACGTGATGCATTTTTAGAGTCAGGGTGGGTACGCATAGGTGAGAACCAGGCGTTACGTAATGTTATGTATTTTAAATAGAGGCGTTCACATTGACTTTCCTGCCGAAATGGAACGCCACCATTTAAAATACACGTTGCAAACTTCGGAAATTTCACCCGAAGTCATTCTGAATTATGAACACAAATAAAACTAGGCATTGCTAAGCGACATTTCAATATATTACATAAAAGGCCTTCGCGCGTGGTAGGTGTAGGTACGCACGCATGCCTCTTTACGGCACGTACAACCTCCCGCGGATACCTGTCCCGAATTCAGATATAGGAGCATATACCTACCTACTAGTTTCTGGAGCTGTTTTCTTTTTGTAGCGGTTACGGTTAACCTTGGTCCTAAAATTTCCCAGAAGTATAAGCAAAATAAGGAGACCTCGATTGTGTAATATCTTCGAATATTGTTTAAATTTACATATAATTCCTTATGCTTACATATATGTGTCTATAATCAAAAGTTTTTAATTTTTATGAATTTCCAGATTATACTTAATTTTTCACATGCTATGACATCATCTAACAAATGGACGTAGATAGCACATCCTGTGAAGATCCATACCTTGAGAACCGCAACCATTCTGAACCGGCAAAATAGGCTGGTTCCGATTCTCAAGGCATCGAACATGACAGGATGCGCTGTCTACATCGATTTTTTCTGTTAATTTTTGATATGAAAATTTAAGTATAATCCGGAAATTCATAAAAATTAAAAACTTTTGATTATATACAAATATAAACATAAACCAATTATCTGTAAATTTAAACAATATTCAAAGATATTACACAATCGAGGTCTCGTTCGTTTGCTTATACTTCTGGAAAATTTTAGGACCAAGTTTAACCGTAAACGCCACAAAAAGAAAACGGCATGGGAAGTGTGCAAAATTTAAAAATAGTTGTGCAGAATTAGGCTTCTCGAATGACATAAATTTTTTGAAAAATATTAACTGGGGGGGGGGCAAACTTTTTTGAGAACGCTCTTGTGGGGTACTGAAGGGTGTGCAAAATTGCGCAAAATAGACTTTTCGAATGACACAAAATTTTTTGAAAAATATCGACGGTGGGGGGGGGGGAAACTTCATATTTTCAGAATCTTCGTGTGCGTTAGAGGGAGGTGTACAAAATTTTAAAATGGGTGTGCAAAATGATGCAAAATTAGACCTTTCTAATGACTCCAAAATTTTTAAAAAATATTGACTGGGGGGCAAACTTCATATTTTCAGAACCCTCGTGTAGGTTACAGGGAGGTGTGCAAAATTTTAAAATGGGTGTGCAAAATTGTGCAAAATAAGGCCTTTCTAACGACACCAAGCTTTATGAAAAATATTGACTGGGGGGAGCAAACTTGATATTTTCAAAACCCTCGTGTGGGTTACAGGGGGGTGTGCAAAATTTTAAAATTGGTGTGCAAAATTGTGCAAAATAATACCTTTCTAACGACACCAAACTTTTTGAAAAATATTGACTGGGGGGGCAAACTTGATATTTTCAGAACCCTCGTGTGGGTTACGGGGAGGTGTGCAAAATTTTAAAATGGGTGTGCAAAATTGTGCAAAATAAGACCTTTCTAACGACACCAAAATTTTTAAAAAATGTTGACTGGGGGGGGCAAACTTGATATTTTCAGAACCCTCGTGTGGGTTACAGGGGGGTGTGCAAAATTTTAAAATGGGTGTGCAAAATTGTGCAAAATAAGACCTTTCTAACGACACCAAACTTTTTGAAAAATATTGACTGGGGGGGGGGGCAAACTTGATATTTTCAGAACCCTCGTGTGGGTTACAGGGAGGTGTGCCAAATTTTAAAATGGGTGTGCAAAATTGTGCAAAATAAGACCTTTCAAATGACATCATAATTTTTGAAAAATATTGACTGGGGGGGGGGCAACGTCAAGTTTGCCCCCCCCACAGAAAATGGGCTTTAGTTTCTCGTAGGAAGGTGTGCAAAATTTGATTTGTGGTGTGCAAAATTGTGCAAAATGTGTGCAAAATTTTGGCATAAAAATTTTTGAGAAAATCGATCTTGGGGGGGCAAACTTAACTGAGCCCAAATTGACGGCCGTTTTCTTGTAAACATATCCTACATTTCTCTTGACGCTATTTTCTGCATTAAGAAGTTCTACCGCACGAAGCTGCCTGAATGCAGTACGAAGTGCCTCTTCCAATTCCCTTCTAGTAGTTGGGCGATTTCGAAATACAAGGTCTTTGACTCTCCCCCACAAAAAGAAGTCGCAAGGGGTCAGGTCTGGAGACCTGGGGGGCCAATATATAGAACCTTTATTTCCGATCCAGTTTTCGGCAAACACAATATTTAGCAAATTAGTAATGTCTCGTGCATTGTGAGGAGCTGCACCGTCATGTTGAAAGTATAGCTCATTATTTTGGTGAAGTGGCAAATTGTCGATAAACGAAATCACCTGCTCTTCTAAAATTTGTTGGTATCTTTCGGCATTTAAATTTCCATAAAAAATATATGGCCAAATAATTTGTCCTCTGTAGATGCCTACCCATACCTTAAAACTGAACCTTCCCTGATTCGTTCGCTTGTTCCACCATAATATGGGGATTTTGCTGTTTCCAGTAATAGCAGTTATATCTGGTGAATATTCTATCACTAGAAATCGTTGCCTCATCCGTCCAAATAACTTTTCTGGCAAAATCGGGGTCTTCTTGGCTTTTATTTAGGTACCACCTGCAAAATGCACGTCTTGGAGCAAAATCTCGTTGTCGATAGGGCCTAAACTTGTGTTTTTTAAGCACCCGAACGGCATTGCGGCGTAGAATTCCAGTGTTTCTCTCCATAGCGCTGGTGGAAGTATTCGGGTTAATTTCTATTTCTCCTAGAACCATTAGTTCTTCCAACTTTCTATCTCTGGCTATACGTCCTAGGCCGCGGTTTTGTAAAAGATCCTTATTCTTCTAGATGAAGTTTTAACTTCAAAAATATTTTTGAGCTAGGTTGCCTTCTTTCCGGATATCTCTGGAAATATAGATTTAACGCCGTCTGTCGATTTTCGTTACTTTCAATATAACATTTTATCATGTCGTACTTTTAAAAGTTTTCAAACATTTTTATATCTTGACGAAGACGCCACTTTTGACACTTGGGCTCGTTTATCATGGCAATTGTTTTTGTTTGATCATAGCTACCTAGATAGATACTCTAAAACTGCATAGGTCAGAGTTAAACACAGCCTACTATGGTAATTATTAAAAATTGCAGATATCTGTTTAACTACTTAATAAATATAGGTGTATGACACATCGTTTAACAGGAAAATTTAAAAAGCTAATTTAAAAAAAAAATTGGATTATTCTATTTAAAAAATGTAGTGTTATATCTCGTGAACTAAAGGCTTTAAGACAAAATCGTTGAAACAGATAGATTTGTCCTTCAAAAATCTTCAAAAAATGTTTTTAAATCTCTATCTTTACAAATAAAAAAGTTGTAGAGGGTTTTTGGAAACGCATATTTTTGAGAATCACCCTGTAGCTCAGAAACGCTTTGACATATCGCAATGCGGTTTTTAGTTTTCGACTTCTCTTGAAAATCGAGCCCTTAACATGTATATTAGTTTTGGGCTAACTATGCTGCAGAAGCCCAAAGCTATAGAGGCCCCTAGAATTTGGACCACCCTTACACACTTCCCTCTAAAGAGGGAAGTGGAGGGAGAAAAATATTTAATTTGTTTGATTGAACAAAAAACACGAAGAAAAATTTTTGAAAAAAAACTAATTTTTACAAAAATCGCCATACCTCAAAAACGGCGAGATCTAATATGCTGTGTGTGCTGTGCTAAACTGCACAGTTCGCTTTTCTGAAGTTTTTTACATAAGAATCAATCAAAAGTTTTACCCGTTTTGTAGATCGGCGCGGACGTAGTTTATTTAATATTTTTTAGAAATTATGAAATATTTTTTAAAATACTAATGTCAACATTATCACGTGACTGCAGGCCATATTCCACACATCATTAGAGCTTTAAATAAGGCTTATGTAAACAAATGAAGAAAAACGACCATAAAAAGGTAGAGGTCCCATAATGAATCCTCGTCCTCTAGCGATTTTTAAATCGTGCGCATAGCGACTGCAGGACCGTTGAAGTTTGTTGAACATTTTGTGTACAAAAAGAAAAAAAAATGTTCGAACATAAAATGTAAAGAAATTGCTGCTCTACAATGTTTGTTCAAAATTTTTTTCAATCAGAGTCAGTAACAGGAAATTAGAAATAGCGAAAAAATTGATATCATTATGCTCATTTTGTTTCATTAATGAAATTCTTAGTATGAATAAAAAAGTTACTTAATTTTAAAAGTCGTCGTTTTGTAGGTATTGTTTTTCCCTACAAAATCATTTTTTGACCTTTTTCTAGGGCAAAATTAACAGAAGTTATTAGCGAAAAACCGATTTGAACCTTTGATTCAAGATGGCGCCCAAGTTAAGGGGATAATTACTTAGTTTATACGGCCCGTAAACCGTTTTTATTTTAATGCGGTTTACCGCCAATGCGCATTTCGTCTATTGTTTATACGTTGAAATTAAGAACGCTTTCGGATCAGATGCTCCAGCGCTGCCAACCTTGCGGCAACCAAAAGCCGACTGGTTGGTATAGTGGGTACATACCTGGTTTCACATCGGAATCGACCTTGAACTCATTTTGAACTTTTCGGTTGGCAGTACTGGCTTCAAAAACGATTTAAGGGGTTTATACGTACTTTTAAACGGTTTTACAAACGCTAATCGGCATTTTTAAAACGATTTTAGCTAAAGCGCATCGGACCTCTTAAAACGGTTTAGGTAGTGTTTATACATGCGTTTTAGGAAAACGATTTGAAATTTAAACGGTTTAACGGGCCCGTATAAACTACCGTAAACCGGGGCTACTTGGACACCTTTTTGACAGGTTTTTTCACATAACTCTAGAACCGGTTTAATTACCATTCTGAGAAAATTTACCGAAACCGAGGAGCCTCTAATCCTACCCCCTGAACATGAATGGGCTTGAAATTCTTTTTGTTTTTGAAAAAAAAATATAAATATTAGGAGACCAAGTAGCCCCGGGTTTGGGGCTACTTGATCAACTAAGTAAAAGTCAAAGAAATTAGCTAGCAAGTTACCCCGGATTCAGTTGAAAAAACAAAACAACAGTCCTGTATATAGGTAGGTATAATTTTTTTTGATATTTAATCTAGATTTTATAATAAAAATTAAAAAAAAATCAAATTATTTATTCTAAAAATAAGTTTTGTAACATCTTTTTGGTAAAAAACGCAGTCTTTGAAGATAAATAATAATAATTCCTAAAAAAAAATCATGAAAACAACAAAAAAAAAGATTCAGATATGTAAAAACTAAGAAACTTAAAAACTAAACTTTTTTGTTATAATAAAGTTCATTTAAAACTAATCACTTAGAACAAAATCTTTATCTGCGTCAGAATCGTCCACTACTTCAAAGTCATCCTCTGAATCATCGCACCTTTCGCATTTATAATAGGAATCTTGATTCTTATGATTTCAAATGGAGCATATCCACTGAAAGCACTGAATACACTTAACCCATTCCCCTCCACTTTTATCATGTTTCCAGGGGCACCTACAAATGCCACATTTGACATTTTCATCTCGATTTTTTTGCCTCTGACTTTTTTCTCTTGGTCGAACTGGCATGATTGTCTTCTTTTTTCCGCGCAAACCAGAAGATCCTGGAGCATCCTGATCGTGATTAAAAGCTGAAAGGGTGGAACAATTGATTGCTTTAGCAGGGTCTAACAAAAGACTTCCTCTAGATTCTTGAACTTCATTACCCACTCCACCAGATTCATCATTAGCTAGATTTTTGCCTGGTTGCACCTTTTTGCCCCGTTTCTTTTTCGGCTTCTCTGCAGTACCAATGCCCCTATGCTCCCTTAATAAGTCGATTAATGATGCGTCTAGCGATCTGCCTACACCAACTTGATCATCAACAAGAATTCCATCAGGAATTCGTCTCAGAACTTCATTCGCTTCAGGATGGTACAGCCCGGTCGCTCTAAAACCCGATATCAGATTCTGGCCAACATTTTCGGGAATGGCATTCCACAATCTGCACAGCAATTGAGGAAATTGTTCTTTAGGAAGGTTTCCAGGCTAACGACTTTCTTTCCTCCATTGATCTAAGATCTTTCTCCAAGCTTTTTTCATGGAGCCAAACACAGCTACGTCGAGTGGCTGCATTAAGTGGGTAGCGTTAGGAAATGGTGTGATATAAATGTCATTTTCTTTACATGATGCTATTACTGCAGGCGAGAAATGACTAGCTAGGTTGTCACCAACAACAATTGTCATAGAGTGCGGTTTTCTGGTCTCTTTGATGTGAGGCAACAAAATTTTGAAAAACCAAGTTCCAAAGAGGTTCATATCAAACCAGCCTGATGGACTGCTGGCGTAATTCGTGCCAATTGGACCACCTTCTGTCCAGTTTTCATATAGATTAGATGATTTGTAAACGACCATCGGCGGCAGCAAATTCCCTCTGGCGTTTCTACAAACCATGATGCTTATGGATGTACGAGAGTGACTTTGGACCCTCTCTACTTTCTTAGCGTTACGAGGGACTATCACTTTCTTAGCTCCAGGATCGTCAGTGACGTTCATCTCGTCGTAATTATAGCAGTTCAAATTTTCTACGTCTTGTACGGCTTCCTCAATATTGTTGAAAAATAATAAGATGTCTTCCCGATCGCTTAATATTCGAAGCAAGTCGTATGGATAAATTATTCCTCTGGATAAATGAGTCCAGAAAATCTTCCCCAGGAACATTGTTCCTAAAAATCCATATATACTATATATATATACTGTTTTTCCCTGTTTGTCGAGATATTTTGATATCATATCATCCGTGTTAGTGGGAAACCTCAGGTGACCACCACACCAAGACTCTCCGCAATTGTCGCTTCCTCCACCGTCGATAAAACTCTTGGGTGCCCAACTGGTGCCACATTCCTTCCAAGGAGCTTCCTAACTAACGCTGTTCGGGGTATTTTGAAAGTTTCTGCAGCCATCTTTTTTGACATGCCGGCTCTTATGGCTTCCAACGCTTTTTCCAGGTTTTCATCATTAAAATCGTGCTAGCTCCTGGAACCAGGAATTCTTTTGTAATGTCGTACCATCTTTAGTTAGCAGTTATCTGAAATATAAGGAGAAGAAAATTAAAACCCGTTAAAAAACTCTTCACGGAGGAAAAAAAATGGCGATGTAGGTAAGTGTCAGATGTCCAAGTTACCCCGGGGTGTCCAAGTAGCCCCGGATTACGGTAAGTAATTAATGGTGCTCGCTTTTAGTGCCCAGAAAAATTACAATTTGCCTGGATTATTTCAGTAACCGGAACATTTTCGCAGGTTCCGCTTTTTATGTCCCACTCGCAAATTTAATTCTTATTGATATTTGCATCTTTTTAATATTTTGCTTTTCAGTTTAGTTCGACAGGCGGCGCGCAGCATATAGCTATACCAACATCCCGTGTTATTTGATGAAGAAAGTTATTTAAATTCGCTGGGTGTGGTTGCTTAGGTTATGCTTCATACGCCAGCCACAGTCCTATTTTACCCTGATGATTCCTATTTTTGGACTATCCATTAGATCTTGGAGGCCTGGTCGTAATGAATTGAAAAGCAAAATGTGTGTCTGATGCCACGAACCTTTCTTTTTATTTATTTTTCACGGACAAGAAATCTATACAGGGTGAACTATAAGAACTACAAGGTTGGTCAAACTAGAAAAAATGTGAAGTTTTTGGGAGAAATTGAAAATCTGGTTTCAGATTTAAAAAAAATATATTCTATCCCGAGATACGGGGGTTTTTCGAAAAATTGTTGAAATATATTTTATCAAATATCTCAAAAAGTATAATTTTTATAAAAAATTTGTGAAGGAAAATTTTTTTGCATTTTTAACGTTCTTCAATTTATAGTTTTTCAGAACATTTGCTACGTCTAGTATTCGAGATATTAACATAAACTTACTTTTTTTTAAATACGGACCTGTATTTTTTATTTCATTGTTTTAAAGAACTTTTTTTTCTGATTTTAGGGATGTATCACATGTCCATATTTGTTTGAGGTTTAATGATAAAAAAAATAAAATTTAAGTTTTATTGGGTTTAAAAAAAAAACGTCAGAGGTGGCTTAGGCGACCGATAAAACAATTGCCGTTTTAATAACATAAACAGACTGATGCAGCGTCTAATGAAAAAAAAATATTTATTAACTTTTTAAATATTTAAACTTTTTAAACTTATTAACAGTATTTATTATTATTTTAACACGTTTTTTGAAACTAAACTTTCTTTTTGAATTTCTCTCAAAATCTTCATTGATATTTGTTTCATTTCCCCGTCCTCTGCCGGTTGCTTCCCGTTTGGAAGGATTTTCAAATGATTCGTGCAACACCGTACTCAATCTGTGTAGTACCAAATTTCCCTCTAGCCTTGTAATTTATATTTCGATTTGGTAAGCGCCTTTCGGGGTACGAATTTTGATACATTTGGAGCGCTCTTTCAGCATTTCGAAATGCTTTTGCATAACAAAAAATTAAATCTATTTTTCACCTTTTGAAAACGCTGCCATGTTGATTTAAACTTACCTTGACAGATGTATTACGCAACACAGTGGCGGTCCCAGCCATTTGAAAAGGGAGGGGCGGTTTCGATACGAAAAAAAAAATAGAATAAAAGCATAGCTTTTATGAGGAACATATCAATATATGCAAACAAAACTTAGCAACTACAAGAGAGGATTTGGTCTCAAATCTAGAGCAGGGTACTCACATTTGAATTCCTTTATTTCATACATTTTTTATTTTAAACAAAGTTTCGTCGAAGTCGAAGTAAACTAAAATCGTAAATATCAACGGTATTATAGCGCCGCAGGAGAAAATGCGTTTTTTGATTTGAAATTAAACTAAAATTGTAAATATATCAATGGTTTCAAAGCGCAGCAGCTAAAAATTTTTAAGAAAATGATACTACAAATGCTATTTTTAACACAAAATAAAACTAATACCGTAAATATCAAAGGTGTTACAGCGCTGCAATTTATTTCCTACTTTTGATTTCTGTTCTGTTTTTAAAAAAAATTTAAAGCCAGGGTAGGGGGGATTAACTACCCCCCTATCCTCCTAAAATCCGAGCTTGAATAACTACGTATAATTTTTTCAGTTATAAAAGACATAGATAACAAAGAAACCACAAGCAAAACCTAATAGCTAAATACTTTTTTTTTTGAGGTCTAAAGAGCTTTTTGTTGAAACATTACCTTTAATATCGCATATCCCATACATAAGATGCCCATCTAAAAAAAATAATTTCCAATTTTTTGGGCAAACCGGTCAATGACTCGCTCCATGTCAATTTTAATAAGTCTGTTGATATGCAGCAACGCTAAGCCCGTCAGACGAATTTCAGTCATAGTGTTATGTTTTCAATCTTCTGAGGCATCAGAAGCTTCTTTCTGACGAGGTATTACTTACTGGCAAACATCCAAGAATGTTCTAATCAACGGAAAAATATTGCCACACTTGTTCATTGCCTCGAAAACGTTATCAGGTATATGTTTGGATTTAAGCGTTTGCCTACTTTTGACCAATATTGTTTTCAAATACTGACTTCTCCCAATAAAAGTGCAAGAATTTGTGTTTTGGATTAATAAAACAGTTTATTATTAGAAACGACTTTAGTTAATTTTGCCTTGATTTTGGCTTCATGTTAAACTTCGTATGAATATGTTCAAGTCAAAAATACTTTTTATGTCCGAATTGATTTTGTCTGAAACTTGTTTATAAATAGAAACTCTATAATACTGTTCGTCATGCGTTTGTATATTCTTGGTCTGACGGATTGAAAGTCAAACTATCCCAAAATATTGTGGAGGGAATGTAGAATGTATTTAAAGGAACTTTCTGCAATTTCTCGTTTTTTCTTCTTCAGGTTTATTACCACCAGCATCTTTGTTGTTGTTGTCTACTTTTTTCTGTAGCAAAGGGAGGGGCGATCGCCCCCCCCTGAGACCGCCACTGCGCAACATAGGCTTCTATAAGCAATTGTTTCTTTTTGCTTTCTAAAGGCACATTTACACAGACAAACTTTCCTTTGATGTGGAAATGCCGACAAACATTTACACGAGCCTCTTGAGCAAAATGTTCAAAGAAATGTTCGAGCAAAATCTCGTAAAAAAAAACACACGTAAATTTTGGAGAGAATGTTGAGCAAAATTTGTTTGAAGAATTGGGGGTACAAAAATTTCTTTACAAATTCAAAATATATATTGTTATCGGAGTTCATTGAACTTAACTGAAAATAGAAAAACAAAATTCACATTTTATCTCATAAGTAACTTCGATTGATCTTATTTTTATAGGCGATATGCCAGTATACTTGTAACTTTTTTGGGGTTGTAAAAAAAAACGAGAATAAAAAAAAATAATAATTGGCACTTATTTGTTGTTGTTGCCTGTAAAATATAATGATAAAAATTTACGTTTAAAAGAATATCCTTTTATTTTACTTCCTAGTTTAGTCTTTTACAATAATAATTAAGTCAAATTAAAAAACCTATATACATTTTATTAAATCTCAAATATATGAACAAAAGCACGCTCGGTTTAAATAATACCCATTTATTACCCACTTTTACAACCCTACGAACCCGACCCTTGTAAAAAAAATATAATTTAGCAGTAATTTAGTAGACTGTGTCGCCGATCTATCATCCCGCGTTTTGGATTTCGCAGGTAGTAGGCCGGCCACCCTTTTGAATGGCAATGTTGCCCTTTGCATATTGTTAGTTCAGTGTCAGTAATCGACCTTGATTATTACATTAAATTGATAATAAATACCTATATCTTCAGCATTTTCATGAACCTTTTGCTTTTTGAAGCAACCCTTGGGACCTTAAACTAACTAGGTAAATCTGGTGTGAGGAATTAAAAAACAACAATAAAAGCTAAAGGTAAAGTAAGTAAAAATATGTTTAAAAAAATCCCCCTCCCCACCACTCCTCATAGTCGTGAGGCGCGGGTTACCACTTAAAAGTGCAATTTTTGAGTTTTTTGCCGATATTTGAAAAACTCAACATTTTTTTGGAAAAAAAATTTTCCTTGGTTTTTTTTTACTTTAGGAAAAAACCCTTGGAAATAAAAAAAAACTCGCAAGGAAATCCCAAAAAAAAACTCCGGGCAAAAAAATTCGGGAAAAACCCTAAGAAAAAAATATTATAAGTAACCCTAATCCATGTGACAAAAATGATAGTAGACCCAATAATAATTTTTCGCTTGCCATCGGCTTTTTTTCACAAAAATTTTAAATAAAAGTTGGTGTTCCATTTTTTTTAAAGAATTGAGATCACTGATCACTGATGTGAAATTTTATTTATTCTCATCTTTAAAAATATGTTTCCAAAATAGATAGCAATAATTTGCTCAAAAATTTACCCGAACAAAATGTTCAAAGAAAAGCTCACAAAAATGTTCACGAAAAAATTTTTAGATCTTTTGCACGAGCTTTTATTTGAGCATGTTCGTCTGTGTAATTGCGCCTTTAGCCACCTTTAATAAAGGAGCAAAAGTGCGAAAAAACATAAGTAACCATTTTTACCATTAAAATGCAAATAAATATGGACTTGTGATAAATCGTTAAAATCATAAAAAGGGGAGATTCTAAAAAATGGAATAAAAAATACAGGTCCGTATTTAAAAAAAGGAAGTTGATGTTAATAACTCGAAAACTAGATGTAGCAAACTTTCTTAAAAAATAACAAATTGAAGAACGTCAAAAATGCAAAATAAATTTCCTTCACGAGTTTTTTGTAAAAATTATATTTTTTGAGGTATTTGATAAAATAGTTTTCTGCAATTTTTCGAGAAACCCCCGTACCTCGGGATAGAATATTTCACCAACCCTGTAGTTCTTATAGTTACCGAGATAGCAATAGTGGCCCATGGCAATTAAGACACCCTGTATACTTTTCTTAAATGTCAACTGGTTCAGGTTTATTCCAAACTTTTCTTTTCCGAGTATAAAACACTTTCCCTTGAGTAATTAATCAACTTTGTAGCTAAGCTATGAAGATAAATTTTACCCACGCGCGTTAAAGACAAAAGGGTGTTATCGCTTCCGGACAAACCCTGAGAGGTCACGTGGCGGTTTGCTATTACCTAGTCGAAAAGACCTCTATTACAGCCGGGGGTCACGTGTCGATCAAGGGGCATTATTAAAAATTTAGCCTAATGTAACCTACGCGGGTTGTTTGTCTAATTTACATGCGATCAGTGTTTTACGCGATACGTCCTCTATTGTATATCCGAAGCTCATCAAATTATCGTTTTTCACTTTTTGGTCGTAATGTTTTTTTACTTCACTCGCTAAGGGAAGTAATGTAATCATCGAAAAATCGCACTTTGAGATTTTCAAGATCCTCCACGAATTTTGAGGTTCCGAATAGTGATAAGCACGAATCCAGACGCCGTCGCTCTGTCTGTCGGTCTGTCTGTCGCCTAGTTTGTAGCCACTCTAACTCAAAAACTCCTACACTAATTATAACAAAATTTTACACAGTGATTACTTGTGTTGATGCGCAGACCCCTATTGTTTTTGAGCAATGCGCTATTACACCCTTCGGAGCTACCTCCAAAAAACTTTATCCCTAAAAAAAATATTTTTTTTTCTTACCGTGTGATACCCCTTTGGAAAGCTTATAAAAATCGTAGTTGAATGGCGTCAAAATTTTTGACTACATTTATATATATACATATATATATATATATATATATATATATATATATATCACATAAAAAATGCAAAAAAACTCTTGAAAAATTCAATTTTCTGTGCCATATATCTCGAGTTATGGAACGAAATGTTAAATAAAGAGTAGCTTCAGTAGTTAAGATCCAGGTAACACCCTATTGTCTTGTAAAATTTCATACAAATCGGTTTAGCCATTTTTGCGGGACATATAGCACATGTAATACGTAATGTTTTTAAAAACAATAAAGTCTGAATCTATATATATATATAGAACATATAAAACGTATTGGAAAAACCCGTTTACTCCAAGAAATTCTGGATACACCCCGTAAAGGTCTGGTCTGGAAAAGTCTGAGAACACCCAGGAAAAGTCAGGATACACTCTGAAAAAGTCTGGAAAGGCCCTGGAAAAGTCTGAATACACCCTGGAAAGTCTGGATACATTCAGGAAAAGTCTGGATACACTCTGGAAAAGTCTGGAAAGAGCATGGAAAAGTCTGAATACACTCTGGAAAAGTCTGGAAAGAGCCTGGAAAAGTCTTTATACACTCTGGAAAAGTCTGAAAAGACCCTGGAAAAGTCTGGATGCACTCTGAAAAAGTCTGGAAAGACCCTGAAAAAGTCTGGAAAGACCCTGGAAAAGTCCGGAAAGCCCCTGGAGAAGTCTGGAAAGCCACTGGAAAAGTCTGGAAATACCCTGAAAAAGTCTGAATATACTGTGGAAAAACCTGGATACACTTTGAAAATGTTCGAGTGTACCATGGAAAAGTCTGAATACACCCCTGAAAAGCGTGGTTACAACCAAGAAAATTCTGGATATACCCTGGAAAAATCTGGCCGACTAGTGGTTAGTTGTATATGTTCTTCTGAGCGAGGGAAGTTTTAGAGTAAACCTTTACTCGATTTATTTTTAATAAGGAATACGTTTAAAATGCTTATCCAGCGGATAGAGTCTTTTGCGAATGCTCCCAGCGATTTGGAATTTTAGTTTTTTAAAAAGTTGAATTCTAAAAGTCATCAACTAAGATTTTTCATTAACCTTTAATAATTAATAAATGTCATATATGGGACATGCATGCGCTAAGGAAAATTGAACGTGGGCTGTGCTGAGAAATTTTTAGCTTAGATTATTTTTTCGCGGGCTGGGATTAAAAAATCTGTTTTTTTAATACCTTCATCAAAAACATGATTTTAGTAACTGTCTGCAGATAACTAAAGCATGTCTTTTTTGGTTACCGATGCAAAAAACTTTTCTTTTGAACACGGGTACCAAAAAAGATTTCGGTCCGTTTTTACCCAAAGTTAAAGAGAAATAGTGGAAAATAGTAATATTAAAAAAATCTAATTACTCTTGCCTAAAAATTAACTCATTTCCGCCAGTTTTCACCAAGTATTTACGAAAAAATCATTTAAAAACATCGTCAAAATATCTAATTGTCAAAGATTAAAATGGAAACGATTGTTATTTCATTTACCAGCCGCCTTGATCTATAGTGTAAAGATGGTGTGTTGCGAGAAGTGCTCTTCGTTCGAGATTTTTAAAGGTATTTTCCTGTTTTTCTTGGATTTTCTGATAAAGGTATTAAAAGAAATAGTGTTCACAACTCGCGGCTAAACTGTGCTTTTTTTTACTCGTGTTTTTAAATACCTCACTGCGCTCGTTATTTAAACCAATGCTTGTAAAAAAAGCACTATTTTAGCCACTAGTTGTGAAAACTTCCATTTCCATTCCTGCAAAAAAAGTTTTGCTGTTCGGGTTTTGCTAATGCAGAAAAATATTTTTGGTGTTCAAGCCGACTACGACTTTTTCGTGAGTGCCCATTCACGCGTCACATAATATGAATATGAAGTGTTATGACAGTCATGAGACGAGCACGAAAGTGTCGTATGTGGGAACCGGGTTTTAGTACCAGGGCCGCATTTTGAACGTCACTTCGACATTTCCTGAGCTAAGGTCTCTCTTTCTCTCTTCACATTTGTTTACCGTCACTTTTTCAGAGTCCCGTAGATACTATTAACCTAATCGGACGGATTATCAAGTACTTTCGAACCTCAGACTAGTTCTTTTGTCCTCCAGTAGACTACCGACTTAGGGAATGTGTAACTAGGTTCGCCTCTACGTGATATCCGATCCCATCCGGCCTGGTTACCGGCGTGAATGGAGGGTTGGGCCTAAGATACTTTTTACACTTGTTGTGTTTTTTTTTATTTTTTACAAACATTTACTATTTAAAATAGAGAAATCTACTTTTAAAACCGTTAAAAATGCTTTAAATAACGGAATTACCAAAGTGCGGGGAATTTTGGAAATTCCGAAAAAAAATATCTCACAAGTCAAGAGGAAAGTGGTTAATCTAGCGTAAAAAATAGCTCAGCTTCTGTGAGTTTTTTTAAATTAAAAAAAAAATCCTCTCAGTTTTATTCGAAAAAAACCTAAACAAAAATCCAGATTAGCGCCATCTTACGGTACCTAATTTCGTAAAATATATAGTGTTATTAAAAAATGTGCAAAAATGTACAAAACACAATCAAATTGGGATAGTATTAACAATTATTCATTTGATCAAAATATTAAATGGAAAACATTAAATACAAATAGTGAGCTATTTCCAAATATTCCTTTTTGTTTATACCTTCATTTAATATTGATGTGGTTTTTGGTTAGCTCCACAAAATTAAATTTTTAGACAAAATATTGTTACGTTGGTGCATTATAGAGGGTGGCCCAAAAAAAACTTTTTCGACTGTCCATTACTTAAAAAGCTTCTGTCCGATTTCAAAAATTTAATGCTAAAATTAACAATATATGAAAATCTAAGATAGCGGACAATTTGACCCGCTCTGCAAATTTTTTATGTGCACCAACTTAACTTTTGCGTGTAAAGCTCTATCTTTTCCGAGTGTACTGATGTATCGCTTGTTAACGTCGGTGAAGAAATAAGAAAGTTATAAATTGATGACTGTCAAAGAGCCTTCATATTTATACAAAAAAAATAAAATTCAGATATACCATTCATAACCGTAATACCAGGTAGAAACACAAAATGTGTATGAAGCATAAGACAGCAATATTTCGCGGTTCCTTTTCTTATTGCATAGCAAGTTTATTCAACAAAATTCCTGAAACTTTTAAAACTAAGTGTACCACCTTTTAAGAGAAAACTAAGAAATCATTTATTAACTTTCGCAGGCTTGAATTTTTAATTTTTAAACAGTACATTAAATAAACAACTAATTTTGGTATAATTTACGGTTTCTTATTCACGTCATATAATCAAAGACAATTTTTTTTGTTTTAATAACCATTTATTTTGGTTTTATTTTGTTTTATTTATATGCAGTTTCTTTGTTTTTATTCAGTATTTATTTTTATTTTATTGTTATTTCTATTCATTTATTCATTTTATAGTTTTTTAAACAGGATTATTCAATTTTGAAAGAGAAAAACTATTTCGTCTGGCACTGCTGAGTTTTACGAAAGCAAAACTATAATGTTTAAAAGAAGAAAACTATAACTATGCCAACGTTAGAAATGATTCGAAATAAGTTATAGGAATATTCAGATTATACATACAAATCTTTACAGAAATTACGCGAAACGTTAATTCAGTGCGGTTTTCATTATAAAAAACTATACAAACGGATGGTAATAATGGAGTCGCCAAGAATTTTGTCTTACAGCGCTCCGAGTACCTGCGGACTATTAAAAAACATAGACACGAAAAAAGAAATATTATATATCTGGATGAGACGTGGTATGACACGCACGATGTTGTGGAGTACGGTTGAGTTGATGACAGCAAAAACTGTACGTTAAGTGGTCCGTGTTCTCGGGGAAAACTAGTAATCAATTTATATGCTGGAAGTGAATTGGGTTTTATTGCAAATGCGCTGTTGCTATCTGCAAAAAATATTAAACAATCTTCTGCAGACTATCACGAATACATGACGGCAGAGTTGTTTGAAAAATGGGTTGAAGACAACTTATACCCAATATTCCGCAAAATTCGGTTATCGTACTTGACAATGCATCGTACCATTTGCGCCAAAAGACAAAAATATCAAACAGCAAAACAAGAAAAAGACATGATTAAATTCCTGGAAACCAAAGGATTTGAAATACCAGAGAAAGCTTCCAAGAAAATATTATTAGAGCTGATTAAAAAGCAAAATTTTGAAAAAGACTATGTCGTTGATAATCTCTTGGAGTAATACGGACACACCGTTTTACGACGCAATATTATTGCATTTTTAATCCGATCGAATTTAGTGAGTCGGTTTTAATTGCTACTAGAAATGAGATTGGCCAAATAGGCGAAACAGACCTATAGAAAAACTGTTTAAACTATGTTATTGAAAAAGAGAATCAATATCACGTTCCACTTTTCAATATTACTTATTTAATTTAATGATGATTCGAGTTTTGAAAACTCGGATAAAATGTAAGAAAAAGCACCACGTCCTAAAGTACTAACTTTAGTTTAAATTTTTTGTGATGTGCAATATGAATTTTTCTCAATTTTATAATATTTACTTTAATTTGACAAGGCTTGTACGTAATACAGTCGCTTAAAGCACCAGTTTATTATGTATTCAAAGCATTCTGAATTATTCTGCATAACTAAATATTCTTCTATATTATTTGCCCGCCTCCGACTCTGTGTCACAAAGACGATGCCGACGTTTTATGATGTTTTCGTGTTCAGACCGTGCCAACTGACATTGGAAGCACTATACTTTCTGATATCTCACCTGATGTTGACAAGTGATCCACCAGTACAGTCGCGAAAGAAAGGGCTATACACCCAAAAGTTAATTTTTTCACCAGTGGCGCACAAAAAAAAATGTGCAGGTGGGCCAAAAATACCTAATTTTTAAATTATCCGCCTTGGATTTTCACATATTGTCAATTTTGGCATTAAATTTATATATCCTGGTTTTTCAAAATGGTTAAAAATTTTTAAATCGGACAAAATCTTTCTAGGCAATGCACAGGACCACCCTATATTAATATGTTTATTTAGTGCCTCATTTGAAAGAACTGCAAATATTGTTTTGTGATATAATTCAGCAATACAGTGGGTTGTTTATTATGTTTTAAAGCTTTTTACCTCTAATGATATTTTTTTCTTTTATTTTATTTTTACGACTCTAAAATAACTGAAAATTTTCCTTCAACTTCAGACCGTATTTAATAAAAATTTTCATCGTAAGAATGATTCACCATAAAAACTGCAATTTGTTAAACCAATTTTTATCGGAACCTTATTTCTTCAAACCCATTCAATAACAAATTCGAAATTTATAAGACCCGTTTTTAATCGAACCATTGTTTATCGAATAAAACCCATTTTTAATAAAATCCGGAATTTGCTAAACGATTATTTTACAAAACCGGAATTCGTAAAATCCGTTGTTTATCAGAAAGTTTTTGCTAAATTGATTCCGCATTCACTAATAATACATGAACCGGAGGCGTACACGCAAAAATTTGCTGATAAACAACGGGTTTTACGAATTCCGGTTTTGAAAAGTGATGGTTTGACAAATTCCGGGTTTTATTTAAAATTGAGTTTGATGAACTATGTTCGATTAAAAACGGGTCTTAGAAATTTCGAAGTTGTTAGTGAATGGGTTTGAAGAAATAAGGTTCGGATAAAAAATTGGTTTAACGAATTGCAGTTTCTATAGTGAATGATTTTATGATTGAACTTTCTTTTATTTAACGGGTTCGATTTTGCACATAAACCGTGGGCATGCAATCTTTTTATTTGCTTCAGATTTGTAATTCTTTAAAAAAAAAACCTTTGCTATGCAATAGATGTATCAAAAAAAGCATATAATTATAGTTTTTTTTCTTGTGTTACTAGTTTCGAACCCTAAAATTACTGAAAGGTTTCCTGAAATCATTTATTTACACCACTTTAGTAATTTTCTTTGCTTCAAACTTGAGGTCCTCATAAAATCTTTGGGCATGGTCACGTCACACTGGCCAGGAGACTTTTTTATTGTAAAATATTGTTGTAAAAGCGAGTGAATAAAATTTTCTTTAAAAAGTGTTGTGCGCTTGGATGCACTATTGAATAGAAAATAAAGAGTCGATTTTTAAACGCATCCGTATATTTATAACTAACACGTTCAAAAACAAAGTCAAAAGGCACTAAATTTTTGACTAATTTACAGCTGACTGCAATCGATGCATGCGTGACTGTGATCGCAACGTTAAGTCCATCCCGACGTACGCAATATGTGCACTCAGCTGTTCTACTATCGCATCCACCATAAAATCGAGCCTTGTTAGAAAAATGGCACAGACAAATCAAAAATGTAGTTAATTTTGGCTTTGTTTTTAACGCGTTAGCTATAAGTATACGGATCCGTATAAATACAAGCTAAATATCGCTATTGAAAAATGTGCAAGGACCATTATCAAATAATTACCATTTCGTATAATATATACCCACATCAAGTTATTCAAATACTAATGGTATTTGTTCGTTCACACTAATCGAAAACGTAAATAGTGTGTTGCCCATAAATTAAACATTATGAAAATAATTGACTTGCGAAAGTAGAAGTAGGTATATATCGTCTTAAGCCGGCTACTAACTGCACGCGCTACTTGCAAAGTACTTGGCAAGTACCGAGTAGTGAGTACGGCGGGGCGTGTGGCGTCTTGCACTGAGTGTTACTTGAACTTCCCAGTGCATTGCCGGAAAACGGGTGCAAGTCAAAGTTAGACAAATCGATTACTTCTGAAAAGTCAAGTAAATTGGCAAGTCCAGCGTAATGATAGCCGACTTCATGTTAGTAACACGGATCACCTCTGTTCGGTACTCTGTGTTACTAACGAATAGGATAGACAATTTGGATATACATTTTCTGACTAGCTTAGGAAAGTCCACCGTTTAACATACTAAAAGTCCCCATTCCTACGTCATCGAGAACTGTCATTTCTAACCTCCAAAAAAGAGTTTTTCTTGGATATCTTCTAAACGGTGACAGACAGTCAAATGGAAAAAGGTATTGCAAATTTAATTCTCTATCAATAAGTAAATAGTGATAGTGTAGGTTAAACCACTTCTTCTACCCGAAAAATTTTAGCTTTTTCAGAGATTTTTTAACCTACGAGTACCAAACTTGGCAGGATTGATCTAAGTGCAATGAACTAAATTGTAGCAGAAAATTATTTTTTTTTCCATTGTCGTAGTCCGATTTTCTTAATTAGAAAATTTCAAAATGTACCAAAACTCTTTGATATGCCACTGAGGTACTGACATATACAAAAAAGGCTCCACTTTTCACTGGATGTTATATTAGACAAAATTGCATTTTCAACGACACCTCTAGTGATAACATAGGAATTTTTTTTATTTTTTTAGTAAATTTTTTAAATAAAAGAACCAAGGTTCCCTCCTCTTTCAATACCAATTATGATTTTAAAATTTTTTAATTTTATTACTAGAAGCAGCAGATACAAGCGGAAGGTGTCAGTTTTTTATGTGAATGTCAGTAACAGAGGCGTATCAAGGAGTTTTGGTACATTTAGAAATTTTTTAATTAGGAAAATCGGACTACGCCACTGGAAAAATTTAATTTTTTGATATAATTTGGGTAATTGTTCTTAGGTCAACCCTGCCAAGTGTGGTACTCGTAGGTTAAGAAATATTGATGCTAAAAAAGAATATGCAAGAAATTGTTCAAAATGGCATCATTTTTGCTTGGGTTTTTTCAATTTTTCTGGTAGAAGGAGTGGTTTAAGCTACACTTTCACTATTTACTTATAATTTTTCCTATTTTTAGGTGTTATCCAAGAAAAACGCTTTTTTGGAGTGTTTTTGGAGGTTAGAAATGAGGAGGGTAGGAATGAGTAGTATGTTAAACGGTGGACCTTCCTAAGCCAGAAAATTGCACTAAATATAGCAATGGTTTCAAAGCGCAGCAGTCGAAAATTTTTAAGAAAATAATAATAATAATAATAATTGTTATTATTATTAATGTCTTTATTTCACAATTAAGGAAAAACAATAATTTACAATAATTCTTTGTTTCCTATGACTAACCCTGAAAAAGGAGAAATTGTGAAAAAGGCGAAATTCAGCACTACCAACAACTAGTTGCCAATAGCTCTGATCAGTTAACCTTAAGAAAAGAAAACTTAAATTTTCAATTTTGCCCTTTATGTAAGTACAAAAGTAATTCCCATAGATTTTTACACTTTTAAAAGTTTCTACATTTGAAAAAATCTTAACTATTGTTTATGGAATAATTAAAACTTAAACTAAAAAAAATTAAAAATAATTAATAGCTCAAAAAATAAATAAAAAGGATGTGCCAAAGATACTATGAAATATAAATATTAATGTAAGGGTTGCTTGTAAAAGGGAATGTCAGTTGCTAATTTATAAGATTGAAAGTGAGAATTTTGCTGATTTAAAATGTGTGGTTTGTAGGATTTCTTAAATATTGTGATACTAGTTTTACATTTGATATTTACTGGTATGGAATTGTAGAGTTTCGCTATATCGTATGTGAAGCTCCGTTGAAAAAAAGATCTTTTATGTTTTGGATTGTCAAGCTTTTTTTTGTAACGCGTATTTAAATTATGAATTTGTGATCTTAAACAGATTTTTTGATAAAGATAAGAAGGTTTTTGTGTTGTTATTATTTTATGGTAGAAACAAGGTTTGTGCAGTTTTCGACGATTTTCAATATTTAGCCACTGAGTTTCGAGAAGTTTATGTGAAATTCTGTTCTACTTCCTGATTCCATGTATCAGACGCAAACAGTTATATTGCATTTTTTGAATTCTTCTCTTGTCTAAGGAGGATATACATTTATCATAGACCACATCTGCACGGTTGAAAACTGAAAGAACCAGCGAGTCACATAAAAGTGTTTTAAACTTTTTACTAAGTATATGTCTGTTACTATAGATTGCCTTTAGTCTTATAAATGCTTTTTGAAAGATGTTTATGAAATCGTTGTCTATCACCAATCCCAGATTTTTTGCTTCGTTTTTTATTGGTAAATTAATATTATTTAATTTAATTGAAATCTGATTTTGGTACTGTTCAACAATTCGAGTACTAGATTCGAACAATAAAACGCAACATTTTTGTGGGCTAAGGTGTAAAGAATACTTCAAGGAATAATTGCTTAGAGCTTCCAAGTCTTGAGAGATTAAAGAGTTGGCTTCCTGGATGTTATCTTTATGAAAAGAGATACGCAGCTGGGAATCATCTGCGTAGTATTGACCAGAGCAATGATCTAAGACTGAGTTGAGATTTTATGTGTATATAGCGTACATTAGTGGAGAAAGAGGAGAGCCTTGAACGACTCCTTGTTTTACTAATTGAAGACATGAGGATTTGCTATTTATTTTTACTGACTGATACCTGTTTTGGATGTTGTTTCGTAGAAGAGAAATTGCAGTTTCGTCAAGGCGTATGTAGTGCAAAATTAATTTACCAGTTAATTTACCATTGTCAGCTTCTTCAATAATATTATTAGTAACATTCGCTAGTGCAGTTGAGCAACTGTGATGTTTGCGGAACCCAGACTAGACTTCCGGTAAAATGGAGTTGTTTTCTACAAACTCTGTTAATTGTTCATTTAAAATTTTGTCAAATATTTTAGCTAAACATGGTAAGATACTGATAGGACGTAAGTCTTTGTATGTTTCAGGTTGCGAACTTTTTGGCAAAGGTATTATAACGGCCTTTTTCCATAGATCTGGATAAACTGAGTTTTCAATGGAAAAATTAAACACATGGGTAAGGAAAGGCAAAATTAATGGACAAGAAATTTGAACGAGCTTAATGATTATTACACACAACATGCCATTTTTAACAGTAAATATCAAAGGTGATATAGCGCCGCAATTTATGTCCTTTTAAAACCAGGGAAGGGGGGTTAACTACCCCCCCCGTCCCCCTGAAATCCGCGCTTGAGTAACCACGTATAATTTTTTCAGTTATAAAAATCATAGATAACGAACAAACCACAAACAAAACTTAATAGCTAAATACTTTTTTTTTAAGTCTAAAAAGCTTTTTGGTGAAACATTACCTTTTACATCGCATATCTAAAAAAAAAATCGTTTCCGATTTTTTGGGCAAACCGGTCAATTTCAATATGTCTGTTGATATGCAGCAACGCTAAGCTCGTCAGACGAATTTCCGTCATAGTGTTTTTAAGTACTTATGTTTTCAATCTTCTGAAGCATGAGAATATTCTTTCTGACGAAGCATTACTTATTGGCAAACATCCAAGAATGTTCTTATCACAGAAAAAAAATTGGGTTACTACAAGTAGTTTGTCTGTGGTTCTTATTAACGGAAAAATATTGCCACACTTGTTCATTGCCTCGAAAACGTTATCAGGTATGATTTGATTTAAGCTTTTGCCTACTTCTGATCAATATTGTTTTCAAATAGGTACTGACTTCTCCCAATAAAAGTTCAAGAATTTGTGTTTTGGATTAATCAAACAGTTTATAGTATTTAGAAACGACTTTAGCTAATTTTGCCTTAATTTCGACTTCACGTTGTATAAAACTTGATATGAATATGTTCAAGTCAAAAATACTTTTTTATGTCCAAATTGATTTTGTCTAAAACATGTTTATAAATAGAAACTCTATAATACTGTTCTGTATTTCCAATGGTTTTTTGGTGTGACAAATTAAAGGTCAAACTGTCCCAAAATATTGTGGAGGGATTATAGAATGTCTTTAAAAGAACTTTCTGCAATTTCTCGTTTTGTCTTTAAAGACTTCAGGGTTATTACCTCTAGCATCTTTGTTGTGTACTTTTTTCTGGAGTAAAGGGGGGGGTCGCCCCCCTAACCCCCCTGCCCCCCCCTGAGACCGCCACTGCCTAAGCTTGTTAGTAAAAAAAAAATTTTTACTCGATTTTTCCTATGTAGCTTAGCCTACAAAGATATCAGGCAAATATTATTTATTAGAGAGAATGATGACGTAATTCGCGTTTTCCCTATACCTTCCAAATTTTTAATAAACCTATCAGGGGTGGTGCAAAAGAGAAGGAGCGACTTAATCCTAGCAAGTAATGTCCCTAAACTTTCTCTTTCTTTGAGAGGACATAGTAATATTAATAGGGGGGCGGCCTAAGACCTGATAATTAGGCCCTAGGGCGGTAGTTTTTTGACTCAGCCTAAACTCGTTCCCCTAATCTACTACCTGCGCCTGTACGACTCTGGCTCTCCGGGTCTATACCTGTTCTCTTTACAAAATTCAAGAGATGGGTGTATTTGAGGGTTAGCAGGTCCTTTGAATCCAGATTCGGATATGCGAGTATCGTGCTTTATCCTTGTTTGTCCTTTATTGTTGCCTAACATTTCTGTTGAGAGTGGGAATTTTTAGACTGGGTAGCAAGTATAATCACAACGGGTCGCTGCGCCTGCGTCGGCTTGATACCTCTCTGCAAGGTAGTCCTGCTATACATCTTAGATTTGTTTCCATCTAACATCGCTACCAAACCACTCGAAAATATCAGCATACACAACCGGTGTGACATTGACAGGTATACAAAATAGTTGGTTAAATTTCTTTTTAAACAAATTTCCAAAAAGGTGCCACAACTGAAGAAAAATTTGGTTTTCAGTGAAGGCCCCTAAATGTCTTTGTGTGGTATTTTCTTTGTTCCACTTACTAAACAAAGAAATTTGCATTTATTTTTGAAGTTAAAACAATCAGTAAAAATTTTGTATAGATGTAAAAAAAACTAGTTCATTAAAGTCCTTTTTTAAAAAATAAACAAAAAGGTGCCCGTGCCACAAGTGATACATAGTTGGTGATTCTATCCGTCCAGTTGGTGTCCCAAAATTACGAAAAGTCCGTAAAAAATCATTAAAGATTCGCTTTTACCTACCTTTCCCCATTCCTCAAGACGCTAGAAGAACCGATTAGTTTAAAGAATTCACCCTGTATATATTATGTTTTTATCGATCACCTATAAATAGCTTCATATATTTTTTATAGAAAACTTTGAGTAATTTATTTGACCCTAATAGAATAGATGCCACAATCCTATTAGATAGCAACATTTCTGTCCCGAATAAAAAACAACAAAATGCTTCAAAATTCTCTTTTCGTTTAATTGAATTGATCTGTTTGAATCAACCGCTGGCTAAATTTCATGAAACTCTTTCAAAACAAGGCCCTTCCCTCTAAACTTTTAAAACCTATTCAAAACAAAAATAAACTGCTTTCAAGTAAAATCCGCACAGCCGCTGCAATTTAAGAGTGATTTGTTACATTAGAAAACTTCTCCCTGAGCAACAATCAAATTATGTTTTAATTTATCATCATAAAGCAAAAAAAATATACTACAGAATAAATAACTATATGTATATGCGATGGAAATTGACGGAACGACCCGAAGCGGAGTTCTGTCGATCCATCAAGGGCGGTAAAGGTACTTTTCCTAAATCATTAACAAAGGCATTCCTAAATAAGCATATGAGTATATAAATCTTCAAAAAGTGCATTCCTAAATTATATAAACCTACTGTGTATAAAAATTTTGTGCAATTTTATTTTACACGAGAAAGTAGTTACTTTACGGGGGGGGGGGTATAGTTTTAAAAAAATTATATTTAAAATGTTTTTAATTTTTAATGTATATTATATCTAGGTAAAACATTATTCTTGAAATAGAAAATATTCTTTCTCGTGTCGTGATTTTGACAGCTGATAGCCTGCCTCGTTGGTTATAGGACGTACGCGCCAACGTGGAATATAGCGCAATATTAAGTCTTCTTTTTATATGTACATAAACATCAAAATAGTAAGTAAAAACTTAAGATCACAAAAACGGCATAGATTTGACAACACTGCTTTGCTATTTTCTTGAAAGATCAACAATAGATGGCATCACTAATACCATTTCGAGTAAGATCGTGCAGTGTTCAGAACACGGTACGAACACCATATGTGAGAAAAGTATAACTTAATAGGAATGTAACCATTTATTAATGCTTCTTTAAAAGGCTTTGATGCTCGGCTTCATGCCTAATGGATTGCAATGTCTCGAAATTAAAAAGAATTAAAAGAAAAACCATTATTCAACATAAAAAAATAACAAATTTCCGTATTATTTTTATCACTTGACATGGATCAATTTATTGGCCGCATGTTCCATTAGACAAATGGCCGGTGGCCATGCGGAACCTGAATTCCAATACTCCAATCGAACTCACTTCAGTTTCCTTGGGCCCACTAAATTGATGTGACCTTGGCGTTTCAGAATTCCGGCAGAATATTGCTTACAAAGAAAAAAACAATAACTTTTTTGTTATCACATAATAGAATTTATAAAAATCTACAACCGTATCCAAAGGATTTTTCAAAATTTGTTGTATTTTTTAAAAAAAATAAAAGTATCCAAAAATTGCTGTTACAGATTTCTGTATTATCGACGAGGCTAAAGAAAAAACCAGGTAAGATTTTTGACTATTGTAAGCCGTGTTTATTTTATTTCGAAAATGAGAGAGTCCAGCAACAAACTGTCTAGATACGGTTGTGAAAAATTCAAAAATAAACATTCTTGCCAAATTTCAACAGATTCCGTTTTCTCGTTTCCGATATTCTGCCCGGTAAAGATTGGCCCAAAAACAGCAAAGCAGTGTTGTCAAATCTATGCCGTTTTTGTGGCCTTAAAGGCGCATTTACACAGAGCGAATAGGTTCGTCCAACAATTCGGGCCAAATCTGGCGAAACATTTTCGAAGAATGTTTGCCCAAACACTCGAATATTTGCAGCGAACATTTGCCACGAACATTCGGGCAAATTTTCGCAAGATCTTTTGGAACTATATTTTTGAAAGTGGGAATGGATAATATTTTTGGTCTTACATCACTGACCTTAATTCTTGAAATTAAATTGGCACACCAGAAGTATTTTATTTTATTTAATTATTATTTGCTGGGTCGTAGGTTGTGAGGTTGGTAGATATCTACTAAATAAGTTTGAACCTAATTGTTGCTATGCTTTGTCGCTTTTTTGGTTTTCCTTTTGGGGTGCTTGGTGGTGCCTTGTATAGTCTCTGGATCCTCCCGAGACGTTCCAACCAAGTAGGTACCTATGCTTTAGATTATATTTTTAAAATAAATTTCGATAAATGTTATTCAGAATACCGGATTTTATCATCAAGTGCATCAAATCGTTTTGCCGTCGAAGAGCGCTTTATGAAAAATCTGGTTAAAACTTAAAATATGAAGACAAAAGTGTAGCTCACGGCTGACCCTCTTTCACTAATCTACGGTCTTTACTTTCTCCTTACCCTAAGCACCGTAGTAAGTACGATTTGGGCCCACTTCTGCCAGGGTCAACTGGGCCCGATACACAGGTAAATAAAGCTCTGTCAACTGGGACCGGCCGAAGAAAAATTAGTCAGGGAGCTAGGTGAATTTCACGGTTACAAAAATATTCAATAAATGGGACCGAACGACGCCACAGTAAATAATTTGTGTAAATGCTACTACTAAATAACTTTTTACCTAATTGTTGCTATGCTTTATCACTTTTTTAAACTCATCAAACCTCACCACCAAACCCCACCACCAAAACCCCACAAAAGAAAAAGTAATCCTCATTATTTTTTATCAAGTGCGGCAAATCGTTTTTCCGTCGGGAAGGTTTTAAAATTTAATTTTTATATTACAATTTAGTTCAATGATTTACGGTAAATAATTTTTCTAATTTTTATTTTATTTCAAATATTTCTTTCAGCAAATTTTGTCCGAACACCACGAACTTTTTTACCCAAACCCCGAACCTTTTGGCCCGAACCTTTTGTGCGAATCTTTAAATTAATAATTTGCGCGAATGTTTATCGGCATTTCGAAGATCAAAGGAATATTCGCCTGTGTAAATGCTACTTAAATGCTACTTAAAATACGTAAAAAGTAAAAAATAAATGAGTGTTTTTTCCTGTCTTCTACAAACCTTAACGAAAGAGAACTTGAAAATGTTGTCTTTTACTCGTCGTCGACTCGGGATTATTTGCAAAATATAAGCTGGTCAAAATTCCACTCCAGTACTTTTTAACCAATTACAATGGGTTTTTTGGCAGGTCACCATGGCAACACAATATGTATTTTTGGAAATTTGTTTCGCTTGGGTTGGGTAAAGTGGAAATATTTTTAGGTAATCACAGAATATTTTTTTACCTAAAGTAAGTTTCGATTTGTTTATTTAAACGTGTTTACACTTTGCAAAAACGAGAAAGTTGAGGAAATTAAGTATTAATTTTTAATATGTTTTTCGTATTCTTCTACCACCTCCTTTCTGTTTAAAGGCGAAAACATTTTATACTACACACTATTTTAAATCTTAAAATGGTATTTCCCTGCAACTACAGCAAGTAGAAATCGTCTTAATCGAAACAAATTATTTTGCTCCCGGCGCGCCACAGAACTTTTGCTGCAAAACTGATGCTGACAGCTTGGACCTTACAATATTTTTTAGGTTAAGATGTTACCTAGTTATTATGGAAACTAAATACCGTAAGGTTAAATTAAATTCTGAAATTTTCTATCGCTCCTACATATTTTTAGAAAATTATCCTTCGAATTCGATAATTTTTAAAATATTCATGAGATCGTAATAATTTAGAAAATAATTTAATCTCTTGTGGTATGACTAGTGAATATTTTACTTGAACTTTCTGATTCAGGTTTATACTATTGTTTTAAATGCAAAATTTTTAGGAATACCTATTGATGATATTAATAAAATTTTTGCCTTTTTGGAGCTGCTGTAGTGGCTACAGGAATTCCTTGTTTCTCCTTCAAAAGAGAGCTCTCAGGTACTACCCAAGTTTCATTGCAAGCCTTGGTTTATCCAGAATCGTATCATCACCTTATCTTCTCTGTTTATTTTGGAGACAGTGAATTATAAAAACCGTCGTATTTTTTCAGAACACTAACAAATTTATGTAACATGTCAAAAAAATCTAGTACCTTTGCCTGCCTACAGCACACTTTGCGAATAGAAAATTCATCCAGAAGCCTTAAACTGTGCACAATAAATTGTTGACTGCTGCTTAAAAAAAACAATTATTAAGTATGTATGTATTATGTATGTTTTAGAAAAAGCATTAAGGACTTTTTGTAAAAAAAAGGCTTAGATACTATTCAGTAGTTGCTTTTTTTTCAAGAGGATGTTAATATCATAATATCTAATAGTATACGTTAACACACATGTGAGGATTTCAGGATTATTTAATTAATTTTTACTTACTTGACTAAGTAAATTCAGGTGGATCGATTTTTTTATGTTTTTTTTTATATTTGTCTGTATTACTTGGATTCCTTTATTTTGTGATTATTAAATTGATAATATGAATTATAGATAAGAAATATTTTGTTCTGAACAAATTTTCTCGAACAATAAAACAAGATTTTCATTCATTAATTATAATATTTTTCAGTTCACCCCTCCCTCCCTTTTTTTTGAAAAAGCTGTAGAGGCCCCTGAGTCGTCGTGCAAAAAAAATTAGAGAACGAAAGCTCAAATTTCAACTTTAGTCCAACAATTTAAAACGTATTACATTTACAACAAAGAAAAAAGTTGCACAAATTTATTTCCAACAGAGCAATAAAACACGCTGGGCGCCAAACATACGCACACGAATACGTTTATTGTGGAAGAGGGACAACATACATGCATTATAGCTTTATGGTCCCATGATTTTATCGGCCCCGTTCCTGATTGGTTGTTTACATAAGGGGTGGGCCTACAACACACCGTCAGACCGGTCGGTCGGTCGGTCGCGGCCTGCTGTGTTATGTCACACGAAAATTCGAGTGACAGGAATCTATTTTCCTTCTTTTTCTTTGGCAGTTAATTTTATCTATAAAATCCCATCACCCGACTTTTTGCCCAAAAAATAATGGCTAAAACAAATGCTAGCGAGCACCTATGTTTTATGGTTTATTAAACCAGGAATTTATCAAACCGTTTTAATAAAAATGTTCATTGTAGGATTCACTATAGAAACTGCAATTCGTTAAACCAATTTTTTTTTCCAAACTTGTTCAAACTCATTCAATAACAAACTTGGAATGTGTTAAGCCCGAACGGTTTTACAAACAACGGTTTTTTAAAAATTCCGGTTTTGATTTTAGTTTAGATTTGATGAAAAATGTTTGGCGAATAATAGTTTGATTAAAAACGGGTATTTACAAATTTCAACAGGACGTTAGTAGGCCACAGCTTTGTAAAGTACGCCAAATTTAAGACAAAACAGAGTAAAGTAATGCCAGATCCAAAGATTTGCTTTTTGCTGCTCGATGCTATATCCCTCTTTCTCTAATAGAGAGAGATGGAGAGAACATTTTGAATTTGACAGCTTTTGCCGCCAAGAAGTAGGATCTCGCCCAACTTTTTTGCGTTTTTTGTTGAAGATGTTGGAAATCTAACGTCAATTTTTGTTTATAAAATGGAGAAAGAGATGGCTTTATTAATGGGGAAGCGAAATAAAATCCAAAGAGCCATTTTGCTATATTTAATGGGTCAAACGATTACTAAAAGTGAGGTTAAGGCCACAAAAATGGCATAAATTTGACAACACTGCTTTGCTGTTTTTGGGCCAATCTTTACCGGGCAGAATATCGGAAACGAGAAAACGGAATCTGTTAAAATTTTTCAGGATTGTTTATTTCTGTATTCCTCACCACCGTATCCAGACAGTTTTTTGCTGGACTCTCTCATTTTCGAAATAAAATAAACACGGCTAACAATAGTCTAAAATCTTGCCTGGCTTTTTCTTTAGCCTCGTCAATAACACAGAAATCTGTAACAGCAACTTTTTGGATTTTTTTTTTTTTTGAAAAAATACACCAAATTTTGAAAAATCCTTTGGATGCGGTTGTAGATTGTTATAAATTCTATTGTCTGATAACAAAAAAGTTATGGTTTTTTTCTTTTTAAGTAATATTCTGCCGGAATTCTGTAACGCCAAGGTCACGTAATTTAGTAGTCCCAAGGAAACTGAAGTGAGTTCGATTGGAGTATTGGAATTCAGGTTCCGCATAGCCACCGGCCACTTGTCTAATGGAACATTCAGCCAATAAATTGATACATGTCAAGTGATAAAAATAATACGGAAATTTTGATGTTGAATAATGATTTTTCTTTCTTTTTCTTTTGATTCTTTTTAATTTCGAGACATTGCAATTCATGAAGCATGAAGCCGAGCATTAAAACCTTTAAAAGAACCATTAGTAAGTGGTTACGTTCCTAATAAGTTATACTTTTCCTCACATATGGTGTTCGCACCGTGTTCTAAACACTGCACGATTTCACTCGAAATGGTAATAGTGGTTCCACCTATTGTTGATCTTTCAAAAATATAGCAAAGCAGTGTTGTCAAATCTATGCCATTTTTGTGGCCTTAATCTTCATTCTTCTTTCATGCACGCGCAAAAACTGATTGCTTTTTTACGCCAAACTGTGGAAAACAAAAAAAGCCCCTAGCTTCTTTGCTTTTTTTTTATAAAGCTAGCTGCAAAAAGAAAATCTGTGGATCAGGAATCAGAAAATTTCAGGGTCCTAAGAATGTAATACTTGGGTGAAAGAAAAAAATCGAGAGATTTCTTCATATGCACATACCCCATTATCCTACATCTTAAAATTCTATTATTTTTCTCAAGTATGTTATGTTATGTTATTTTCCTATTAGCGTGCAAGTGCACTTTTACACACGCATTTGCGTGAGGAAAGTTGCATTTCCCGCACGCTGTGCGGGAATGGATTTACTTTGAAAAAATTAACTTTGAAAAAATTTTTCCCGCACGCATTTTTTTTATAATAAAATAACATTTAAATAACTATTTTACGCAAGTGCGTGCGGGAATGGATTTAGCCTGTCTCTTTTCCGCACGGCCGGCGTGAAAATTTTTTTTTCCGCACGCATTTTTTTTCATTATTTAAAATAAAATTTAAATAACTATTTTACGCAAGTAGAAAAGTGATGATTTCTACACCACTTTCCGCATTCTTTAGGTAAATAACTATTACCTAACAAGTGATACTTTACCGCACGCGACGGCAGTTGACCGAACGAAGCGAGTTTGGTCAAGGGCGGTAAAGACACTTTACGCATGTGTTAGGTACACGATTTTACCTACAAGCCTCAAAAATTCCCAAAAAATAAATATTGAGCACTGAGTGGGGTAAAGTACTACTTTCCGCACGCAAATGTGTGCGGTAAAGTGCACTTTACCGCACGCGAGTAGGTAAAAAAAAAAACTTGTTATTTTTAAGGTGACTGGGTCTAGCGGCCGTATATACAGCCCGATTCTTATGGGTAATTTTTTTTAAACACCCTCTGTAAAACGGCGAAAGGAGGGATCACGGAATAAAGCGGTGAAATTTCCGTTTGACTTGGCTTGCATCTCTGCGCTCCTAGGCACCCAGACAGTCAGCAGCCAGCCCCGTGTAATGTGATTCCCGCTTAAGGCCCTTAATAATGGATTTTGTAGCATTTAACGTTTTGTACTTGCCGGAAGATTAGAGGGAAGCGCACTCTCTAGTTGGAGAAATAACAAAATGGCGGCTTTTACGTAATAGACAGATTGAACAGGATTTTTTGTAAATATAAATACCTGGAGGCAACAAAATGTCATTGTCCTTAGCTATCGGGACAAATTATGTGTTTTTGTGAACTTTTCTCGCACATATCTTGATCCGGAAAAGTGGGGGGGGGGCAGCATATAGAAAATGAAGAAAAAATCACCAGTACTTTTTAATTAAATTTTTTTGCAATTTAAGCAGGAAGATCTTTCAAATTTTTAAATAATTTAGGTGGGCCGCAGGCGAAAATGTTAAGAAAATTATACTAAAGAATGCTATTTTTGATACGTTTTTAATTCTGCTAATAAAAAATGTGTTATAGCACCGCAGACAAAAATTTTTGCAATTCTACAGTAAGTTCTTTAAAATTTTTCATTAATTTAGTTGCGCCGCAGAAAAATCTTGAAAAAATTAAAGTAAAAATACGTTTTGAATTAAAGTACAATCGTAAATTTTATCGGTGTTACAGCGCCGCAGGCGAAAATTTTTATCATTTTAACCATGAAGTTCTTTAAAATTTTTAAATGAAAATGAAAATTTTTAGAAGATGCTTTTAACACGTTTTCAATGCTGCTTATAAAAAATTGTTTAAAATGAAATCCTACAATTCAAAATATTAAAGCGATGTTAAGGTCTTTAAGCTTTTTGATTTTCTTTTGTTATTTGTAAAAAAAGTAATCCATGGCAGGGGTCATTCCCGCCCAGAATCTGACATCTCGAATTAAACACTATTATAAAGTGCAAATAAAAAAGTTAATTACTCATGAAATTATGTAGATTTCTATTCCAGTTTAACGTTTTTTTTTAAATCACCCATTATAGGCAGGATGAGCATGAGGTCTTTTTCTTATTGGAACACCCTATGTTGCCATTGTCTTGAATGGTCATGGAGCAAATTCACAAAAACGTTGCCATAAGAGTAATGTGTTGAACAAAGAACCATCTAAACCATTTTTCCTTCGCTAACAAATTTCCCTTATGGCATATTACTTTTTTTTAATCGAGAATAAAAAAAAATATATTTTACTCGAGAATCGCCAAAGATAAACTACAATTAATTAAGAAAACATAACCTCATCGCCATTCTGCATGTAGAATGTGATTAAGGAAAAAACTGAAAATGTTACAGAAATCTACCTTATTTCATATGTCATTCACTTTTTGATTTATCTTCTTGTGACAAATAACAAAAAGTTTTCCCAAGTAGAACTTCGATGGGAAAAATTTGTGGATTTATTTTGCACAATTGTGTAAAAATTGTACACAATTCTATATATAGTAACACCAAAAATTTACTTAATTAGAACAATTTGTTGACAATATTTACACAAAATTGTTCTTGGTGCAAATTTTCTTCTGTGTTTATATACGGTCACCCTGTACGCAGTAAAACATGAAATTTTTTATTCACTCACTGTTCATTGTGTGAAAAAATATCTCACTCAAAAAAGAGCGACAGTCACTGACAATTGTGTATATTAACTCAGAATTGTGTGAAAAGTTTATGTCATTGACAAGTTCAAACACTGTGTCAGTGGTGTTCACAAAAATTGACTTTATTAATAATTTCACTCAACATTTCGTTTACTCGAAAAATTTCGCTAGTACAAGTTCACGAAAAATTGAGTGAAATGTTTTGACATTTAAACTGAATTTGTGTGAACACCATTGACACAATGTTTGAACTTGTCAATGTCATAAACTTTTCACACAATTCTGAGTAACCTTACACTGTTTTCAATGACTTTTACTGAATTTTCAGTGAGATATTTTTCACTCAAAGGCTTTTGAATGAATCAAAATTTCCATTTTTTACTCTGTAAAGTATCTTTCCCGCCCCGGAGTTCGTCAAGTCGGCAAGGTTGGTATAGAGACGCTTAATTTAGTTAAAGACCTCTTAAAGTATTTTTAGATGTGCTAAAATACTTTAAAGTAGGACACGTTTTTTGGTAGAACTTTGATTATTACCATTATTACACTTCACAGTTTAAAAAAATACAATTTTTGCCTTTTTTTTGAATAAAAATGGTAAAATAAAAATCATAGGCGAAACACCACTCAAGCTGGCAGACAGATGACAAAACAGAAAATTCGAAATTTTGATCAAAAACTGGTGTTAAATTATCTTCATATTTCTCTAAAATACTTTTTTGAATACTGATTTCTCTCTTCAACGTCCTTAAATATATTTTTTTAATTTTTACAGAGAAGAAAATATTTTTTGACAGTACTTTTTTAACCCACTAAAAAAACAGTGAAAACAAAACTGTTTTTTTCTCCTACGAATCGATATTTCGGAAAGAAAACTATAAAATGTGTCTAAAATTATGTCTTTCAAATGTAAAAAACCTACAAAAAAGTATTTTGAACGGTCTTCTTTCAGTAACCGGTACATTTTCGCAGGTGTCCAAGGTCGCCGATTTAAATATTTAAATATTTAGAATTAGTGGGCTTAAAAAGAAATTTTAACTTATTCGGCAAAAAATCAAAAAAGTGCTCCGAGCCTTAGTTTTTACAAAATGTGCCTTCTATTCAAGTTCAGTCAGTCAATTCTGATTTTTATTTGCAGTGGCGCACTGTAGTGGGGGAGGGTGTTGGGATTAACCCCCCCCCCCCCTGAGAAGCCTGGTTACAATTGGCACAATTAAATAAAGCAGAAATAAAATTTATAGGGAATAAAATACAAGAGCCTGCGGCGCTCTAACACTTTTTACAATTTCTTGTCAAAATTTTTCTTTTAATATAAATTTAGCAGAACATTTTGCCTGCGCTTTGGTGTCAAAAATGGCATTTTAAGTGTCCTTTTCGCAAAAACTTTCGCCTGCGACGCATTCTGGCATTTTAACCAACGAATTAAGGGTAAATAAACAACTTAAATTCCCAAAACCCCATGATTATTGACGATTTCAGTTTAATTTTAAGTGAAAAATTGCATTTTAAGTGTTATTTTCTCAAATTTTGCCCTCGGCGCATTGAACCATGATTTTGACATCAAATTTTGGATAAATAAGCAATTTTAAATTTGGTTAACACTCCCCCCCTCAACATTTGAGCCCAGGTCCGCGCTTGTAACCACCTGTTTCCTTGGATCAATTATGGTCACATTTTTACTTCAAATTAAGTTTTTTTTTAAAAACTCCACCCGAAGGCATTTTCCTGGGTGCGCCACTGTTATTTGAATTCAAAAAGTGTGAATATCACATGACCCGTTTTGAACGTCACTTCGAAATTTCCTGACCAAAAAAAAGAATCTCTATTCTTATCATGCATTCAGTCTAAAAACTCAGTCATCATCGGTGACAATATCCACATAGGTTAGAGAAGGTACTCAATTTGGCTGGCCTTTAATGACTTTATAATGTTAAAAGAGGCGCGTGTTTGCTTAGATGTCCCGCACTAATGCATTGTCTATGAATTCATAATGGCGGCCGGCTCTCGTATCTCGGGTTACAACATCGGGTTACAAGATTGGGTCGCTATATGTGGTCTTGGCGACAATTTCTAGCAGCAGTTTATTTAGACCATTGCGGCACCAACACCCAGTTTGCTTGATTATTCCTTCGACCACAGGAAGTTTTTTTTCTTAATAGATGATTTAATTTGGCATAAGCACAATTTGGTCTCTTATTGGAAATGCACTTTGCTTTGGATGTTTGCGACACCGTCACTACCGTGCGTCAGCATGTAAACCCAACTTTTTTGGATGTACCCCGCTCCCGGGGTACAACCTTAATCCATTTTACGGAACTCTTAGGAATCTTTAACGTGTTCCACCATCTATGATGGCTTTAAGAGAACGATATCTATGTTTCCATATATTAGTTTGCCTCTTACAAAGTTATTGACCTTTTTTATAAGTAAGTAAAGATTTGTTGTGAGATCATTCCTAATGATTAAAAAATTAAAGAAACCAAAAAAAAATACTTAAGATATATTATACTTATGTATATACTTCTTTTAACCTCAATACTCCTTATCCTTTAGGCGCACTATCTATATCTCATGCCCTATTTCAATAATAATAATAATAATAATTAATCGTAACAGAGTAGCAAAGAAGCGTACCATAGCGTAGTCTAGCCTAGATAATCAAATACGACAAAATTAAAAGTTGGTGCTAGCACGGATAGCATTGAGTTATTTTATGTTGAAAGGAAATGAAAATATCTCGAAAACTGTAGCTTAATTTTTCAGTAATATTTACGAAAACCAAAATCTAAAAACCGCATATCAATAGCTACATTACTTCTAAAGTTATGATTTTTTTTTATATATTTTAACGTTTTTTCAAATAACTCGGAAAGTAAACCTCCCACAAATTTGGACTTTATAACAAAATTTGTAGTCTTAACTTAAATCTGAAAACCGTATATCGCTTCTTGCTTTTCTTCCAATTTTATAATTTTTTTAAATATTTTATCCCCCTTTTCCCCCTTCAACCCCCCACCACCCTACCCAAAAGTTAATCAGTTCATGGTCAGCCGATGAAGGATTTTTCTACCGAACGAAACTTTTAAAATCGATTAAGGCGTTCTTGAGTCATCGTGTATACAGACAGACAACGGACCGACAGACAACTTTTTTTTTTTTCGTCGATTAAGGTGTTTTGGAACCTTATTAACTCATTTTTAATAAAATTAAGAAAAGTCAAAATTTCACGATTTTAATAGTCCCCCATACCATATTGGTATGGGTGCGGTATGTGCTTTATTACAACAAGAATCTCGAGTCGTGGTAACCACATGAGTGCTCTAAATAAGCCTTACCGCACGTGTAACATACAACGTTTTATCTACGATCAGATTATTTTTAATTTTAAATTGAAATAATTTTCATGGTACACAACATATGCGGTGACCTTACGTTTTAAAAACATTTTCCTTTCATATATTATTGATACTCAATAATAATTTAAAAAAATAAGTTACGTAATGAGTTCATTATATCATGTTATATATATATATATATATATATATATCATATTATGAGCTTTCACTGAAAAAAATATCGTACATAGTATTTATAACAGGCGTTTATTAATTAACGTAACACGTAACTGTTACAAAAATCGGAGGGAAGTTATAAAAATTGTCATATACAGTAATGAAATTAATAAACGCAAGTTACGAAATCAATGAAAAATGTTGTTATTAATAGTATGTACAGGTTATGGAGATAATAAAGAGCTTATGAAATAAATAAAAGACGTTAACGATTTTAATTAATGCCCTAAATAAATTTAATAAATGGCGATCATTGACTGTCGTTTAAAAGTTGTTATGGAATGTGTGGACAAGTTTATGAAAATTATGAACCGGGCACACAAAATACATAAACAAGGTTATGAAATTTATCTACTTAACAGTCTTTTACTAAATTAATTCTTAGGTGTAGCTGAAAGCTATGAAAAGATGTCTTAACCCTTGATTTCATAAAAATCTTTCTTAAAGACTCTTTATATTGTAACAAGGTTTTTTTTTTAAACTGTGTCTTGCAGCAGTAAAATCAATAACTTGTATGTAAAGTTGATTATGATATTAATAAAAATTTACATCGGAGCAAATATCATATACAAAATACATTAAACTCATTAAACAGTGATAAAATATATTATTAATAACTGGAGGAAAAAGACCTTACATGCTCTTAAGAATCCAAAGTTGTTTTTCGTCAACACCATATAATAAAGATAATGTATTGTTTAAAAACAAAAATGTTTGTGCTATTTTTTTGCGCGTGACTGTACTAAAATTATGTCCACATAAAAAAGCGTGCGGTAAATATATACAATATAACATTAAAAGCTGTTCAAAATCTTATATTTGTCTCCAAATTGCACTAGATATACGACCTATACAACACATACGTCATCTTTTAGAAATATTTTCTTTTTCCCTTTTTATCTCCAAAATACAGACGAAGAGGGTTTTTTGATAAAATGTAATTCAACATATCACGATATGGGCGAAATAAATTCAACAAGGTATTACCGGACTGTCCTGCATTTTATTATACCTTTCTTTGTACAGGCGACTCTTTAGGGTAAAAGCATTAAAATATTGATATCCTAATTATCGGAGATGGGACTCATGCATAAAAAAACATCGTATTACATTTGTAGGAGCCTTACATAAATAAATAGCAGTTTTCACAACTAGTGGCTAAAGTAGTACAAGCGTTGGTTTAAATAACGAGGGCAGCCAGGTATTTAAAAACGCATGTAAAAAAAGCACAATTAAGCCGCGAGTTGTTAACCCTATTTTTTTAATACCTTTATCAAAAAAAGAGCACTTCTAGCAACCCACCATCTTTACACTATAAATCAAGGGAGCTGGTAAATGAAATAACAATGGTTTCAATAGCGATGTGGCTTTTTACTCGGTGACGTTCATTGTTGCGACATTTTGGTCTTTGACAGTTTCATATTTTGACGATGTTTTAAAATGATTTTTTCGTAAATACTTGATAATACTTGGTAAAAACTGGCAGGAATGGCATAATTTTTAGGCAAGAATAATTAGATTTTTTCAGTATTACTATCTACGGTTACCATTACCTTTTTTGAGGGAAAGCTCGCTATTTACTGATTTTATTACTATTTTCTGCTATTTCATTTAATTTTGGGTAAAAAATGGACATAAATCTTTTTTTGCTCCCGTGATCCAAAAAAAAAAGTTTTTTTGCATCGGTAACCAAAAAAGCGATGCTTTAGTTATCTGCAGACAGTTACTAAAATCATGTTTTTGATGAAGGTATAAAAAAACATTTACGAATAAAATAAAATACCTGTTTTTTAACTTTTTAAATGATTCGAAGATTTTCGAATTTTGTAGGACTCAAAATCGATGAAAAAACTACAATATCTGCTTTTTTTTACGTTTCTGTAAGGGATAAAATATAATGTAACCCAGGGAAATCCGCGAGAGTAAAATGTGTTTACTTTTCAGTCCTATGTACACATCCTTTGTCCCCGGCTCGCACCGATATCGTATTTGCTAGACAGCTGCCTCCCTACCATCTCTTATATTTTTAACTGTACATACTGTACTGGGTGTTTCACAAAAAGGAATGAGTCAAACTTTAACGCGGGCGATAAGTAAAGTTTTCTACTAGGCAGTTCAGGTTGCTTATTCTTGAAAGTGAGAGAAAGGAGCGCTCCCGGGGACCATACTAGGGAGTCACAAAAAAATTACTAAAATCAAAATTAATAACGAGTTAAAGGTTTATTCTACTACCTGGCTGAGTTCTCTTAAATTGCACTAGGATAACGCAGCATTCCCTCGATATATCACTTGATTTTGACTACTCCCTAATTCGCTCCCCGGAAGAATTTTGCTCCCTACACCTTCTCGAAAGTCAAGAATAAGCACCCAGGACGTGTATTCTTTGAACAGGGAGCGGCATATATCTATGGCAAGGGACGAAAACGTTATATTCTTGAGCGATGACCCGATCTTACGGGAACAATGGCGAATCTAGTGACGCTTGCGCAATAAAGACGTTTTTTCTTAAATTTTTTCCTTCCATGCGATAAATGCCATCGCACGAGAGAAAAACCAGATCATATGACTTTCAAGAATCTGGAGAGTTACGAAGGAGATCGCCTCTTCTGATCATCGGATGATCAACCTACGAAACAATCCAGAAACTCCGAAAGAACCCACGACCTACGGACTGGAGACGCTACCAATCAGAACTAGAAAGGAAGGGAAAAAAATAACTACGAAGAAGGAGCTAGAAAAAGAGGCAACAAATCTGGAGCAGGTGATTTTGACCAGCTTCGAAGAAGCCTGTGTCTTAAAACCAGAGCCCCTACGGAGGGTACTTGGCTGAACAACGAAGTCGAAAGACTTTGTAAGAAAACCAAGCGAGCTCTCAAGAGGGCAACGGCAAAAAAAGACGAGGCAACTTGGGAAGATTAAAGGGAGGCAAGGCACTGAAAAGGCAAGACGGAAGCTGGACCACCTCTGTGGAGGGGTCACTCAGACACCTTCTAGAGGTACATTTCCCAGGGGACGGAGACCAACGTGGCGAGCCAATGCCGGCCATACCTGACGACCAAATTGGGAGCTGGCAGACCGCATAGTCAAGGAGAGCACAATAATCTGGGCAATAAAAGTCAGTCCCTACAAGTCAGCCGGTCAGGATGAAATCTTACCAGCGCTGCTACAGCGAGGCCTAGAAACACTACTTCCTCACACGAGGATAGTGATCAGGGCAAGCGTAGCCCTGGGATACGTTCCTACCCCATGGAGGAAGGCCAATGTAGTTTTTATCCCGAAACCTGGAAAAAGGACTACACCACGGCTAAATCCTTCAGACCGATAAGTCTCACATCATATATGATGAAGAGCAGACCATTCCATAGGGACCAGCACGCGTACAGGGAGGGCAGATCTGCGGACTCAGCCATTCACGCAGTAGTGCAAAAGGCAGCAAAGGCACTTCAGCACAAAGAATATGCTCTAATGGTGTTCTTCGATGTGGAAGGATCCTTTGACAAGGCATAACATCTGCCCTTCAGGAAAGAGGAGCGGAAGCAAGTCTGACTGAATGGGTCAAATCCGCGTTAATAAAGAGGGAAGCACAGGCCATCTTAGGAGAGTCCAAGGTGAAGGTGGATGTGACGGGAGGCTGCCCCCAGAGTAGCTGCTTGTCTCCCCACTTGTAGTGCCTAATAATGGATGAGCTACTGAATCGCCTGACGCAGGAGGGATTCGACGCACAAGCATATTCGGACGACGGTGTAGTGAATGTAAACGACCGATTTCTAGCCCTCATCTGCGTAGGAATGCAACAGAAAGAGGAAACTAGATTGATTCAGAGCTCCCATAATGTACGGCAGACCCCTAACTTTGGTATCACAACTTTAGTATTTGGGGCTGGCGCTGGACAAGGGATTCAAGTGGAGCGAGCATGTTGCCAGAATAACCGTTAGATTCCAGGCAACACTGTGGCAGTTGCGCCGGGTGGTCGATCGAACCTGAGGCATGAGCCCGAGGATCATATACTGGATATACACGGCCAAAGACCAAGGATCCAATACGGATCAGTGGTCTGGTGGCCCGCTGTAGAGAAGCTGACCATATTTAAAAAGCTCACGAGCCTACAAGGGCTCTTCTGCAGAGGATAACCGCCGCGATGAGGACGACCCCATCCACGCCCTGGAAACCATATTGGCCCCTCGCTTCCAACTTGGATCAACGCACCTGCGATTAAGGGATCAGGGACATGGAAGGGCAGGGAGGAAAGAAAGGGCCATCTGGCAGTCGAGGTACTGGCGACAAAAGAGTTCCCCTCCTAAAACTGCCAGTGAAAGCACGGCTTAAACCATGGAGGTGTACGCGGAAAGCATAGAAGTTCAGAAAAGTTATCCACTTGGAGAACAAGCTACGGTATTTCAAGGGGAGATGTATACCATTATCATGGCAGCAATCCTACCGGAGGTAAGGAATGGCAGGAGGGACATATACCCATGCTCCGACAGCCAGGCTGCCCCTAAGTACACCCAAAATAGTCAGTAGTCTGGTGGAGGAGTGCGGTGAAGCACTGCAAATACTGTCTTAAGACAAGAGGGTGATGTGGGTCCCATGTCATGAGGGAATACCAGGGAACGAAAAAGCGGACGAACTTGCCAGACTAGAGGCCGAAACCCAATACATTGGACCGGAACCTCTTTTGGGAATAACAAGGAAACAGATACAGAGTGAGCTCAACAAATGATCGAACAAAGAACTGAAGACGTCTTGGACGCAAGAGTCAAAGTGCAGACAGTCCAAGCTATTCGTGGATGGTCCGAATGTAGCCAGAACTAAATAGCTCTCTTAGGCAAGACCCGAAAGGACACTGCTGACAGGGATGCTGACTAGCAGGAGATACCGTGTGTCCCACTTGCGGGCTCGAAGAGGAATCGGTGCAGCACTTGATAGCAGAATGCGATGCATATGCCAGATCAAGGCAGCTGAAGTGGGGACTTTCCACGACAGAGGAAGAGCTGCACTCGCTCAAATGGGCCGACATACTGAACTTCGTAAAGAAGACAGGAAGGCCCGGAGAGAGAGTTGCAACGGAAGTAGGGCCGTAGGGGTAAGGAACGGGGTATTGCAGAAAGGGCCCATGAAGAGGCCTAATTGCCAGGTCCACGGACTGCTTCTATACTACTACTACTACTACTACTACTACTACGACTGGTGAGGATACACACACTACGTGCCTATATAGGCGTAGGTGTGGCATTTCTCGGATAGGATGTTTTTATTTTTTACATTGCAGTACTGGCCACTGATATTTCTATCTTGCTTTCTTTGGTTCGGCGGTGATATTTTACATTTTATACTCTAAAAGCATCGAAAAAGAAAATAATAGAAAGGGCAGAGAACTGGAGTGGGGAGTTAGAAATAGTGGTACGCCACCATCGAAATTGACTATCGATAATATCGATAGAGATAAAACTACAGAACTATCGATAGTCTTAATTTAGCTATCGATATTTGCAATACAGCCCTACTATTCTCGATATATATAAGCGGGACTCCCTCCTATCCGAAATAATTGCGTATTGGCGCGTCTTTTTATTCAGGGCGACCGATACCTTACAGTTCAGTTTCATATTTCTAATCGAACGCACAGTTAATGTAGTATGTATAGTATTGTTATAAAACTAGATACACGGAGATACAATATATCATCACAAACTGACTATAGTGTTTATGCTGTAAATCTAAGGTTTACATTTTACATACAATATTTCTGTTTTGTTTAGTGCAAAATTTGTTGTTTTGGAGTGTTTTTAAAGTAAAACTTATTGTATTAATATGCCTCGTAAATGTGTAAATTCAGTTAACAATTTTTGTTGTATTTGTGGAGAAATAACGTTTTCTTCACAGAAACGCAATTTGACGCCTCTTGTGAAGACTGCTTACCAACATTATTTTGGAATGAAGGCAGGAGACCAGGATAAGTCATGGGCTCCACATATATGTTGCAACTCGTGTTCAGTTCTATTACGAGAATGGCTTAAAAATAAAAAACGATTGATGGCTTTTGGGGTGCCCATGGTTTGGCGGGAGCCTACAAACCACATAGATGACTGCTATTTTTGCTTGACTCCGCCTATCAATGCAGGATTGTCAATGAAAAAAAGAGGAACAGTTCAATATCCGAATCTCCCATCTGCTATTCGACCTATACCACATTTAGACAGTTTACCAATTCCTACTCCACCTCAAAACTATGAATTGGAAGCAGAGAGCATGTGGAGACAATGTGGAAGATGAAGAATTAAACATGCCTTCAATATCACACGACCTGATTTTGAAGAAAAAGATGATCAGCCCCACAGATTGAGCCAGTATGAGTTGTATCTCATTCGAGATCTTGACTTGTCACAGGAGAAGTCAGAACTTCTAGGATCAAGGTTACAGCAATGGAATCTTCTTCAACCAGATGTCAGGGTCTCTAAGTACAGACAGCGTCACCGGAATCCGTTACCTTTTTTTAAGAAGGAGAATAATCTTGTTTTTTGTTGTGATATTAATGGTCTGATGAAAATTTTGAAAATGGAGCATAATCCAACGGAATGGAGGCTATTCATAGACTCTTCCAAGCTTAGTTTAAAAGCTGTATTGCTTTATAATTGCAATCGTCTTCCTTCTGTTCCTGTTGGTCACGCAGTTCATATGAAGGAGACTTATGCAAATATGGCAACCCTCCTCAACTCAATCAAATATAAGGAACATAAGTGGAAAATCTGTGGCGGCCTAAAAGTCATTGCTATACTATTAGAAATGCAATTAGGGTATACTAAATACTGTTGCTTTTTATGTATGTGGGATACTAGAGATAGGAAGTCAAACTATATCCAAGTAGATTGGCCTGCAAGGAATCTTAAACCTAGTAAGAAAAATGTCGTTGCCGAGCCTCTCGTGAATCCAAAAGATGTCTTCCACCCCTACAATCAAGTTCGGTTTAATGAAGAATTTTGTCAAAGGCTTAAACCAAGATGGTCAGGCTTTTAAATATTTGAGAGAAAATTTCCCAAACTAAGTGATGCAAAAGTACAAGGAAGGCATCTTCGTTGGGCCACAAATTCGTGAACTCGTAAAGAATCCTGCTTTCGACCTAGTTTTGAAAGGAAAAGAAAAGGAAGCTTGGGAAGCTCTTAAGGGAGTTATTCATGGATTTTTAGGGAACAGAAGGGAGGAAAATTACACTCAATTGGTAAAAGTACTTCTAGAAAAGTACCATCAACTCGGATATAATATGTCACTAAAAATACATTTTGTCCACTCCTATCTTGATATTTTCCGACCCAGTTGTGGAGCTGTCAGTGACGAACATGGGGAAAGATTCCACCAGGACATTTCTCTCATGGAACGGAGATATCAGGGCCGCTGGAATGAAGCAATGCTCGCGGATTACTGCTGGTTTATGTATAGGGATGCTCCAGAAATTACTTACAAGAGGAAAGCCAAAAGACAGCGATCTCATGAAGTCCCCAATTAATTTTTCATATATTCAACCACCGGTGAATGTTCTTTTGTCATTTATAGTGTGTAACTGTCATTAAAAATACACCTTTTAATATTGTTAGCATACATAATTAATATTTTTCGTTACCTCATAATCCTTATTAAATTATTTTTTATCACAGAAACTAGAGCTAATAAAAAATTTTCTTTGTCATACTAGTTTTTCGCAACCCAAAATTGGTAGGAATTAACTCATAAGTTGAAGGAAACAAAAAAAAAAATTTGTTGGACAGTGTTATTTGGACTCTCTTCGGCGGCCAAACTCTTTGCGTTAGCAACATGGAGCAGACGTTAAGCAGCGTTATTTAACATCTGGTCCGAACGTTATACATTCTGTAAACGTGACCATGATGCACGATCGCAGAGATGGGATTGTGGTGTATCCGTATTCTTTGTTTTTTTTTAAACATAAAAAGAAAAATCTACACGTACGTTCATAATAAAATTAATCTGCCTAATATGATCTTCGCGGCCGCTTGAGCCACGGGCATTTGGTCACCAACAAAGGAAATTTGAGCAAGAGGAAAGAGGAAACCGGGTTGGTAAGGATTCGATTTACTTTTTTTAAACAGTGTGTAAGGTTGAATAAAGTAGTAAGCGCGGTTGGGTTAGTTGCTTCCTAAATTTTTTTTTGGTGACGTCGAAAAGGTCGTCGCCCAAATTTTCTGCGTCCAAAAGTCACATACCGATAATATCACCAAGCGGAGATTTTTCAGACACGACTATAACAATAATCTAGTGGTGCATGTGGTACACTAAAATACCCCAATATGTAGCCCAAATTCGAGATTTGTTGCCAAAATAATACCTTTATGCACTTTAGGGATTGAAGAGGTACGTTTAATACCTCTTTTTAGGGTCTAAAATGGCACTTTTAATCCCTGGGGGATTAAAAAAATATAATCCCTAAGGGATTAAATAATACATTATAAACCTAGGGACTAAAGTGCCACATTTAATCCTGCGGCGAAAGGTTTGTACAATTTGCTAAGGGATTAAACGAAACTTTAGCCCAGAGGTTTATATACTATTTTATGCACTTTAGGAAAAGATCTTTGTTAAAATTACGTTATTTCTACGCCAAATGGTTCGTCAACTCCAAGAAAGGGTGCTTAAGAATGAAATCTTGACCAAGAGCAATTGCTGTTTGGCTTGACTTGCCATATATTTAATTATAATTTTCCAGGGATTCGTTTTTTTTTAATCTCTGAGGGATTAAATTTACTTCTAATCCCTAAGCTGATGGATGAACTTTACTTCTAATCCCTAAGCTGAGGGATTAAATTTATTTTTAATCCCTTAGGGATTAAATATTCTTTGAATCCCTTAGGGATTAAATTTTCTTTGAATCCCTTAGGGATGATCCGTGAAACACCTCAATCCCGTGTAGTAGCAAATTTCTAACCTTGTAATTAAATTTTTCACCTTTTGAAAACACTGCCATGTTGATTTAAACTTACCTTAACAGATGTATTACGCAACATAGGCTTTGATAAGCAATTGTTACTTTTTGCTTTTTAAGTCACCTTTGATAAAACGGCAAAACTTCGAAAAATCATAAATAACCATTTTTTACCATTAAAATGCAAATAAATATGGACATGTGATACATCGTTAAAATCATAAAAAAGGTAGATTTTAAAAATTGGAATAAAAAATACAAGTCCGTATATAAAAAAAAGTAAAAAAAACTAGACGTAGCTAATTTTCTTAAAAAATACCAAATTGAAGAACGTCAAAACTGCAAAAAATTTTTCCTTTACAAATTTTTTGTAAAAATCATAATTTTTGAGGCATTTGATAAAATAATTTTCTGCAATTTTTCGAAAAACCCCCGTACCTCGGGATAGAATATTTATTTTTTAAATCTGAAACCAGATTTTCAATGTCCCCCAAAAACTGCACATTTTGTCTAATTTGACCAACCTTGTAGTTCCTATAGTTACCGAGATAGCAATAGTGGCCCAAGGCAATTAAGACACTCTGTATAATATTAGTAACATCGTGAAATCTCGTATAATCATTGAAATATTTATAAAAAAAACATCGTATTAAAATCTGAAAAAAAAACTATAATTTATTTGAAGGTTGCTTATGGGTATCTCGCCAACAAAATTCTACTTTACCTCCTAACAAAATAATCTACTATTACTTGGCTTTTCTACAAGTTATAATACTAAAACATAAATTCGTAATGAAACCTCGCTAAGAACTAACCGCAAACAACTTACGAAGTCATAAAATCTGGGAGAGATATTGCAGCTGAGAAATTCCTAATCTTCTGGTCCCCATGCAGCCCGAAGTTTCCTGGAAACCCCGTCCAGGCTTTATATAGTTTGAGCAAACACACAATGGAGCAAAGCTAAGTATACTAAATGAAAAATATTAGAAAAAGGTGTGCTATTTTGAGTTAAAACACATTTCATATAAATAAAGTAAATAGTAGTTTTAACAACTATATAGTGGCTAAAATAGTGCTTTTTTTCCTCGCTGCGCTCGATATTTAAAAACGCGAGTATACAAAGCACAGTTTAGCCGCGAGTTGTTAACACTATTTTTTTAATACCTTTACCAAAAAATTCAAGAAAAACAGAAAAATAATTTTAAAAATCTGGAACGAAGAGAACTTCTCGTAACACACCATCTTTACACTATAAATCAGGGGGGCTGGTAAATGAAATAACAATCATTTCCATAGCGATGTGTCTTTTTACTCGGTGACGTTCATGGTTGCGCCATTTTAATCTTTGACAATTTGATATGTTGACGATGTTTTTAAATGATTTTTTCGTAAATACTTGGTGGAAACTGGCGGAAATGGCTTAATTTTTAGGCAAGAATAATTAAATATTTGCTATATTACTATTTTCCGCTAATTCTCTATAATTTTGGGTAAAAAACGGACAGAAATTTTTTTTTGCACCCGTGATAAAAAAAAGTTTTTTTTATACCTTCATCAAAAACACGATTTTAGTACCTGTCTGCAGATAACTAAAGCATGGCTTTTTTGGTTACCGATGCAAAAAAACTTTTTTTTTTTGATTACAGGTGCAAAAAAAGATTTCAGTTCGTTTTTTACCCAAAATTAAAGAGAATTAGTGGAAAATAGTAATATAGCAAATATTTAATTATTCTTGCCTAAAAATTAAGCCATTTCCGCCGGTTTCCACCAAGTATTTACGGAAAAATCTTTTAAAAATATCGTCAAAATACCAAACTGTCAACGATTGAAATGTCGTAACAATGAACGTCAGCGCATAATAACGCACATCGCCATGGAAACCACCATTGTTATTTCATTTACCAGCCGCCTTGATTTATAGTGAACAGACGAAAATTCTAAAAATTGGATTTTCGGTGCAGCAGTTTTATTAGGTTAGAAGCCGACACCAAAATGTAAAGAAAAGATTTATTATATAGGGTGGGCCAAAAAATTTGTCACTTCTTGAATGCGTTATAACTTTGGAGACAATCGGCCGATTTTTGAAATTGTTGGCTGTTTCTATAGACCAAAGATAAAACTTGATTTTTGTCAATGAGGCAAAAGCCCCATACTTCCTTCGCCTACCGAGGTATCACTAATCTAAATTGGTTATAAGATAAAAAGTTATGCAAGTTTTAAATCAGGAGTATTTAGATCAAAATTTTTAGATTTTTTTTTTTAGAAAATTTGGTCTAAATACTCCTGATTTAAAATTTGTATAAGTTTTTTTTTTATCTCATAACGAATTTAGATAACTAATACTTCGGTAGGCGAAGAAAGTATGGGGCGTCCAGGGACGCACACAAATTTTTCGCAGGGGCGTGAAATTTACCCATTTTTTAAAGCTCTTGGATTTTTAACGTACCTATGTCAAATTTCGAGCCAGATTAGCAAGAACTCATGTCTTGTCTTGTCATGCTAGCCCTAAACAGTGCACTCTTGATTTAAAATTTGTATAACTTTTTTATCTTATAACCAATTTAGATACAAATTTTTTCACAAAATAACTAGTAAACTCAAATTACCTATTCGATTAAAGTTTGCTTAAAGTATCTATCTAATTAAATAAAACCAAAAAAATATATAACTACCTGATATATAAAATAAATAAATTATCCCTCATAACAACTAAAAAATAATAAAAACCAAAATATTATGAATCAGACTTGTTAAATCACATTAAATACTTTTTACTTACGACCAACCCAAAATAATAATAATTTAACGAGTATCCCAACACGACTGTAATGGACCATTTACGCTCCTAGGATAATAATGAAGCTTAGACGTAAACCACAAGATGGCGTGATAAGCGATGAAACTTTATTTTATAAGAGCACTAATTGACGTCAAAATGTGAATTATTTTTCTATATTTTTAGGACAATAAATATTTACTAAACGTAAATAAATCCAATATAATTTTAGTACCTAACCAAAAATACGTCCCGCTAAATTTGTTACGCATTTTTTAGAAAAAAAAACCTTGTTTTTAAAGAGACATATGAAAAGTCCCTTAGTAACCTTATTTGTTTTGACGTTTTGGATAGAATATCATTGAAACTTCAGGTTATAAAGGTTGTTGGCTTGAGTTTTCGTGTTTGATATTTTTTAATAATTTATGATATTTATGATGACATTTTTATTAGTCGTAGGTAAAATATAGTACACTAACTCGTATGTTATGGTCATTACGCTCAGATAAATTAAGACACTCGCCCGCGGCTCGCGTCTCAAACTTCATCTTCGCATTTCATTTCATTTCATTTCATAACATGCGTGTTACGTAAACTACTATTAAAAGCAGTGGCGTAGCCGGGGGGGGGGGGGTTGGGGGTTAAAACCCCCCACCAGGAGGTCCAACCCAATCTACAATAAATTAATCATGATCAAGGGCCACAGGGAGAGCTACAGCTCCCCCACTTTTTTGACCCTTTACTCCGGTTTGTGATGTGTGTTTGGTGTGATGGCTTAAGTTTTAAAAATTTTGCTCTGCGGTGCTATGACGTCATTAATTGTTACAATTTTAGTTTAATTGTAAGAAATTTTTATCACTAGCCTTCAAAATGTGTAATAAATGGCATTCTTAGTATAATGTTTCTTAAAATTTGCATCTGCGGAGCATTTATGATTTGGCAACAAATCTACATTCTATTCCAAATTGCTGCGGACCAGTTTTTTGACACTGACAATGACAGTTCCATTAGCTTCTGTGTTTAATTGTCGCACCGCAATTAACCCACCCCTTTTTGGCATATAACCAAATTTACTTTTTCACAAATATTTTATAGAAAACCTAAGACATAAAATTTTTTAAAGAATTCGTTGTTTTTTTTTGTCAAAATTTGCGCCTGCGGCGCTATACCAATATATATATATATACACTAACTCAACACCTATTAAACCGCCCCTCCCCCTTTTTAAAATGTTGCTATAGGTAGGCAGTTGATTTTTATTAAATGATGATGAAACCCCCCCCCAGAGTCGATTTCTGGCTACGCCACTGTTAAAAGACTAAAAGAACTAAAGCAGGCATAAAAAAAGAGTTTTTGTGTACTAGGAAATAAAAAAGGGTGTTTAGTTTTAAAATGGTCATAACTTTTCAAAATATGGGGCGTATTTTCCCAATTTACCCTATGGGAAAAATGTATTATCGTTTAATCGCCTTCTAAGTTCCGCTCCTCACAATTTCTCTGTGTATACCTGGCCTTATCGTTGCACAAAGATAACAAGGACCGGAGCCGCCGCCATCTTGTGCAAACACACAGACTAGTTTATGGTCACACATTATGGGCCGTCTGTTCCTGCGACCTGCCTGCTCTGCATGAAATCTTATGTAAGAGGTACCTTGAACGCAAAGTATTTTAGTGACATTCTAGCAGAAAATCTGCAATTTCCTGCTTTTTGGGTTTTCGTTGCGTATTTCAATGAGAGCTTGAAGAATTCTACTTCTCCCAATATATGTATATACACAAGGGCGGTTCTTACTATACAGGGTGTTCATATTGAAACTTCCCACCCAAGATGTAGAGTCTCATTTTAGAAAAATCCTCGGACGCGTCGATTTTTTATATAAAGGGACACATTTTGTCTATCTGAAATTTTTGTTACACGCATCCCCCTCGACGGGTAAACTTTACCCCTATATTTTGAATGGAGAAAGTGGATCGAGTGATATCTTGTTTTGAAGGTCTTTCGAATGTCTTTATAATCGCGTAAAAATTTTGAAAAGCTATCGATTCTTTTAAAAATAGTTTTTTTACAAAATATTTTTTTTTTTATTTTATTCTGTTTTTCTTCTATCGAACATTCCTGCGAGGAGTGAAATTTACCTTCACACGGTTGTAAAGACATTTAAGAGACCTTGAAAACAAGGTATTACTTGACCCACTTTCCCTATTAAAAGTTTAGGGGTAAAGTCCCCCTAAATTTAACCCCTCGAAGAGGTTGCGTGCTACAAAAAACTGAAAAAAAATCATTGTATTTTTTAATAAATTGTGTTTTAAAGAAAATAAATCTATTTTAAATATAATTTTATTAGGTTTAAAAATCTGGGAGTATTTCTTTTAAATACGTTTTTATATTAGACTTAGAATACTTCCAGATATTCAAATCTAAAATTAGGTTTATTACAATTTTGCAGTAAATATCATGTGTTTTAAAAATAAATATACATATTTTACAAAGTATTTTTAAAATAAGAGTGTATTAAAATTTAATACCAGCTTTTATTAAATTAAAAAAAAACAATATATTAAAAAGCCTCTTTGATAAAATATATTTAAAAAAATAAAACGCGAACTTATTTAAACCTAAAGTAATTTTGTTACAATTTTTCCGTAAAATATAAAATATTACAAGTGAAAAAAAAATATTTTGAAAATCAAGATAGTAAAATATGAAATTTTAAAAAGTGTCATTCGATATTCAATAGTGGGACGCGACGGATGTGTCTTGACCGACAACATTTTTCGTTATCCCGGCTACGGTATTTTAGAGTAAGTAGGTAGAAAAAACACAGTTTAAGAGTTTAAGAGAGTAAGTTTTGAAACAGATCGAGGCACAAATAGATTTTTTTTCTTATTTTTTCCTTTTATAAAAAATCTTTATACTGTTTACCACAGTCGTACCGTTCGATTACATTGACAGTGGGAAACTTCAGGAATTAAAATGCGTGGTTTATTAAGGTTAAGTCACATTTTTTTTCATAGGTAATGCAAGTACAACATAACACAAATTATGTAGAAATAAAATGCCTAAACAAACTTTGCCTTTTAAATAAAAAAATGTAAAGACATTTTACATAGGTAACACTAATTTTAAAAAACAATTCAAATAATTCTATATAGAGGAATTATATTGTTCTGTCAAGGTATTTTCTTAGTACAAAATCTATCCCTGACTTAGTTTTGTCTAATTTTATTTTATTTGTAATTAAAAAAAAAATTAACATCAGTTTGTAAACTTGTATGTACATAGGAACGATATTTCAACATTTAACCCATTTTATTATGTTAATTTTTATTATAAAAATTTAAAAGAATTACGTTTTTATGAATTACTCGCCAGATTTTATATGTATTTCTTGTACTAAATTTGGTACTCTTTTCCAGAAAAGAGGAAAAAGGATGTTTGACTAAAATAGAAAAAATACAGGGAAACGAAATAAAAACTTTACATCGGGCAAAAACTAAATCAAGAAATGTTGGAAAGGGATTGGACAGAATAAAGGAAAAGATATCTAAATAATATCTAATTTTAGTTTATTGTACATTACTCTTTAAAATATTGAATTTTTGTAAGATATATTAATGAATAATATATTAATTTTAAATATATTTATTTTAATTTCATGTAAAACAAAAGATTTTAAATTTGAAAATATTAATTTATTAAATCTCAAGAAAATATATATTTAGTCTTAAAATAAGAGATATTAAACGGTATTAGATATTCCTTTAATTAAATAAAATGATTTTTTAATATGCTAAATTTTAGCAGTTAATATCTTATTGCAATATATTTTTATAATACTTTCTAAAATCTTTGATTTTTGTAACATATATTAATAAATCATTTATTAAATTTTAATATATTTATACTTATTTTTTCATGTACATAAGCAAATCTTCGATGGAAAGTTTTCAAATATACACCCAGTATAAGTAATATCACTAATCCTAGAGCAAGCTCTAGGATTAGTGTCCTTAAATATAAGTACCTAAATATATTTTTATTATTTTCCAGTTCAGTGGCGCACCCAGAAAAATATTTTTTGTTTGGGGGGGATGATGAAGATGGTATGGCTCACCATTTTTGAAAACAACGGTGGGCAATGGGCATATCCTCAGTGTCGATCGCCCCCCCCCCACCTTTTTCTCAAGAATGTATCTAAAAAATCACCGATTTTCATAAAAACAGTAAAATTTTTGATAGTTTTTCAAAAAATTTCGCCTGCGGCGCCCTATTGGTGCATTTTTTAGAGCTTTTGCATGAAACTTTCTCTTTGCTTGTAAGAAATTTTGACTTCACGCCCGCCGCCTTTTGGGAAAGCTGCGATCGCCACTGACATCCTTAAATCTAGGGGGTAGGTTATAATATTTTGAGGTCCATGCAGCTACACCCCGCATTCAAAAAATCAATTCTTTTAATGTAGGAATTACGGGCTAATTATCTACTATAAAAAAAAAATTTGGGATCATGTCATTATCTGATTTTTTTAAAGCTCAAAATGCGGGGTGCAGCTGCATGTGCACTGCACACCGCATTTCAAACTTTAAAAAAATCAAATAAGGAGATGAGACCAAATTTTTTACCACAGATGATTAGCCTAGGGTGGGGATGCACATGCAGCTGCGCCCTGCAGTTTAAACTTAAAAAAAAATGAGGTAATTTTTTTTTTACCGCAGATGATTAGCCTTAATTCTGACATACTTTTTGTTGCGATACTGCTATTATTAATGCGTGCGGGGTGGGGCTGCACATGCAGCTGCACCCCGCATTTTGAATTTTTTAAAAATGAGGTAAAAGCATAAACCCAAATTTTTTTGTCGCCCATTACATTTTGAATCAGATGTGCTGAAACTATAATTATCCTATCTTTAGTTTTATTGTAAACAAAGGTTAAGTTTAGTAAAAAACGGCCATTTTTGTAACTTTAAGTCTAATTTCTAGCTCACCCTGTACATATTGCCTTTGACAAAAATTGCTCATTGAAACCCCCAATATAAGATATTAAAATATAAAAAAAATTAACCGAAACACATCCGCCATAATAAAATGGCAGGATTATTTCGTTGAAATCTGTTAATATTTAATTTTGAATTGCAACTGTAGTAGGTGTAGTATCTATATCGTGTCGTTCTTGGGATGTACATTCTGGGAATTAATTATGTGGCGGCATGACACTGTGTATGTTGGCCGAAGGTAAACATCTGAACCTCACAACCAATGTCTCATCTTATGTAGAAAAAATATTCGTTCTCTCTGTTCTTATTGTCTTTGCCCATATTAAACTAAGATATTCTTCGTTTTTCGGTTATTTTTTATATAGGTTATACCACCCAACAAACACAGGGCCCTCCAGCCGCCAGTGGCATTACATTAACATTTTAGAACGGTTCTAAGTTTAAGTGAAATTTTTGGTCTTAAGCATTTTAAACCAACCCTCCTTGACTTTTGGATATAGTTTGATTTATAATAAGAATTTTAATAAATTTGTTTATCGAATAATCATCTTAACTCAATCTTTTGTTGGATTTAAGAGGAAATTTTCCATTTAGAAGAAAAGAAAATTAAAAAAATTAAACCCACGCGGGGTTTAAGTAGTAAACACTCCTAGAATATATTCACTGTATGTCACTCTAATTAAAACTTACCTTTGTTAATTAATTTTTCCAATTAATACTTGATGTCACACAACGATTTAGATAGTTAATAATAAAATAAGGAGTAGATTAATTTTGTATTTATATATGAAATGTATTAAAAACTTAAATGCAAGTTTTTTTTACATTTCTGTCACTGTCGAAATGTCAGTTTAAAAATATTAGCGCTGCGTTCAATCACAAACAGCGAGTTCGGATCTTTTACCTCTGCTTGTACCTTGGCTTGCACCAACCTCTACTAATGAAAGCTGCAGCTTTGAAATGAGTGGGCTTTGAGTAAGGAAAGTTTTTTTGACTGAGCTTTTAGATAACCTCAATGTTTTAGTTTGAGTTTGAAAATAAATTAATATGGTTGTTTTAGGTTTTTTTGTTTGGTGTATTTTTCGTGCATAATCAGCGACCTTCACTTATGTTTGTTTTGCCTTGTACTGCTCTCATAAATATTTGTGCTGAAAATGGGTTCAAAATATGGCGTTTTTCTGGACAAAATAGGAGATGTTTTATTGGGTAATGAACAACTTGAGATAGTAAATAAGGTAAATTAATCCTTGCAAAAACGGTTACTTGAGGAAATTATAAACGAACTTATTACCAAATGCCACAAAACAATCCTTTCTGGGGGCTATAAATTTAAACCACCCCCCAGAGGTGGTCTAAAAAATAACCAACTTTATAACCTAAAACACAAATAATGAAGCTATTATGTGCCAAATTTTTGGCATACTCACCATTTGCCATTTTAAAATTAGCTTTAGGGAATTTTCTTGTAAAATATGGTGTATTTTGAGAAAAAAAAAGCAGTTTTTCTACTTTGTGTCAATAACTTTGTGTCTTTTCTCTATGGATAAGTGTTTTTTGAAAACTGGTTTTAAAATTTAGTACCCCCCACAGGTGTAAATATTTAGACTTGTGGGGGGTACTATTTTAGATCTTAGTAAATCTCACTGTAAGAAACCAGCGTGGCTAGAGCGCTATGGGCGCCGCGGTTTACTATGCGCCAATGTCCGAAGGGTCAGTCGCCGGTATTCCACCGGTAATTAAAAAAAAAAGTAGTGGACGCACTGAGGATCGAACCCGAGACTCGCGGGTGAGAGTCAAGTACTCTACCACTAGGACAAGACCTGCATGTTAAATGTTTCTGCTAACATTTACTGATTTTATACGGGCCCGTTAAACTGTTAAATTTCAAAGCGTTTTCCTAAAACGCATGTATAAACACTACCTAAACCTATTTAAGAGGTTCGATGCGCTTTAGCTAAAATCGTTTTAAAAATGCGGATTAACCCCTCAAACCGTTTTTGAGGCCAGAGCCGAAAAGTTCAAAATGAGTTCAAGGTCGATTCCAATGTGACGTGCGGTCGCTGCCGGGTTTCCTAACCTGAAAAAATTTGTATTGCGTCAAGCTTGGCAGCGCTGGAGCATCTGATCCGAAAGCGTTTTTAATTTCAACGTATATACTGTAGGCGAAATGCGCATTGGCGGTAAACCGAATTAAAATAAAAACGGTTTACGGGCCGTATAAACTAAGTATATGTGATTGTACCGGTTTTAACGCGTCCTGCGGATAGCAAATGACGACCGCTTTTGGAGGCATATCCGCCGGTTCACTTCCGTTGGTTCTTTGTTGCCCTCTTTTGGAGGCCTTACGGCCCGTCCACTGGTGCCTTGTTCTCTCTTTTGGAGTCACAGCCGTCGGCCAACTTAAGGCGGTGCCTTGGCGCCATCGTACCGACCGCTTATTATACGACCCGTTACTAATCCGCCAGTTTTTTGTAGTGGCCGAATGTTTACCGCCACTCTTGTCTTTGTTGGGAAGACAAAATACCTAAACTAGAAGATTGTATGTATATTTGAAGGGGAGTAAGGGATAGTGATGTGAATATAATGTAACCTTCATATTTGATCGGAACAGTTGGAGACCGTGCTTACACCCATTGGGCATGGGATCAGAGGTTTTCTATCGGTATGATGCGAATGCATCTAGCCTCTCATATCCAAATGCCAACCTCACCTTCTCGTGGTGCTCCCTGTCTAAAACAGACGAGGCTCTGGCGACCGAATATGGCCGGTATAGCCCTATGGGGAAGTTGAACTAGACCCAATAACGACTAGGAACTGCTCCATTAAGGACCTGTACAAACTCGTACAGGGGAGTGGAGTGGTTAAACTAGGATCAAAGGGTGCACAATAAGCAAGTAATGACTGCAACGCAATGACTCTGGCCAGCCATCAGGCTGGTCGGAGCCACAATCGGGAGTTTTAGTCGGTAGGAATCCGACACTACCCGGGCTCTCCTGGTAGAGGAGAAATGACTGGCAGGAAAGTGGTTCGGGCGTCTTATGCAAGATTTCCCCTTGATAGCCTTGAAAAAAAAAATTATATTTGAAAACATTTTTACCTTATTTTGAACGTAGATGGTAAAAAATCTTTGTGTTTAAACGTATCCACACCGGGAATTGAGAGAAAAATTCGCTTAAGTCAACTTAACTCATAAGTGAGTGATTTTTTAACTCATGTCCCGGTGTGGTTCATTTTAACTCAATATTTTTCACTTTGTATCTTTAACTGTATTTTATCATATTTATGATGTTTTACTTAGAATACTTAAGGAATGTAAAAATGCCTGACAAACACGAAAAACAATCTCATCTAATATTCAGCGTAAATCAGAGTCAGAAGAAGCAAACTTGAGTTAAATTATTAAAAATTTAAAATAATGAATTATTAAAACAAGAATAAATGTCCTAAATAAATATTAAACAATATCTAAAAAACATGATTAGTACTACGTTTTTTTGATTTCATTCAATAAAAGTTTATTTTTAAAATAAATAAGATTTAACATGACTTCATGCGGTTCCTTATGTGTGCTATTATTTCTAGATTTATTTAATTTCATTATATCTCTAAGTAAAAACGCTCTTTTTACTTTCAAACCTTATTTTCTCAAAATCGTCGATATACAGAGTGATTCCAACTCCCTAGAAATATTTGAAAAGTGGTTAGATATCATTAATGTAATTAATTAATTAAATTTGATATTTTTTTTTTCTGAATTTAGGAGTAAAACTTTCGTATTTTTTTGGGAATCGCCTTTAAAATAATTTACCAAGTAAGTCTACGTATGCTGACAATAATAGGGTTTTTGTCAAGCATTTTGAAGTTGTCAAAGTTTTGGGGGTGCTTCTCTCTGAAACGAAAGACTTTACAAAAATATATTTCACTAATTCTTGTTCAGAACAACAAACTCTACCTACAAGGAAAGTCTATCTAGGGAATTTTGAATCGCCTTAGATAGGGAACCTCCAAAATATGTTGACGCCCAAATAAACAAAAACGAAACATATGTCTTGGGAAAAAATCCGCCCTTGCGCATTTGTCACGTTTTGCAGAAAATATTTTTTATATTTTAATATATATTTTTTTTAATTTCAATATGAAAAAATATACCTTATTTTGAAATTCATAGGGAATAGATAGGGCAAATCTATAGAAAATATATGAAAGGTCTACAATATTATAAATTTTCACGGTTAAATAATGGAATACTATGGTTATTATTGTTGTGAACTAAAATAGTCCGCTTATTTCTTTAAAATTTTAAAAAAATGTGTAAGATTGTTTAAACTTTTATGACATGACACCATGACTATATTACAATCAAAAGTCAATAATTTCGGCCTACGTCCCTTGTGGGGTGGGGGGTAGTAACAGAATTTTTAATAAAAAAGAGAAAAATATAAGCATTACTCAAGTTTTTCATGAATATCTCAAAAACTAAGATTCTTTTCTAGGAAAGAAGAAGAGGAATGTTTCCTAAAAGAAAAAAATACAGGGAAAAGCGCAAACTCGAAGAAAGGCAAAACTAAGTCAAGAGATGTTGGAAAGGGATTGGACAGAATAAAGAAAGAGAGAAAAGCCGCCGCCTTTGTAACAATTTAATGGTATTTTTATTCAATATCTAATTTTAGTGTAATTGTATATTAATAAATAGTAAACTAATTTTAAATATATTTATATTAATTTCATGTAAAACAAAATATTTTAAATTTGAAAATAATTTATTAAATCTTAATAAAACATACATTTAGTCGTAAAATAAGAGATATTTAATGGTAATATATGAATTTTTTTAAATGAAATAAAATGATATTTTAATTTATAATAAAATACATTTTTAACCTTAAAATATGCTGAATTTGAACTGTTAATACCTGATTGTTTTTATAATACTTTTTAAAATCTTGGATTTTTGTATCATATATTAATAAATAATTTATTAGATTTTAATATATTTACATGTATTTTTAACATACTTTTTTCCGTGTGTGAACCATATAACTATGATATACTATGATTGCCCAAGGATCGCAAAATATTTAACAATAGTAAATAATGTAGAAACCAGGGTTGGCACTGAGCAAGCCAAATGCAAAAAATCTACTGCGTATGCCTGGTGCAGTATGCTCGCGCCCGGAAGATTTTTTGGCTCTGCATTTTTCCCATACTAACTTGATTGGGAGAGTTATTATCGCTACGGCGTTTTTTTCGGAAAATGCAAGGGTAGGGCCGTTATAAAATCTCATACTTAGTTAGGTATATGGTGCTGTGAGTATATTTTTTAAGAATATCTTTATACTCGTATTTAATGGAGCACCTAAATAGGATATCCCTGAAATATCTATTGCTTGCAAATAAGATAAAGCAAAAAACCGAACGTGAGCGGAAAAAATTTGTTTTATGTAACAAAACTCTATAGTAATTTCAGGACATTAAGAACGTAACAAAATACAAAATCCACCCACTTACATTTTTCACATGTGTCGATTATATTTTTAGCTTCTTCGCCTTCCATAGGTATATGCATCTCACGGTTCTTTGAATAAACACGGTCTAGTAATTTTTTTGTTTCGCCCACCTGATGATGACACAAAAATATCAGCTTATGTTATTTTTTCAGAAATTTTTGTAAGTAAAATTGTATTTGTTGTTTATTTACATAGGTAACTGCATTTATGCGTTTTTTTAGCGAAAAGGCTCATCATCAATGAAAAAATCAAAATAAAACAAGGCATCTTATAGTTTTAAATCTCAGATTTTTTAAATATAGTAAGTATTCACAACAAGTCTTTACTTCTGAAAAATAAAATAATCACCTCCCAAAAAATCCCTGGCAAAGACCAAATACAAATAAAATAGTTTACAAAACAGGAAGAATAACATACTACATAGCACAACTTCTGAACTATACGAGGACTTACTAACTCTTAACTCATACCATCGATTAACAACTGATGATCTTAATTTTGTTCGTTCAAAAAATAAATTTTATTTACAAAAAATTATAATGCAAGATAAAAACAAAAAAACTAAAAAAATCCAAACATTTAAAAATCAGCTGCTATTTTTGTGTCGTCATCAGGTCAGGCAAAGTTACTAAACTGTATCTATTCTCGGGACAAAGGCGTAGGTACGATTTCTACTTGGGGGATGCACAGTATAAAAAATTCAACTCAACTCATATAAAAAGAAAACTGGGATGGGATCTGGTTTTGATCCTAGATTTGTTGCTAAAATCATGTCATAAATGCGACGTGGGCGAAAATTTTGTAAAAATATTGTAATAACGCATTTTTTAACACATAAATGCCGTTGATAAAAATAGCGTAATATTAAGCTAAAATTGCATATTTTTATATTTTTCCTATTAAATATAAAAGATAAACTTAAGTTTTTTATGAAATATAAAAAAACTGGATTGGGATCTGGTACTAATACTAGATTTGCTGTTAAAATAATGTGCCTCAGGCAAACATTTTGTAAAATATACTATTTTTTGCTTAATCAATCAACCAATGTGTTGTGGTGCTGCTAATGTGTATATGAAAATGTGTATACAGGGTGTCTTAATTGCCATGGGCCACTATTGCTCGGTAACTATAAGAACTACAAGGTTGGTCAAATTAGACAAAATGTGCGTTTTTTGGGGTATTTGGAAAATCTGGTTTTAAAAAATAAATATTCTATCCCGAGGTACGGGGGTTTTTCGAAAAATTGCAGGCAACTATTTTATCAAATACCTCAAAAGTATAATTTTGACAAAAAATTCGTAAAGGTATTTTTTAAGAAAATTTACTACGTCTAGTTTTTGAGATATTAACGTTACCTTACTTTTTTTAAATACGGATCTGTATTTTTTATTCCATTTTTTAAAATCTCCCTTTTTTTCTGATTTTAGCATCACATGTCCATATTTATTTGCATTTTAAGGGTAGAAAATGGTTATTTATGTTTTTTCGCTCTTTTGCCGTTTTATCAAAGGTGGTTTAGAAGGCAAAAAGAAACAATTGCTTATAAAAGCCTATGTTGCGTAATACATCTGTCAAGGTAAGTTTAAATCAACATGGCATGGTATTCAAAAGGTGAAAAATTAGATTTAATTTTTTGTTATGCAAAAGCATTTCGAAATGCTGAAAGAGCGCTCCAAATGTATCAAAATTCGTACCCTGAAAGGCGTGTACCAAATCGAAAAATTAAATTACAAGGCTAGAGCGAAATTTGTTACTACACGGATTGAGTACGATGTTGCACGGATCATTTGAAAATCCTTCCAAACGAGTACAACCGGCAGAGGACGGGGAAGACGAAACAAATATCAATAGAGATTTTGAGAAAAATTGAAAAAGAAAGTTTAGTTTTAAAAAACGTGTTAAAATAATAATAAATAGTGTTAAATAAGTTTAATTTAATTAAATAGTAAAAGTTTAAATATTTAAAAAGTTAATAAATACTTTTTTTATTAGACGCTGCATCAGTCTGTTTATGTTATTAAAACGGCAATTGTTTTATCGGTCGTCTAAGCCACCTCTGACGTTCAATTTTTTCTTAAACCCAATAAAACTTAAATTTGAACAAATATGAACATGTGATACATTGTTAAAATCAGAAAAAAAAGTTCTTTAAAAAAATGGAATAAAAAATACGTATTTAGAAAAAGTAAGTTTATGTTAATATCTCAAAAACTAGACGTAGCAAATTTTCTAAAAAACTACCAAATTGAAACACATTAAAATTGCAAAAATTTTTTCTTTACAAAAAATTGTAAAAATTATACTTTTTCAGATATTTGATAAAATAGATTTCAGCAATTTTTCTAAAACCCCCGTATCTCGGGATGGAATATATTTTTTTTAAATCTGAAACCAGATTTTCAATATCTCCCAAAAACTGCACATTTTGTCTAATTTGACCAACCTTGTAGTTCTTATAGTTACCGAGATAGCAATAGTGGCCCATGGCAATTAAGACACCCTGTATGTACGCATTTTCGTAGGGAGTCAAATTCTCTTGCTACTATGCATCTCATTGGTCCAAATCTTCGGTTTAACTCGGTTTCTCTCACTTTTGCCCGATATTGATCGAAAGTAATTCTATTGGTCTTGACTAAGAGAATTACTTTCCATCAATATCGGGCAAAAGTGAGAGAAACCTATTTAAACCGAAGATTTGGGCCAATGAGATGCATAGTAGTTAGAGAATTTGACTCCCTGGAAACAAATTTTCTCTCGAATCAAGAATAGATGCACTGGTAGTTCTCAAATATACGTTTATTTAAAAATGTCCATTGTGCGTCCAAAAGCGTTTTTTTTTCATGTATTTTTATAACTAACTAAATAAAAAGGCCTTTATTTTCTAGCAGTCATAAAAATAACAAAGATATAACTAATCTAAAAAAAAAATACTAGAAAAATGCCGAAGATCAGCTGGGTACTTTACCGTAGTAAAGTAACCTATGTTTTTCATCTTAAGCGAAAAACACAAAACAAAAAAAAATTCTTAACTATTTAGAAATAAATAATAGTTTTTAGTCAATACTAATTCTTTACCAATAATTATTTAAGATAAAGTCATACCTATATAAACTTATATAAATATATAAAAAAAGACAAAATACATAGGTATTAGGCAGTCATACACTACCATGTTCATTGAAAAGCGATAATTTTAGGTTGCGTTTAAAACAGTTTTTTGATAAAAGAAAGAACGTTTAAAAAATTCAGTTTTGTGCTTTGGAACCTGGAAAGAACTAAAGAGTCGCACAAAATCTTGCCTTAATTGATAAATAGATTTGAGATTTAAATTTTGTGTGGTATTTAAATCTTAAATGGTTATCAAACATTACTCCTAGGTTTCTGTCTGTATTTACTGGATAAATTTTATCATCACCCGCTGTTATAGAAAACTCTTGATCATTAATTTTGTCTAGATTTTTCTTTGTATCTAAAATCATAAGATTCGTTTTTTTTTGGAATTTATCGTGAGACAATGATTCTTTGACCATTGTATGTATTGTATATTGTAACGAGAAAGACAATTAGTTAAAACTTCCAAATCAGTTGCATCAACCGAAAAGAATCTAAAAAAGAAAAGATCAAAAGATATTGGGAGGAAAGAATGAAATTTCAAAATTGGACGAGTGTCCCACAAGGAACACACAAAAGTCCAAAGCAAAAAGGGAAACAATTAAATGATGTTTCGCCCGGGGTGACTAGCGTGGGCTCGTCAGTGGATTCACTAGTCACCCTCAATCCAGACATCATTTAACACCATCGCACACTCTGACTTCCAACTCTGAAACACTCACAAATAGGCATCGTTCCGCATGGTACTTATTATAAGTCGCCTGATACGGGTTCGTCTTGGCGTGTTAATCTTTCCAATAGGAATATGCTCCTAAGACAATTAAAACAAGAAGTTAAAACTTCCAAATCAGTTACATTAACCGAAAAACGATGCCTATTTGTGAGTGTTTCAGAGTTGGAAGTCAGAGTGTGCCATGGTGTTAAATGATGTCTGGATTGAGGGTGACTAGTGAATCCACTGACGAGCCCACGCTAGTCACCCCGGGCGAAACATCATTTAATTGTTTCCCTTTTTGCTTTGGACTTTTGTGTGTTCCTTGTGGGACAGTCGTCCAATTTTGAAATTTCGTTCTTTCCTCCCAAGATCTTTTGATCTTTTCTTTTTTGAGAAAGACAATTGTTGATGGCCAGCAAATTTTTTTGATTTACAATGTCGTAATGATGAGTCAACTCTGCACGTATAGCAAATGTATAGCAAAGGGCTCGAAATTGACCCGTAGGCAACGCCTGACTTTATATTTGTAGAGGTTGAAACCAGATCCAAAAAACTTTTTATAAGACTTACAGGTATTTCAGATAAACCATTTGACTTAAGTATAGAAACTAAAAGCGTGTGACTAATGATGTTGAATGCTTTGCTAAAATCAATCAAAACGAGAGCCGTCAATTTAGTATTGTCTGCAGCTACACATATCAAAATCTTATGTTCATCTAATCCGTAAGTCTTTTAGTTCTTCAGGTTTATTATTTTTTGGCAATGGACGAACGATCCCATGTTTCCACGCACTAGGAATTGTTCCAGATTTTAAGCATGAATTTACTATGTAGGTTAGAAAGGGTAGAATATATGGACAGCCCCAGAGAATCATTCTTAAGTTTATTCCATCACTTCCCACTGCATTTGATCTTAACTTATAAACACTTTTTTGTATTTCACATTCTGTAACCTCTTGAAAGTTAAAATGAAAATCAGGATTATGCCTGTCGTAACTTAAAATGATTTGCTGGTGTGTTTGGAATATTGTCCATAAAAAAATCATTAATTTTATTAACATCGATTAGGTTTGGCGGTATTTCGATGTCTTTCCTACCTATGTTTTTAAAAAGTAGCGTTCCATTTCAATAGATAATGTGTGTTACGATCTCCAAAATATCCTGTATTTACGAAAAAACGTGTCGATTTCGCACTGTGGTTACTTTTTGATCGAGTGGCCCACCCGTGACAGCGCACACAAAGGGCCTCAGTGTCACTTTTAATACTACTTTTAATCTAGTACACTTTGTCATGGCCCACTCGTTGGTTTTGAGGGACACGCAATTATAATAAAGGAGCGGGTAGGCCGTTTTCGGCAACAAAAAGGGCATTCATGGCATGTTTGATTTTTGTGTCGAACTTAAAATACCTTGCAAGTGACAGTTGAATTGGTGATTGAGCGGATCTAGAGCGTTTGTTGCATAAACTTTGGAGATATTTTTAATAATGAGCTGAAAGTTTTCCATAAAAGGATAATAATCATAATTTGTTTTGTTTGCCAAAAACGCGATTAAAAACACACGTTATTATTGGTGTTTAAAATAGAAGCTATCAACAATTCTCAAAAAAAAGTCGAAAAGTATTTTTAGTTGGTACAAAAAGTTTTGGACTTTATTCTGCATTCGCAAAATCGTTTTCCTTTAAAATTCAACTCCGTTTTGAAAGAGTTCGCAACATGTTTTCATCCTACTCTTACTCGTACTTTTCCATATCTACCTATAGAAGGTATGTTTCATTATGCATCACTTATTTCAACTGATTTAACATTACGGGAGACCCGGAATTTTTGCATACATGACAATTTGGGTTGTCAACTATTTTCCAGAAAAAAAATTAGTTAAGAGTACTTAGGGATTCTGTTTTTTTCTCTAAGTGACTTTAGCTCAGGAAATGTGGAAGTGACATCCAAAACGAATCATATGATATCCATACTTCTTCGAGTCGAATAAACATCCGAACTAACTGAACTTTTAGTATAGTACAGCCCTAGCAGGTTATGCGTAAGAATACTAATAAGCGAGCGATGGGGAGGGGGGTGCCAGGCGGCCATCTTTAAAAACATGGAAAAGCGTAGACGTTGCAACAAATTTAATACAATATCTCAGAAACCACTTATACGATTTGGATGAATGGTAACTCATTTTCATGTACACTGAAAGAAAACTTCGATTTTATAGTTAACAAATTTTTGTTATTCCGTGTTTTTGTTATAATTAATAAGATATATTACAAAAGTGGATATTCGTGTTTCTGATTAATCACTTCTTTAAAAAAGAAGGTTTATAAATAACAACTAATTTGTTTCTTTCAATTTTGAAAAACATGGTAACTGAGAACAACACTTATTAAGCAGAAATAAAGCCAAATAGTTTTTCAGACAATAATGGTCTGTGTCTTATCCCAAAAAAACCTTCAGTTATAATAAACAAGCTCTTAGTACTGTGAAATCACAGGTCCTTTTTCCTGTTAATCGATTGTTTTTGTTGAAGTTAATAGCACAAGAGTATAGGTTCAATACCATTTGTTTTTTATCAACAAATATTTTGTCTGAGGATAAAAAGGTCGATTGTTTTTGTTGAAGTTAATAGCACAAGAGTATAGGTTAAAAACGATTTGTGTTTTATTAACAGATATTTTGTCTGAGGATAAAAAGACGGCAATAAGCATGCGCGGGAGCTTTGCACTTAAAACTTGATGGCAGATGTCCGAATGATATTACTATCGGATCGGCATACTTCCCTCATGATGAAACCGACCCGCTACCCCCAAGTGCAGTGGAGGAGCTCATAAGACACTGTGGTGCAACCAGAACGCAGTGTATAATTGGAGCAGACTCAAATGCACACAACATCTCATGGGGTAGCACTAACACAAATCCAAGAGGGGAGTCGGTACTACAATTCATTATGGCAAATAACTTAGACATAATGAACAAAGGAAACCAGCCCACCTTTGTAACTAGACTAAGGAGGGAGGTGCCAGACATAACAATTGCTACCACATATGTGGGCAATTTTGTTAAAAACTGGCATGTGTCTGATGAGGAGAGCTGTTCAGACCACAGATAAATATGCTTTGAAATATCGGGCACAAACCCGAAAATTACGACTTACCGGAACACAATAAAAGCAGACTGGGGAGCCTATCAGCTAGGCCTGAATGCAAGACTTGGGGATATGTCTAGGACAGTAAAAAGTCGAATCGATCTAGATATGGCGGCGGAGGAATTTACAGACGCAACCATCTCAGCATTTAACAACAACTGCTGTGGATGTGGATGACTGTTACAAGGAGCACCAAAAATACACCCTGGTGGAACTCTCACCTTGAAACTAGGAGAAGGCAGGTTAGGAAAAAGTTTAATAATGCAAAAAGAACTGGAAACTGGGAGGACTACATGGCCTCTCTAACAGAATACAACAGAAAACTGCGGAAGGCAAAGAGAGATTCGTGGAAAAGGTACTGTGAAGCGATTGAGAGCACCGCAGAAAGTGCCAGACTTCGAAAAGTCCTTTCCAAGAATAAGCAGTTCTCGCTAAACACTCTTGTCACCAACACAGGAGAATTTACAGTAACTGGAAAAGAAACACTGACCGAATTATTTCGGGTGCATTTTCCAGGATCAACCATACTGGAACCGCCTCTCGATACCTGGAGAAGAGAACTTGAAAATTCTGAAAGGAGAGTTTCAAGGGTAGACTGGCAGACCTCGAACAAGGTGATCAACCAGGCAAAAATCAAATGGGCAATCAACTCATTTAAACCATACAAATCACCGGGACCGGACGGGATTTGTCCAGCAATGCTTCAGAAGGGACCAGACCAGCTGATAAGCAGATTATGCACACTATTAAGAGCAAGCCTGGCCCTAAGCTATGTGCCTAAAATGTGGCGGCTGACCAGTGCCGTGTTTATACCAAAACCTGGGCGCAAGGGCCACAATACGACGAAAGCATACAGGCCTATATATCTTACATCTTTTGTGCTTAAAACCCTTGAGAAACTGTTATATAGGCATATAAGGGATGAAATTATGAAATCAAGACCTTTACACGAAGATCAGCATGCCTATATAACAGGAAGGTCAACGGAAACAGCACTCTACCAACTAGCAAAGCTGGCAGAGAAAACGATCAAGGAGGTGCTTTTGGGGGCTTTCCTGGACATACAGGGGGCTTTTGACAACACCTCCTTTCAATCAATAATGAGATCGCTAAGAAATACAGGCCTCAAGGAAACCTGCAGCAGATGGATAGGCTGCATGCTTGAGTCCAGGATTCTATTCACTGAACTGCTAGATGAGACTGTAGCAGTCCGCGTGGCAAGGGGTTGTCCGCAGGGAGGAGTTCCCTCCCCCTGGAACCTTGTCATGGACGGGCTTCTAAGGACATTAAAGCAGTTGGGTTTCAAAGTGATAGGATACGCAGATGACCTTGTCATTCTGGTTCCTTAAAAATTCACCACAACAATTAGGGACAGAATGCAACGGGCCCTAAAGACAGTTGAATAATGGGCTGATAGAGAAAAACTGACCATCAGCTCCCAAAAGACAGTCATAATCGCCTTCACTAGAAGGAGGAAGTTAGAGGGACTCAGACCTCTAACTCTAGGAAATGAGGAAGTTCAGCTATCGAGAGATATTAAATAATTTGGTGGTAATACTGGACTCTAAGCTAACATTTTATTTTATTTTATTTTATTTTATTTTATTTTATTTACACCACCCAACAGGAATTAACCCAATTACAGAGTGGGAAAAATACAGTAATTTACAATAACCGAGTCTTAGAATAAAAGTGAAATACAAAATAAAAGATATTAACTACATCTAAGATAAGAGCAGAAATAAAAACTAAGAAAATCGGATCTTTTTTAAATTAGAGATACTGCAATTAAATATGTCACATTGGTCACAAGTTTGATTGCACGTGTTACAAGCCCGAATTAATGGAGAATTTTTGTAAATATTGGTGCGCATGTATGGAAGATAAAATGGAACCGTAGAGCGTGCTGAAGTTCTAGGTACCAAAAAATTCAAATTACGCAATAATACAGGGGAATCAACTTTGCTATGGATTAACTTAAAAATAAATTGCAACTCTGCCGTCTTGCGCCGGTCCTCCAGTGAAGAGATAGTGAATCTGTCACAAAGGATCTTATTTGGGATTCCAATCTCTGGGTACACACCATCAAGCTTAAAGCCGAGGTATTTTAGAAATTTACGTTGAATATTTTCGATAGAGTGAATGTGAGTATTATAGTACGGAGACCATACTATGGATGAGTATTCCAATTTAGATCTGACATAAGCAAAATACAGTAATTTTAAACTAGAAATATTTTCAAGGTACTGAGAGTTCCGTATTATAAATCCAAGCATTCGGTAGCTTTTCTTTACAATATCCTGAATATGAGGAACAAATGATAGGGCACTATCGAATGTTACTCCAAGATCTTTGAATTCAAGACTTCTGGGTAGTTCAGTTGTATTAATGGTGTATCCAAACTGAATTACCTGATTTTTGAGAGTGAAAGACATTACGTTGCACTTGGATGGATTGAGAGGGAGAGAGTTATCAATACACCAAGTATATACCTTATTTAGAGCAGCTTGAAGTTTTTCGCAGTCTTCTATACTATTTATTCTACATATAAGCTTTAGGTCGTCAGCATACATTAAGCAAATAACTTCTAAGTCCTGAACTATGCTATTGATAAAAGCTATAAAGAACAGCGGACCTAATATCGAGCCTTGAGGAACTCCGGAAGTAGCCTTTATTCTAGAAGAGGTTCGACCATAGTATTCTACATACTGAGGCCTGTCAGTTAAGTAGGATTGAAAGAACTTGGATAGGTCATCCGAGAAGCCAAGGGTTACAAAGGTACGGAGTAGAATACTATGGTCCAACCTGTCAAAGGCCTTAGAAAAGTCGGTGTAAATGACATCAATCTGAGCGCTCGCATCCAAGGATTCAGCTATAAGGTGCGTAACAGTAACTAAATTTGTTGTGGTAGATTTGTGTTTTATGAAGCCATGTTGACGGGGATCTATTTGACTGCTCAGAGGAAAGTAAAGTGAAGTATGAAGAACGCGTTCAAAGCATTTTGAAAAATTGTTTATTATGGTAATTGGCCGATAGTTAGCAATAAGATCTTTGTCTTGTTTTTTATGGACTGGTATGATTTTTGAATTTTTCCAAGCATCTGGAAAGGTGCTGAATTTCAAAGATAGGTTAAAAAGAATAGTTAAGGGGTAAGCAAAGACGTACGCGCAATCTTTCAGTAAAAACGCTGGAATTTTATCTGGCCCAACAGTAGCATTGGGTTTCATGCTCTTCAGTGCCCGCAATACCTCCAACTCATTAAAGCATTTTACTAAAATAAGATTTGAGTTGAGGTTAGAAGAAAGGTTACTTTGCTTTACTTGCTGCTGAGATGGCGTGTATGAACTCTGAAAGTAATCAGCAAATACATCAGCTATACGCTGTGGATCCGACGTACTCTCTCCATTCTGATCTGTCATATACTGCGGAAAACCATTATTGGACTGCAAAGATTGTATTAAGCGCCAGAAATTTGCAGGTTGAGTTTTAAGGTTTGCTTCCAGTTGAGCACAATACTCGCGGTATGACGTGTTAGTATCGCGTTTTATTTTATCACGGAGTTCTCGAAATTTAAGTAAATCGTTATCGCTACCACTTTTTTTGTGTCTTTGAAAGTATTTATGTTTTTGTTTAATCGTCTGTATAATAAGTGAAGTAAACCAGGGAGGATATTTTCTGGACCGCCTAGATGTTTTTGGGACGTGCTTGTCCAGACAGGAATATAGTTTATGATAAAACAGTTCAACCGCCGTATTGACGTTACCAACTGTCTCCAGGACCCGCCAGTCCATCTCAGCTAAGCTCGCATATAGGATTCGTAGGTCAGCTTTTTTGAAATTATAAAAGATGTCATTAGTTTTATGTGTGCTCAACTTTTTGTTACCGGAAATTTTAAATTCAATATATAGGGAAGGATGGCACCTGTCTTCTTTAACAAGGATATCGTGACAACGCTGCAGGGAAGTCAGGCTTGAGCAAGGCGTTAATACTAGATCAAGCAAACGATCATCGGAATTTTTGACAGTATTAATTTGATGCCAGTCAAGAAAATTTAAAAAATTTAGCAAATGAGTTAGCCTACTATTGGGAGGAGGATTTGTCTCCAGGTAGGTCACGTATTCAGGGTAATTGAAATCTCCAAGAAAGATTGCTTGTGCGTTATATATATAATTAAGATTTGACAGATATTCAAAAAGTTGTTCATATATGTAAGAGATCTTGCCTGGTGGAATATATATAAGGAAAATATAAAGGGACAATTTGTTAGAAAAAGATACTTTGATTCCGATTATGTCTATTATGTCGCGTATTGATTCAGGTAGTTCAATTCTGAGATTTATTGTCTGAAGAGTTTGCCTTACAGCCAACAGAACACCACCCCCTAAGTTTTGTTCAACCTCATCATAGTTTCTGTCAGATCTAAAAATACAATACTCAGAATTAAAAAGTTCCGTATCGTGAATACCAGGGTATAGCCAGGACTCACTTATGGCTATGATATCAAAGTCACAAGCGATTGTGGAATTAAAAAAAGTTTTTGTTTTCGTTCTGAGTCCGCGTACATTTTGATAATAAATGGAAAGAATATCACAGTGACAACGAGACCCATCTGACTGTTGTGAACTATTGTAGAGATCGACACTAATTTCAGATGAGGTGGGGGCTACCGTACCTGGTGATTGCTATATGGTGGACCCAAAAATTTCTGACTTAAATTTTTTATTTGCCTGCTTATAAGCATAACATGCATCGTAGTTCCAGCAAGCATGATTTATGTCGATATTTAAGTCAAATTTTGTTTTAAGATTGCTACAGTTGACGCAACATTTTTTGGCTGAGTTATTGCACTCGCTGACTACGTGTGGTCCTGCGCATAGAGGGCAAGTGGGGTCTTTTTGACAATATTTTTTTGAGTGACCGAAATGGTTGCAGTTGAAACAGCGTGACAATGAAGTAGAATCATAAACGGTGCAATAATCAAGACCGACAACAAAATGTTTTTTATCAGTAAGTTTTTTGTGTGTGACCATATCTACTTGCAGTACCGTTTGGAAAATGTTCGCGTTGTTCTTGGTTGGCCAGACTTTAAGTATATTTATTTCTGCAGAATCATTAAAAAAAGATTTTTGAGTTTTTAGGTGTCGTAACAGAACGTCTTTGTCGTAGTTAGCTGAGAGACCAACTAGTTTGACCATAGGAGATACGGATTTCGACTCTCGAACTTCATAATCTTCTGCTAAGTTTTGAGTGACAAGATCTTTTATTCGATGGGCATCACTTTGGTTGGCGGACAGCACGATGCCTCCATTGGAAATGTGCTTTACACAACTGATTTGGATGTTTTCTTGGTCTGGCTTGATTTTATGAAGAAAATCGCTCTTTGTTTGGGAATTGTTTTGATTAGGGCCTTTTGGTTTGATGATTACATTTGTACGAGTGTTATTCTTAAGAACGTCAGAGTACCTGAGTTGGCTGCTAGTCTGAGGATTGATGTCCTGAAACTTTTGATCAATCTTTGTACAGAATTCCTCTAAAATCGATTGTTTAACCGAGTTGAGTTGGGCTTCTATACGGCCCTCCAAATTAGCGGTAATAGTGTCAGCTGGTAGGTTACGGCAGGTAGGACATTTCCAATATAGTCCTGGTACACTCTGTATCACTGCTACAGTATCGTTTGGTATACGCAAACAGTCCGCATGGTACTTTCTCTTGCAAACCCCGTCACAAGAGAGAGATGGCTTGCGTGTTGACGTGTCGCAAACACCACAGCTGCGTGACGATGACATTGTGAAATTTTATGGCGGGAGTTTCATTCCAGGGTTGATTTACTGTGATCTGGAACAGCTACAACAATTTTTTCAACTCACCAGTGTGCCAGACGATCTGTGGGTAAGGATCACAAAATTTTACAGCTTTCAAGGTAGAAATTCACTACAAATACGATACTTTTAGGATGAGCGAAATAAAACACGTGCGCTTGGGTTGACGTGACCAACCAATGACTCGACATATCGAGAACATAATAAAGAAAGCGGCAATCACCCTGGCGGAGATTAGACGCTTACATGGAACCCAATGGGGACTCAAACCACACATGGTACACTGGTTGTGCAAGACAGTGGTAATATCATTTATCACGTATACATCTCTGGTTTGGTGGCCAAAAGTAACTCAGCAGACTGTGATGCTTAGCTAAGCAAGGTGCAAAGACTTGCTTGCTTCAGCGTTACAGGTGCAATGAGATCTACACCAACAACTTCGATGGAGTTGCTCTTAGACCTTCCCCCACTTCACTTGGTGATACAGGGAGAGGCAAAGATCGGACTCTATCGGATCTAAAAAACTATGAACCCACAGACCAGAATGCATAAAAGAGAGGAGAGGTTTCTAGACATACCAATCCTACACATGAGATCAGACCAGATGTCATTCAAGTACCTGTATGGACCAACTCTAGAAGTAATTATACAGGATAGAGTAGTGTGGTCAGGACAAAACAACCCGCTGCCACAGGAAGGACTGATCTGGTACACAGACGGATCAAAATCTGACGAAGGCAGTGGGGCAGGAATATTCGGGGAAAGACCTAGGAGAGACCTGTATTTCTCACTGAGATCGTACCCGACAGTATTCCAAACAGAAATCTTTGCCATCCTAGAATGTGCAAGAGAGAATAATAGAATGGGTTACTTCGGTCAGACCATATCTATATACTCGGATAGCCAGGCACCCCTTAGAGCACTTATGTGCCCGAAGGTAACCTCAAAGCTAGTGTGGGAATACCTTGATGAACTAATGAGACTGGCGGAACATAATAAAATAAGTCTAGTATGGGTGCCGGGACATAGAGTTATACAAGGAATGAAAAAGCTGACGAATTTGCAAGACAAGGATCGTCAAAAAAAATACATCGGAACAGAGCCAGCCCTGGGGGTACCAAAATGTACAATAAGATCCCAGGTCAAACTCTGGATAAGGGAAAAACATGAAAGCCACTGGCTAGGAAGACAGGGGCTAAGACACAGCAGAGCCTTTATCAAAGACCTAAATGCTAAGCTCACCAAAGACCTGCTAAAGTATAGTAGGATGCAAGTGAGAACTATAATAGGAATTATGACCGGCCATATGGCGGTTAAAGTTCACCTAAACAACATGGGCCTGTTTCACGGAGACCTGAGCTGCAGACTATGCAATCAGGAAAAAGCATCTAATATTGGGGTAGTTAAACTGGACCCAATATTGACTGGGGACTACTCCATTAAGGACCGGTACAAACTTGCGCAGTGGATAAAACTAATGGAGTGGTTAGCCTAGGAACTAAGAGGGTGCACAATAAGCCAGTAATGGCTGCAGTGCAGTGACTGTGGCTTGCCACCTGGCAGGTTGGAGTCACAATCGAGGGGTTTTAGTCGGTAGGAATCCGACACTACCCGGGCTCTCCTGGTAGAGGAGAAATGACTCTGGCAGGAAAGTAGTTCGGGCGTCTTATGCAAGATTTCCCCTTGATACCCTTGAAAAAAAATGCACGGGAGCTTCGATTGAGTTTTTTGGAGCGCGCCAACGACTGTCAGCGTCAAGTGTCAGCGGATGCGGTCAATGTCAGTTCAGTTCAGCAATTTTATTGCGCCATTTTTGCAAATTTTGGCCGCTGCGCCGTCGCGTCATTTTTATATTTTATATTGGAAATACATAGGAGTTTTTTGTGTCACGATTATTGCTATAGTGCAAGCATTTGTTTCTCCTATGTATGTAAGTAGCTACCCACCTATGTTCATCCACGTCTTCCAAGACAACTTTATGAATGAAAAAAAAAGATTGTCTATTTGCAGTACCTAGATTTAAGGTGGGTTTATGTATACTACATAATGTTAATAAATAGAAGAAAGTGGCTAAAGTCACGGAGTCGTACACAGGTTACGAAAGCAGTAGCAGATAGAAGGAGGGGACGGGGACGGTGTGGGCGCCCTCCAATTGTATCTAACCCAACTCAAGGTAACCTCAATAAAATAAACCAATTTCTTAATTTCAAATTTGGGTGGAATCCCTGCGGCGTGCCGCCCGGCGCTTATACTGTCATATTGCCATTGGTCATGGTTTATTTGTTGCTTTCACACTTTTTCATTGCGGCACAATTTTCATTTCTTATATATAATATGCGCGTGCGCGGGTTACGGCACTATAGTTTACATTATAAACACTAAATTTCTATGACAAATAGGAAAAATGGCCAGATTTCATTTTTTAAAATTTTATATTTGGGTGTATTCTTGCTATACATTGTCTAAAAACAAACATTTTTTTTTATCAATTTAATCAAATCAATTTTTATTTTTAGTCGAGCAGCGACTTGGAGGAAACTATCGAAAACAGAAGGAGCTGCTACAAAAATATGGGCTACCGATCGATGCTGCCGTTTATAATAGTAGAATAAGAATAGAATTTGATTGTCATTTGAAACAAAAAGTAAACAAAATAAATAAATATAAATAAATAAAATATCCAAGAATAATATTTTTACAAAAATCTTTGCGTTGATTTATTTTGTGTTTTAGGTAGCTCTAGCGGAGGATATGGAAAAACCGACGTTACAAGGCTTGCACCCGGTTCCCACCAATAACACCCGGTTCCCGCCTTCGACTTTTTCATATTGACATCATGGTGTCGATTCTTGAATTTTAGACGGACGTTCGTGTGGTGGATAATCACTTAAAGGATGTGAACTGTCGCTGGCTGTTCGTATTCTTGAATGCAGCCGAAACACGTCCAATGCTGCCAGTTTGTTTTTTTGAGCGATTGAACTAATTTCAAACTAACCAAAACATTTTCTGTGATTTTTTCCTTATTTTTTTGACATTTAACCAAAAACAGTCGTTGAATTGAAGGTGCAAAATAAACGTATGACAAACTATTAAAAAAAATTACTTTTTGCTGTAAATGGGAATAACGTAAAATTATGTAGATTATAAATTTCTATTGCAATTTAATTTTTTTTTTAATTCCACCTTACACGCAGGCCATAAGGTCCTTTTTTTATATTTTGTAAAACAAAAAGGGAGAGTCTAAAGGGCCGACAATTCGGCTGAATAGTCGTGAGGTTAAAGGGCGACAGTAATTATTTAGTAATTTTTAACTAAATGAACAAAACCCAACTGAAACAGATTTAAACCCACCCCAAGAAAAAATACTTGAACCTCCCCTGCACCTTTTTTTTGCATTAAAAAAAACGCCAGACAAGGATTTAGGGTACTTTAGGGGCCCTAGAGGGTGCCTCCATTTTTTTATGCTAAAATAAGATGGGAGGGTTGTAGTTTTTTTTTGGGTTGTTTTGGCTTTGAATAAGTTGGTTTGAGTCTGTTTAGGTTAGGTTAATTTAGTTTAAAAAAAACGAAAATATGAAAAACACATAATAAATAAAGTTACTGTTGGCTCTTTAGCCTCATGACTATTCAGCCGAATTGTCGGCTCTTTAGACACTCCCTTTTAAAAATATACTATAAGTTACCTTTTTCTTGAACGGCGATGAACACAAAAACGTTCATAAAAGGATGTGTTGAACAAAGAACCATATTACTATTTTTCATTGACTAACACGTTGCCATTATGGCAAATTATTTTTAATTTTACTCGACAACCGCCACAGATAAACCCTACATTATATATTTTTTTGAATCATAACCAAAAAAAAATAGGATTCCATTAAAAAGAGATCCTCATGGCTACCCTGCGTCTAGTGTGGGAAAAAACTGAAATTGTGACAGAAATCTACCTAATTTTATGAGTAATTTCCTTTTTGATTGAGCTTGTTGTGACAAATGTCAAAAAATGTTTTCCAAGTGGGACTTTATAAGCGGTCACCTTGTACATAACTGAGTGTAAATGAAAGGTCTCATTTTTAATTTGTTAAATTCTTTAATTTACAATATTTCACATAAAACTTGGCTATAGATAAAGCAAACTGTATATTTTTTTAAAAAAAAGTGGTACTTATGTGGAGATTCTTTTTTTTCTATCAATGACCTTAGCTCAGGAAATATCGAAGCGACATTCAAAATGGGTCATGTGAAATCTCTACTTTTTGTTTAATTGGTTTAAAGTTTAAAGTGCTTTCTACAGAAAAAATTCTAAATGTAACACTAAAAAAACAAAAAAAAAAACTTAAGTCACTTTTTGTAAGAACTAAAACACAGCTCGGAGCACTCAATGTGTGGCATACATGTTTTCCAACACTTTCTTGGTACCATTTGGTGTATTTCGAATGGTCTTCTTTCAGTGACCGGTACCGTTTCGCAGGTTTCTTTTTTTTGTCCTGGTCGCAAATTTCATTCTTATTGATATTTGCATCCTTGAACGTTTTGCTTTTCGCTGTATTTCAATAGACGGCGCGATGCATATAGCCATCCAACATCCCACGTTGTTTGACAAAGAAAGTTGTTTAAATTCTCTGGGTGTGGTTGTTTATGTTATGCTTCATATGCTAGGTACAGTCCTATGTTACCCTGATGATTCCTAACAAGGATGAAACAGGCCTGTTTGTTTCTGGACTATCCATTAGATCTTGGAGGCCTGGTCGTAATGAATTGAAAAGCAAAATATGTGTGTCTGATATGCCACGAACCTTTCTTTTTATCATGTGATCGAAGGTTTGAAGTTACCATAACCTATAAATAAAAAACTAAATAAGAGCTTATAAGTATGAGTATTAACTTGCAGCAGGTTTGTGCAGCTGCATCATGCACAATTGACAAACATAATGAACTTTCTATCCATCCTTTTCTATTCATATATGTGAGAAAGAGACAGACATATAAGATTAAGTAGCTGCATAAACCATGCTTTAGAGGATTGAACTAGATTAACCTATAACTAAGGATACCTGTTAACTGTAAAAATTGGATATTTAATTAGTTTTTGAGTTATGAGGAAATCCCAATTCTTCTATTTCCACATAAAGTATATTTGTTGCAGCTCCATCACTGGATGTCCATTGAATGTATGTCTTATGTATGATCATAAATGGGATAAAAGTTTAATATCCATTAGAGGCGTTCATGTATGTCCAATAAAAGAAATATGAATGTATATATGCCGACGGATATCCATTGGATATACATATCCATGGCTTGTTATGTGGTTTACTTTGTATATTTTCACATTATACTCAATCAATATGTATAAAAAAAATCAAGCGTTTTGTTCTTTCATATATCATGCTCTTAGTCAGAACAGAGAACATGCTCTATGAAAGAAAAAGAAGAGGTACAATATTTTCAATATGTATTGAGTATGATGTGAAAACATACTATATATTGCACTAGGTATATTAATTATATATATAATTATATTAAGCAATAATGCTTACTTGTGTGTCGATGGACTCAACCATAAATGGCTATTATTTCTCTTGCCAGATTTTTGGAAACTGTAATTTTTCAAGGATCAACTCGCATTGTATTGGAATCTCGGGGCGACTTGTTGCGCCGGATCCGCCTCGGCCTCCTCTAAATAATATATAACTCTATTCACGAGCCATATTTCTTCGGGCTCCATCATTTTTACCGACAATATTTATATAAAAAAGGCAAACGAAATAAAAACCGAATCACTACACTATGAAATAAAGGTTAGGTTACAAATTAACCAACCAAACATTGCATTCTGCGCAAGTTTCGTGCGATTACAGCGCCATTCGCCTGCCTCATGCCAGTAGAACGTTCACCTGCGAATTTTGGACGGACAGGAACACTCCTCGCGCGTTCAAGAATACAGACTAGAAATTTTTTCGTGAGAACGATCCCATATGTGACCATCCCTCGATTCAAGAATCGACACCCATGTGATGCATGAGAGGGCACTCACGAAAAAGTCCTAGGTGGGAACCGGGTGTAAGATTTTCATGTTTGACCGCCGGGTGTACGTCTCATAATGTGGTGTCGGTTTTTTCATATGCTCCTCTAGAATTACCCGAAACACAGAATAACATTTATTAACTGTGAACAAATCAAGAGTTTGGGGTTAACATGCATTTGTTAACTGTTAATAAATCGCTGTTAATAGTTAACATATATTTGTTTACTATAACCAAATCAGAGTAAATGAGTGAAGTATATTTATTTATTATAAACAACCCAGGGTTTAAAGGTAATTCATATTTATTTACCATAATCAAATCATTATTATTAGCTAATTTATAAATATTTATTATAAACAAATTTCGTCTGGTTAATCAACTATCCTTGTTTTCTATTAATAAGATTTGTTACTGGTTAATATAATATTTGGTTACTATTAACAAATAGGAAAGTTTGGTTATTATTACAAAGTCGGTTATTTATAATTAATAAATAGGTCTGTCAATAAAAATCGCTGACTTGATTTTTATTACCAAATAATTGTTTTTAAATTCTAAAATTATGGTTGGTTTTCCAGAAACAAATATCTATTAAGCCGTAAATCACAAAATCCTTTTGTTGTGGTAAATAAGGTTTAGTAATTATAACTAAAGTCTTTTCTCAGTGTATGACACATAATACAATTAGGCGTACTTTGGCGTAAAATTAGTTTTAAAATTAAAAAATTCTAAAAAAATCAAATATTTTATTTTTAACTTTCAAGTTTATGTGGTGATTTAAAAAAAAACCTCCCAGAATTTCCCAAACCCTTACCTTTGTCCCTGTTTACTTTTTTTATTAAGCCCCAAGTGCTTTTTCTAATATGGAGTAATTCATTGGCGGTGTCGGGTTTTTTTTCGTTTTTTGGAAATTTCGACCTTCTGCCACTTTAAGTTAAATAAACCTTTTTTATCTTGTTGATTTTAACATCTGATCGTAATTTTAAAAGGGATAAAATGGGCTTTATAACAAGTTATTTGGCACGGTTCCCCAAGAAACAAGGATTTAGTGGGTAACAAAATTGTAAAATATGAATTTTATTTTAAGTTGTAAAATAGCTACCCAAACTTTGGATCCATAGATCAGGAAGTAGTTAGGGGGTGATTTTGATTAGACTTATATTTTGTGATCTACAGTAAACGGAGGGCGATACCGAACGATGATTGATATTTTTTTATGGAATGAGATATGGAGATAGATGTGGACAATATGTGGTTCCAACAAGATGGTGTGGCACATGTCATATAGCATGAGAAACATTGAATTTATTGCGTATACGGTTTGGGGGGAAGATTATCTCAAGGAATTGGGACGTAAATTGGCCACCAAGACTTACGAAACCAATCCCCTAACTACTCAACAACTGAAACAAGAAATTACACGAATAATTCGTAACATAACTCCAGAAATGTGTCAAGAAGTAATGGAAAATTTGAACAAAATAATTGTGCGCTGCCGGAGAAGTCGTATATTCCACGTATATTTGTACAGGGTGTCCCATTTTAGATGGCGTACAAAAAAGTTTGACAGGAAGGAGAAAAAAATATTAAAAAGCTTGCGCCATTACGGATTTGGAAAATGTCAAATATGACAAATAGCGTGTACAGGGCGGAGCCTTAGCTTCCCGGAGAGCTCAAAACCTAAAGAATCGAACGACATTTAGCAAATCCCTAGTAGAACAAAACCAGAGTTTTTTAGACCTATGTTTTACAAAAGGTTACAACACCACTTACTTCGTTGGCTTTGAGCTTTATTAGTTCTTGTCCGATTTTTAGAAGTGATACCTCTCTGTGCACGAAAAAGACGTGTCTTTAATGGCGGGGGTGTTAAAAATGGGGAAATTAAAAAATTATGCGCCATCTTGTATGTTAACGAAATGTCAATTTTGACAAAAGTTTCATATAGTCTGAAGCTTTAACTTTTCGCAGAAGCTAAACTCACAAAAATAAAATTTACGGTAGCAAAACAGCCGAAAAAAAATGTACGGTTTTTTTTTGACCCCCCTTATACATTTGCATGTATATGTACAACAAAATTCCGCTAAAAGGCATCAATAGTATTTTCTTTTGAGTACATAACATCTCAAGATTTGTTTCATCCCATCCATGGAATATTTTAAAAATTAACATGTTCTAGGAATGTACAATTTGAGATATTCTCCGAATGTCTGCATTTGACTGGGAACGTCCTCTTAAGACAAGGATGTCCCTTTCTGGACATTCTGATGGGAACGTCTCCTTCGGAACATCCTGGGGTCCTGCAGTTTAATGAATCTGACCGCCATTAGACTAATTATGGGTAGATGATGCTATTATACAGGGTGATTCAAATTGGACACTTTTATTTGGGTACGGGTACTTCTAGCGGAGATAGAGAAAAACCAACCCCCCCCCCTCCGTGCGAGGCTTAAATTTCAAAACAAGATTTTTTACGGGGGCTTTTTGAAAAGTCTGCATTTTGAGATAGGGCCTGTAACTTTTCTATTTATGCAAATTTCTTTTTGGTGTAAATTGCTTTTGTATACACCTTTTAAAGCAGAATCCAGATCTCCAACTGGATTTTATCTGCCGCTTCTAGTTTTCAAGATATAACGCAAAATTATCTTTTCTCTTATGAATCACACTATTTTTTATTTCTTTTTTGTATTTAGAATTAAATTCTAATCAAAATTATGTATCATATGTGATATTTTGGTTAAGTAGTTTTTGAAACATTGAAAATTTTCTATTCACAACAAGGTGGCCATGGCCGGATATGGATATGACAATAAAAATTGAGTTGGCTATGCACCAAAGACATGAACTTATAAGGTCAAATATGTCATGGCCTACTTCATTTTTCATTTTGAACAAGGATTCTACCAATTTCAATGTAAAGTTTATATATTTTTATTTTCTAATATTTTTAACTATTTATATTGTTCGACTATTAAACTCTATATTTTAATTAATAACACACCTAAATAGATGAAAAAATTATTGACTCTAATTAATCTCAAAATAATAACTAATAACCTACTTTATTTTTAATGTCGAAACGATATCCGGCCATGGCCACCTTATTGTGAAGAGAAAATGTTGAATATCAAAAACTACTTAACCAAAATATCCCATATGATACATAGTTTTGATTAGAATTTAATTCTGAATACAAAAAAGGTAACTTTGGGTTATATTTTGAAAACTAAAAGTGGCAGATTAAATCCAGTTTGAGATCTGGATTCTGCTTTAAAAGGTCTACAAAAAAGCGATTTATACCAAAAATAAATTTTCATATATAAAAAAGTTACAGGCCCTATCCCAAAATGCTGTTTTCACCAAAAATCTTGTCATGAAATTTGAGCCTCGCAAAGGGGGATTGGTTTTTCACTCCGCTAAAAGTATCCGTACCTATATAAAAGTGCCCAATTTGAATCACCCTGTACATATAGACAGCAACAACGGCGTGCGTTCCAATGAAGCAAGGGAGAGGCTTCATTTCACATTTCTCTTGAGGGAGGCATACCTCATTTCAAAAAAAAAAAATAAAGGGATTTAGCGAGGGTTAAAAAACACTTTATCGAAGCCAAAATTACTCAAATAAACATAAGAAACATAACAATTTTTTTTGTAAAACATACATTACCAAAAAAAAACATAAAGTTTAAACCTAAACACTAAATTAATGGTTTAGTGAGTAACGACGATGCGGTAAACCGTGCTAGGTGTACTTGAGTTAAAAGGTGTTTTTAAAATGTGTTTTTATTTGAAAAAGCCAAATTTTGATTTTTGTTTGCGGATATTCAGGGGGGACAATTGCCTCCCCTGCCCCCCCCCCCAATTGACGCTGCTGAAAGCAGTGCTTCCGATAGAGAAACATCATCTTCTTAAATGCTTGTTTTTGAAATCAGGGTTGCCAAGATGATCAACATAATATTTATGCTGTAGCAGCAAAATCTACTAAAAATACACCAAAACATGCATCTTTTTACAAAAATTAGAACACGTTCTATTCCGCGCATCTTGAGTCTGCATCTTTTTCGAAGAAATTGCAATTCCTATTGAACATCTAAAATGTATGCAACTTCTCAAGATGGATACAGAAAATGCATGGTGAGAAAGCGGCACAACTTTGAAAAACAAAGAAAATAATTGAAAAACCTACTGCGCATGCTTGACGCAGGCTACTCACGCCCACAAAAGTTTTGGGATCTGCTTTTTTTCCATGCTGGCTTGGTTGGGAGAGTTATTCAAGTGGCGGCTGTTTTTATGGCGACCCGACTTTTAAAGCGACTCTGTACCATTTACACTTGGGGTTGTGAAGCAAACTCTAGCTACTTCGTTTGAATTTTAGTCTGCTGTCTATATATTTTAATTAAATATTTATCTTCAAACAAAAGGATGGAAAATATAAAAAAGTACCTGCCCAAGTAGCAATTTTTGGTAGCACTATTCGCAATAACTAATAAAAGTTTTATGTAAGACGTTGTGCTAATAACCTCTAAATTTAGGACACAGCAACGTTGCTTATCGGGGATGCCTATAACGTTGTAAAAACATTCCTTTTATACCGAAAAATGTAGATGATTTTAGCAACGTTCTATTGGCCGGAACAGCGACGTTCCTTTATCTCCGTAAATTGCAACGTTTTCTGGCTGGTAATGCAACGTCATCAATCCCTAACGTTACTTTTTTTGAATGTTGTTTTCGTCAAAAATTAAAAGGTTTCGGTACTCGTCATTTTTTTATAGCGCGAATCACCAAATGATAAGACACACGTAATCGACGTCAAATTTAATTTCTGACATGCGGAATTTCAACGTTATTTCTTCTACTTTTCTATTTTACACAAAGAGAAAAGTAGAACTGAGCGGCAAGAAGTGACGCTGTGGATCAGGCATTACTCTTTACTGGTTGTTTGGTGCCAACATGGTTGCGACGCGACGGCCAACTAGAAAATCGCCATTTTAAAGTTTTTGGCCTTTTTGGTTTTGAAATGTAATTTTTTCAGTGATTGTGGATTATATTGACCATCTTTCATCTTTTTTTAGTTTTATATTTGACATCGTACCAATTTCTATACATTTTAAACTCGTTTAACGACATTCAAAAAAATAAGTTTTTTAAATTTCTGACACATTGGTTGAGAGATGTCAAAAAAACTAATGCATTAAATTTGTTTTTTAGCAAACTTTCTAAAAAGGTGCCACAAGTGGTAAAATAAAAAAATAGTTGGTAGGCCCTGGGCCTTCAGTTGGGGGTCCAAAATTTTTTTTTATTACGTCCGTAAATAGTAGTTTTAATAGCTAGTGGCTAAAATAGTGCTTAGTGTACAAGCGTTGGTTTAAATAACGAGCGCAGCGAGGTATTTAAAAACGCGAGTAAAAAAAAAGCATAGTATAGCCGCGGGTTGTTGAGACTATTTTTTTTTAATACCTTTATCAAAAATCCAAGAAAAACAGGAAAATACTTTTAAAAATCTCGAACGAAGAGCACTTCTCGCAACACACCATCTTTATACTATAAATCATGGCGGCTGGTAAATGAAATAACAATCGTTTCCATAGCGATGTGCCTTTTTACTCGGTGAAGTTCATTGTTGCGAAATTTTAATCTTTGACAGTTTGATATTTTGATGATGTTTTTAAATTATTTTTTCGTAAATACTGGCGGAAATGACTTAATTTTTAGGCAAGAATAATTAGATTTTTTCAATATTACTATATTTTGCTATTTCTCTTTAATTTTGGGTAAAAAACGGACAAAAATCCTTTTTTGCACCCGTGATCAAAAAAAAAGTTTTTTGCATCGGTATCCAAAAAAGTCATGCTTTAGTTATCCGCAGACAGTGACTAAAATCATGTTTTTGATGAAGGTATAAAAAAATCATTAAAGATTTACCTTTAGCTTTTTTTAAAACCTCTTCCCTAAAATCAAGAAGCACCGTTCCATTTAAAGAATCCACCTTGTATATATTTGTCAGTGAAGTTCATTTTATAATAACAATAATAATTATAAGTCATGATTATTTGCGACCATTAGCCATAGTTGCAATCAGTTGTAATTTTCGTAAAAATATTTTAACTTTTTCCTTATAATGACATTAGCAGAGGGCGCTGCATGTATACAAAAACACATATTTAGTAGCCCATGGCAACGTTTTTACGACGTCGGAAGTCGAACGACGGTCTCATTGTTGTTTCTAACAACGTAAACAAGCAACCTTTTGTTGCCATTGACGACGTTGTACCGACCGCAAATTGTTACTTGGGTGTATCTTTTCTTTTCCCAGCCACAAACATATCTGAAGTTGTTGTTTGAAAGTTGTAGAAAATGTTGAACTTAAGAGTAAACGAGAATTTCGTCGTCAGGTGAATACAGTATTCACCTGATGATTGCAGATACATAAGCATTCGAAACGTTGTGAAAAAACTAAAAACAAAGACAATGGAAGTTCGAAACTCTAGTTTACTCTCATATATGACGACAAAATTTGCCCACCTCCATTATTTTCCGCTTTCTGTTCATTTTTTTTCAATAACTCCAAAAATCGATGCCAAACACGATTAAAAATAAAATTAACAAAAATTAACAAAGTAAAGTTATATGTCTAATGTTTTGATCTAACTCCTTGATCCTTTAATAGCGCTTTCGTTTATTTCTCTAAAACTACTGTCACGTACTTCAAGATCGGTTCGGTGTTCGGTTTTTCGAATCTGTTACTTCGGATTTGAAAAAGATCGATCTTTCTGCTCCCGTAAAATCGCGAGAGTAGAGTATTTAGAGCAAAACAATATCATAACCCTACTTTTTTGACAACATTTTTTTGCTGTTTATAAACTTTTTGTGGGTCAAAACAGAAAAAAAGGATCGAAAAAGAAAGTTTATTGAAATGAAAATTTTTTCGTCAATTCTTCTACTTCATCCGAGGAAGAAGAAAGGTTTATCCAACTTGTACTCGATAGGGGTAGTCCCCTTAACCGAGCCAAAATACGAAATTATGTTATCTGAGGTGGTCTCCAATTGTACTGACGAACAAGTAATGGGAGGTTTCCCCAACTAATTATTATGCCTAAATTTAGCACTAATTCTGTATGTCTGTCTCTTGTTTTTGATAAGGAAGAAGAAAGACAGACCTACAGAATTAGCACTAAACTTATCATGCTTAAGCATAGTTATGAGTTGGGCAAAATGCCTTAAGCAAAATAAAATAATTTTGGAGGTTAGGTACAAATGACTACAGTACTTTTACTTTTTTAATTAATATTCTATTTTGTTTTCTCTTTAAGGATTTTCGATTTAAGAATTGGTCCTGGTTCTGGTTGACATTATTTTGACATAAATTTTGACAGCGGTTCTAAAATAATGACGTCATTTAAAATATTATTAAGATACCTTTGAATTTACTCAAAAAAGACTGTCTATATTTTGCAAAATTTTAGGAGTTATGTTTACAACCAAAGGGTCCAACCAACCTCCCAGGCTGGTTCTAAAATTTCATAACCGGGTTGCAACTGTGACGTCATTGTTTTAAAACGAAAGGACCGGTTGCGGTTCTGGTTCAACCAGAACCAGGACCAATTGTAAAACGAAAATCCTTTTTGTGGACTTGCGTTTTTTTCAAACAGCTGTCCAATTTCAAAAATATTGAAACTGAAATAAATAAATAAAAAAGTGAGGTTAAGTGTAATTTTTCGAGCAAATGTGTTCCATAATCACTCGCTGCGCGAGCACTGCTGTTGGGATTCAGAGCACCCTCGGGTAGATTCGTAACGTCACTACTCTATTCCGGATCGATCTGAGAGTACGTAAACCGAAGGCGCTATAAAATTCGGCGGAGATTTGGGGTCAAAAAACGAAGACACAAATCTCGGTGGGAGCGTGATCCGTTCTCAAGTCGAGCACGGAAATCTTTTTTGAATTGATCTCGAATTGCTCGGGAGCTGTTTTTGATCATAGATCGAATACGCTAATATAGTTAAATGGGTTGCACGCTTTTCTATTAAAAAACTAGTAAGTTTTGTTGACATCATAAAATTTCCTTTTATAAATTGACCTTGCATGGAAACCGCTTTCTCGAAACACACAGCTAATTGCACTGTAAACATAATGATTTTTTGAAAATAAAAAATCTAAAACAAATTTTTGTATTTAATTCGGCATATAGACTTTGCAAATATTGGCACAATGAGATTAAAAAGAGAGCTTGGCTGCGTTCAAACAGTGGCGCGCCGCTCTTACTAAATTGAACTTTATTTAGAAGGGGCTTTCTACCATTCCGAGGTAGAATGTTTAAGATGAAGTATGGTTGTCAAATTGACTTCTTTATTTCCTAAAATGATTCCAAATTATTTTTACGCTCGTTAAATATAAAGGTATATGAGACGTCTTTTCGCGACCGATGTTTTCGAAAGCACATTTTGAAAACATACGTCACCGTTTCAAGGGCAATGTCACAGTTTCTCGTTTTTTGGATTTGAAAGTTTTTTTGTCATTTTTTCGAAATGAATGTCCTAGATCTACAAGTGAGCCTTTTTTTTATCGCCGCCAGATAACCTTGGCCTATTTTCATTATAACTAAAAATTGACAAGTACTGCAATATTGAACCGTATTCAATACGGCGGCCGAGGCGCTTTCGAAATCCTTTGAAATGTTTTGAGCCATGACGTCACCGTTTCGTCGCCAAAATAACATGTTATACACTGAACCAAAAAAGGCACCGTTTTCTAAAAAAAAATACATGGAGCCAATGTATTTTGTATATGATTTTTGCCCCGATGTAAAGTTTTATTAATATCATAATCACGTTTACATAAACTTTATAGCCAAAACGAGTTATTGATTTTATTGCTGCAGGACACAGTTTCAAAAAAAAGTTGTTACAATATAAAGAGTCTTTAAGAATTATTGTAAGAGACATGTTTTCATAGCTTTTAGTTACACCCAAGAATGAATTAGTACATAAATTTCATAACCATGTTTATGTATTTTGTATTCCCGGTTCATAATTTTCATAAACTTGTCCATACATTCCATAACAATTTTTAAACGACAATCAATAATCGCCATTTATTAAATTTATTTATGGCATTGATTAAAATCGTTAACATGTTTTATTTATTTCATATACTCTTTTATTATCTTCATAACCTGTACATACTATTAATAACAACTCTTTATAAAATGTCAAGAAACACCAAACGTTGCAAATATGGCGAAAAGGTTTAAAAATACGTACGAAATGGGACTCTAGATCTCTGATTCGAAACTGCAAAAGGCGGTTAGGTCGTGACAGTACTTGCTCGATCGAACTTTTTACTCGAACAGATCCAAAAAGTTTACGCGTTTAAATGCAATAATTGTGATCGACACGAGTGGATATGCAACTTGTATTATGTATCCTTATCATAATATCGAATTAGTTAGGAGAAGTTTTATCTAGCCTTCCCCCAGGAGGGGGGAAACACCTAAGTTTGTCCGATTTCAACCAAAATTGGTATAAGGGGGGTTTTGGGGGTAAGGAATGCGAATTTTTGATCAGATTTTAAAAATTCAATATGGCGGATTCAAGATGAATGATTTTTGGTCATGTTTGGCTAACCAATTTTAACTGACTTATACACATCCGATTGTCTTAAAATTTGGTATACGTTTAAAGTTCAAGTAACAATACAATAATATCGTATTATTGTGAACCCCTCTTCCCCCTACGAGGTTAGTGAAGGGGGGAAACAACTAAGTTTATCCGATTTTAAGCAAAATTAGTATACGGGGGTTTTTAGGGGCAAGGAATACGAATTTTTAATTAGATTTTGAAAATTCAATATGGCGTATTCAAGATGGACAATTTTTGGTCATGTTTTGCTAATCAATTTTAACTGACTTATGCAAATCCGATTGTCTTCCAATTAGGTTTGCGTTTATAGTTCCAGTGACCCACCTCCCCCTAACGGGGAAGTGGAGAAGGAAAATATTTAGTTTGTTCGATTTCAATGAAAATTGGCATACAGGGGTTTTTAGAGAAGGGGATTATGAATTTTGGATTAGATTTGAAAATTTTAATATGGCGTGTTCAAAATGGACGATTTAGGGTTCAAATCTAAAAATTAAAAACTAATTTTATCAAAAAAAAAAGCTTTTTAAATAGAAGCTTTTGTAAAATATAAAGTGCACAAAAAATAGAAAAGAATTTTTAGCATTCTTATATCATATGGCGCAAGTTAAAACTAACAATGGCCAACAATATGTCAGAAAAATGGAAACAAATATTATGACCAAAAAGAAATGATAAAACCGCTGTTAATGCGTGTATTCGACTGCATGGAGGGGTTTGAGGAAAGGATTTTTCTTCAGTTTAATCTACTTTGAACCTTCGTAAAAATAAAGTCGTTTTTTGGCGTGAGAAGATTTCGAAACCGTTTCGAAATCATGCAAGAAATGTAATTTTGGCGTTGAACTGCTGACATCACGGATCAACATATTTCAAACGATTTCAAAACAGCTCCTCGGACTGTTTCGAAACCGGTTATTTTTTGTTTTTTCAATAATTTGTTGTTGATGAGAGGGAGAAATAGGGTAAAAACCCCTTGAAAAATTCGACTTTGGAATGTCTAATTTTCTGAGTAACTGGTTAAATATATTTTGAGTAATCCGAAATAATTTTAAAAAGTCGTACTGTAATGAGACTGCCGCTAATTTAAAAATTAGGCACGCCAAAGTCAAAAAATAAAGGCAGATAAGAGTTCCGGTCTTCCATCAAACACAACAAAAAAACATTGAGTTGGATCCGGCAAATTTATGTAAGTAAATTAAACTTAAAACAAAACGCTAACAAATACTTTATAGCAGTATGTTGGGTTAGGTTTTGTAAAACTGTCACTGGGAAGTGCATTTTAGCGATAATAAGAACCGATGAGGTTGTGGTTGAACCAGTGACGTCACATTTCGAAATCACTTAAGCACCGTGTTCTACGCCAAAAAACGACTTAAATCAAGAAAATGATTAGATACGTTAAAAACTACTTCCTCTGTTACGTTACTGGTAAAAATGCTGCGGCGAGCAGTTTAGTAAAAATGAGAGCAAGCCCAAGGGCTGTTGATTGAGCAAAGTTTATATTATGATTATGAATTTTACTGCCTTTTCGTTTGCCGTGAGCGGGGATTTTTCCATTTTTGTATAAACACTGTGTTTTAAATACACTGTTGACATTTGCCAGTGAGCCTTATATCGTGAAATATTTAGCAAAACTAAAACAATAATAATAAATCGCGAGTAAAGATTTACATCAAAACTTCTCTCATTAACCACCTAACTTATGCTAAGTCGCGTGAGCGATGGACTGCAAGTTGTGGATTAATATACCTTGGAAAAAACATAGTCCGTTATGTAAAAAAAAAATTTTGTAACCAAATTTCAAAGAAAAATTGTCAAATTTAATCCTAATTTTGAATTTATCTTCCACGTTCAGGCAAGGGAACATTATTATATATAAGAACTTTCCTTTAAGGATGAATTTGAATAAAAAATGCGCTTCCTCCGATTAGTTAATCTAAAAAAAAGATATTTGTATCAAATTTTGTACGGTGAAAGTTTAAAGCATTATCCCGGAACCATTGTACGTGATTTTGCACAATTTTAAGTGTTTTACATAATTTTACGTATCCTAAAAATATTTAATTCACGTTAAAAATTATCGATTATTTTAAAAAACGAAATAAAAACAAGATATATATATATATATTTTTTTAAAAACCACGCGATTGGTCTGTGGTACCAGAATCCTCCGCTGTGTAAAATTTTGTTAATTTTTGAAGTGCGGTTTATTTGTTTAATTTAACGAACTGTTTCAGTGGCGGTTGCAGCTTTCCCAAAAAGGGGGGGGGGGGTTTATGCAAAAGTTCTAAAATAATGTAACTTCCGACTCAGGCGAAAATTTTTGAAAAACTATCAAATATTTTACTTTGTTTATGAACAACCGACGATTTTTTAAATAAACTCTCGAAAAAAGGGAAGGGGGCGATTGCTCTTTTTAGAATTCAAATACACCCTTAAAGTCGATTTTTCTATTTTTAAAATTTCAGTATTCAGTATCAAGGCGAAAAAACCTACGCCTTGAGATTTAAAAAAAAAGAAAAGAAAAGATAATTAAGGAGCTAGCGAAGTAACAATTCTTATGCCACAAATGACTCCCAACGCTGTTTAAACAGTGGCGGTCCCAGCCATTTCAAAAGGGGGGGGGGCGGTTTCGATCCGAAAAAAAAACTAGAATAGACTAGAATATAAGCATAGGTTTTATGAGGAAGATATCAATATATGCAAACAAAACTTAGTAACTACGCGGATTTGGCCTTAAATCTACCCCTCCTAGATTTTAAGTTGTTTATTTCATACATTTTTATTTTAAAAAATGTTTAAATACGCCGAAAATTTTTAAGAAAATTACATTAACGTTAACATTACGAGTCAAATTAAACTGAAATCGTAAAAATCAACGCTATCATAGCACCGCAGGCGAAAATTTTTAGGAAAGTTGCACTGAAAAATGCATTTTTTAAGATTTAAAATTAAACTAAAAATGTAAATATATTTCAAAGCACAGCAGTCGAAAATTTTTAAGAAAACGACACTACAAATGCCATTTTTAACACAAAATTAAACGAATACCGTAAATATCAAACGTGTTATTGCGTCGCAATTTAGGCCCTACTTTTGATTTTGTAAATGTTTTTGTAAAAAATTTAAATCCAGGGTGGGGAGGGGTAATTACCCCCCTACCCCTTGAAATCCACGCTTGACTAACTGCGTATAATTTTTTTAGTTATAAAAAACATAGATAACAAAAAAAAAACCACAAACAAAACCTAATAGCTAAATGCTTTTTTTTGGGGTCTAAAAAGCTTTAAGTTAAAACATAACCTTTTATATTGCAATATCCCAAATATAACATGCCTATCTCAAAGAAAAGTTCGTTTCCGTTTTTTTTTTGAGCAAACTCGCTCAATGTCAATGTCAATTTGTCTGTTGCAGGAGGCAGGAGAAGCTTCTTTCTGACGAAGCATTAGATTACCTACTGGCAAACATCCAAGAATATTTTTATCAACGGAAAAATATCGTCACACTTGTTCATTGCCTCGAAAACGTTATCATATATGTTTTGATTTAAGCTTTTGCCTACTTCTGACCAATAAAAGTTCAAAAATTTGCGTTTTGGATTAATCAGACAGCTTATAGTATTTGGAAACGACATTAGTTAATTTTCCCTTGATTTTGGCTTCACGTTGTATAAAACTTGGTATGGATCTGTTCAGGTCAAAAATACTTATGTCCGAAATGATTTTCTCTAAACCTTGTTTATAAATAGAAAATCTATAATACTGTTCATCATTTCTGTATTTTCAATATCGTGGTTTTTGCGGTAAGTACGTCATGCGTTTCTAGTGTCTGCCCCAAAATATTGCATAGGGATTCTAGAATGTCTTTAAATGAACGTTCTGCAATTTTTTCTCCAAAGACTTCAGGGTTACCACCAGCATATTTGTTGTCTACTTTTTTCTCGAGCAAAGGTAGGGGGGCGATCGCCTTCACCTTCTCCCCCTCCGGGACCACTACTGGTTTAAACCGTTATAATTAATTATCTGTGTTCTTTTTTTCTTTTCTTTCTTTTTAAAAACTCAATTCGTAGGTTTTTTCGACTTTTTACTAATTTATTTCTACTTACTTGATTAGTTAAGGTAGAGGCATTATGAAAATTATATTAAGATCTATATATTGTAGTAGACAACAAATACAGAAATTGCATATGTGACTTTGAGACTCAAAAACTCAGCTCAGTACATCCACGACAGCAAGATGACTAAGATAGAGATATCTTAATCTTCAATTTGCGCATGTACAGTGGATTCTTTTTGGATTTTGAATATTTTCATTCTTTTATAATTTCTAGATGAAAATGTGCTAAAACTGATCATATATTTTAGTATATTTTTTGTAACCATTTGTCATTCTAAATATATTTTAAATTTATGTATTTTTTTAAATTTTTACGAAAATAATTTTTTTGAAAGAGTAATTGAAAAACCTACCTATTTACTATTTATAACAGAAGTTATAAAAAGATGCCACATACCGAGAAGCACAAGAACAGACAGATAACATTTCAGCTTCCCAAGAGCTATAAAAAATCTTTTGAAATTTGTTTTAAAATTTGCTATAGTTAAGAAAAAGTGGCACTACTTAAAACGGGTTTTTATATAACTTTAAAAACTTAACTGCATTATTAATTTTTATTGGAAAAATAAACTCGAACCAGAATCAAACTGATGTGTTTTAATAACGCCCGAAAATTGTCCGTTCCCGTACTAATGATAAATAATTGCGTAGGTATTTTAATTAACTTTTTAGTTTCGAAAATTTCGACGTTAAATATTGAAACTGAACCTTGCCCATATATTTAATAGAGTATAGATAACATTTATAGTAATGCACCGAGGGGGGGTTTTAGGGTTCTCCTTCCCCCCCGAGAGGCGGTTGGGGTTACAATGGACCCAATAAAAAAAAACAGAGTAGAAATATGTAGAGAGTAAAATAGCCAAATCCCAATAATCAGAGTCATTCTACTTGCATGGAAAATACATTTTCCTACGAGCGTGCGGAAAACGCTTTTCTCGCACTCATTTCCGTGCGGAAAGTGCCACTTTTCCGCACTCCGTGCGTGAAAAAAATTTCCGCACGCCGTGCGTGAAAAATTTTCGTTCGTTCGAACGCCGCTGCGTGCGGAAAAGTATAACTTTCCGCACTTGTTAGGTAAATAACCATTTTTCGCTTTCTTTAAAGATTAGAATCTCATTCTTGCCGTTTGCGCAAGGCATCACGCGCAGTTACTAAACTATTGCTGGCGGCATCAATCGGTGGACCAATCACAATAGATTGTTTGGTTCGGTTTTTATTAAAAATCAAGAAAAAAAGCCTTGCATGCCTTGGAACCGGATTTCGGGGAAACAGGGCGGGGTTAGGGGTGTAATAACTTTTTACTTATGTTAATTTTTTTACAAAAATATTTAAAAATTTAAAGTTATCTGCATAATTTTCATTCATCTAGTCTCATTTGCACATTTTTCCAAAATTAACCCTTAAATGCGCCGCAGGGAAAAATGTTATAAAAATTACACTAAAATTCTATTTTCTACGCGTTTCAAATATTGTTTACAAAAAAATTGCTTAAAATTAAACAAAATTGTAACAATATTTAATATTGGTATAGCGCCGCAGCCGAAAATTTTGACAAAAATTTTTTTTTTTAAATTTTGAACTGATCTGGAAACCATTAGCACATAATATGCAGATAAAACTTGTTTTTGAAATTTTTAAATTACGTGATACCTAAACAAGTCGGATCGCTAAGTTAATATTAGCCTAGCTACCCCATCCTTTTTTAAAAAAAAAACAATTTAAAATGAAAAATTCGATTTTTTCATAAAATAAAAAATTTTTTTGAAGGAGTAGGTTCATGGGTTGAGGGATTTTATTAATGAAACGTCCTTTTTTTGAAATGCCAACGTTTCGCAAAAGTTATTTACTTCTTCAGGGCTTTAAAATTGAATGTACAATAAAAATAGTGTGGATTTAAAAGAATTTTTGTTAAAAAAACTGTTATTATACAACCAGCAAAAGTTTAAAAAGTAAAACGTTAAAATTTTTATTTTTTAGTATATGTTTGACAAGTCAAAAAATAAACATACAACAATAACAACAATCAAATGTGAAAAATGTGAGAAAAAAAAACACAAACACAAAAAGTAAAAAACAGACTTAAATTCAAGACGGCTGTTCCATATGTCGATTCTATTGCCAATAGACGCCATCCTTCGGTAAAAAGGCATTATTTTTAGACAAGTACCGTACAATTTTGATTGAACATAAAGTAAAAAAGTTTTATTGTACTACATGCAATAGTAATTTTCCCAACAATTTTCCCGCATTAAAAAGAAGTTAAAAAAGATACTTTGTGCAAGTGTTTGGAACATTATATTTTACAAGACGTGTCAAAGAAATTGTCCCAATCCAAAATAAATAAGAAATCTTAAATAGTGGACATCATCAAGGCCAAAAAATTATGTATTAAAACCGAACAAAAAATCGAATCTTCCCCTCAGTTACCCCTCAGTATTCTGTGTGCCAAGTAGGTACGTTGCGCACGCTCATATAAAAAATATTTTTTAATTAAAGAAACACGATTAAATAATTGTTTGTAAGCTTAAGAATATTACATTTGTAAAGCTAGATTTCTTGAATAGAATAAGCTATATTATCTTATTAAGGGATTAAATACGTTTTAAATAAAAAAATTAGGAGTGTTTAGTATTTTTTAGAAATCAAATAAATTATTTTTTACGCCCCCGCCTCCCCCCCAGACAATACGCTTTGAAATTTTTTATATTATTTAAAAGGTTCAATTTTGACGACGCCTCAGGAACTCGGTTACTTGAGAACCTTCCCGAGGGTTCCTGTAGGGTTGAAAAAAATTAAAAATGGTTTTACCTAAGCACACAACTAAGGGTTCCTGAGATGTGCGAAAAAAATTTGAAATTGGGTGTGCAAAATCACTTCTCTTTTAAATAAAATAAAAACTTTGAAAAAATATAGGATTGGGGGTTAACCCCCCCTCCAGGAGGTCCAATCCAATCTACAATAAATTAATCACGATCAAGGGATCCAGGGACAGCTCTAGCTCCCCCACTTTTTTTACTTTTTACTCCGGTTTGTGACGTATGTTTGGGGTGATGTCTTAAATTTTAAAAATTTTGCCTGCGGTGCTATGACGTTATTAATGGTTACAATTTTAATTTAATTCTAAGGAATTTTTATCACCAACATTCAAAACGTGTAGTAGATGGCATTCCTAGTATAATTCTTCTTAAAATTTTCATCTGCAGCTCATTTATGATTTGGCAACAATATATAACCACCGCAACCCACCTTTTCTTGGCATCTAACCCAATCTAGTTTTTCAAAAATATTTTACAAAAATACCAAGAGATCAAAATTTTTAAAGAATTTAGATTAAAAAAAAAGGTGGGTTGCGGTGATTATATACTGTTGCCAAATCATAAATTAGCCGCAGATGAAAATTTTAAGAAGAATTATACTAGGAATGCCATCTATTACACGTTTTGAATGCTGGTAATAATAATTTCTTATAATTAAACTAAAATTGTAACCATTAATTACATCATAGCACCGCAGGCAAAATTTTTAAAATTTAAGACATCACTCCAAACACACGTCACAAACAGGAGTAAAAATGAAAAAAGTGGGGGAGCTATAGCTCTCACTGGGTCCCTTAATCGTGATTAATTTATTGTAGATTGGATTGGACCTCCTGGAGGGTGGTTAACCCCCAATAATATATTTTTTCAAAGCTTTTATTTTATTTAAAAGAGAAGTGATTTTGCACACCCAATTTCAAATTTTGCGCACATATCAGGAACCCTTAGTTGGGTGCTTGAGTAAAACCATTTTTAATTTTTTTCAACCCTACAGGAACCCTCGGGAAGGTTCTCAATTAACCGAGTTCCTGTTGGGTCGGCAAAATTGAACCTTTCAAATGATATAAAAAATTTAACAGCGTATTTTTTTTGGGGGGGGCGAGGGCGTAAAAATTTAATTTATGTGATTCCTAAAAAATACTAAAAACCCAGGAAATCTAGCTTTAGAAATATAATATGTTTCTTAACCTTACAACCAATTACTTAATCGTGTTTCTTTAATTAAAAAATATTTTTTTATATGAGCGTGCGCAACGTACCTACTTGGCACACAGAATACTGAGGGGTAACTGAGGGGGGGCATTCGACTTTTATTTTCGGTTTTAATACATAATTTTTTGGCTTTGATAATGTCCATTATTTAAGATTTCTTATTTATTTTGGATTTGGACAATTTCCTTGACACGTCTTGTAAAATATAATGTTCCAAACACTTGCACAAAGTATCTTTTTTAACTTCTTTTTTATGCGGGAAAATTGTTGGGAAAATAACTATTGCATATACTAGAATAAAACTTTTTTACTTTATGTTCAATCAAAATTGTACGCTACTTGTCTAAAAATAATGCCTTTTTACCGAAGGATGACGTCTATTGACAATAGAATCGACATATGGAACGGCCGTCTTGACTGTAAGTCTGTTTTTACTTTTTGTGTTTGTGTTTTTTTTTTGTCATATTTTTTACATTTGATTGTTGTTATTGTTGTATGTTTATTTTTTGTCTTCTCAAACTTATACTAAAAAATAAAAAATTTAACGTTTTACTGTTTAAACTTTTGCTGGTTGTATAATAACATTTTTTTTTAACAAAAATTTTTATTGTACATTCAATTTTAAAGCCTTGAAGAAGCAAATAAATTTTGCGAAACGTTGGCATTTCAAAAAAAGAACGTTTCATTAATAAGATCCCTCAACCCATAAGCCTACACCTTCAAAAAAAAAATTATTTTATGATAATGATGTGCTCCACGAATATATAAGGAAAATATTGAATTTTTCATTTTAAATTATGTTTTATTAAAAAAAAGGATGGGGTAGCTAGGCTAATATTAACTTAGCTACCCGAGTTGTTTTGGTATCACGGAATTTAAAAATTTCAAAAACAAGTATTATCTGCATATTATGTGCTCGTCTGGTTTCCAAGAAAATCGATAAAAAGAATATCATATTATATTATTATTAATAACCTAGCATTCGCAATCTGAGGTGCGATTCCAAAGTGACAACTTATGTTCCAAAATTATGTGCTCCATGAATATGTACAACAAAAATCCGAATTTTTTGTTTTCAGTGCAGTTTTCTTAGTGGGGTAGTTAGCTTAATATTAACCTAGCGACCCCACCCTAAAATGCGGTTCTAAAATTTTAAAAAGTATATATATACCAAAATTATGCGCTATAGATAGAATTATATAGGAAAAAATCGAATTCGGGTGGGGTTGGTAAGTTCATTTTCACCTAGCTCGCCCACTTTCTTTTTTGATTTTCTCAGAAACCAGGCGAGTAGAAAATTTTCTGATCATGGACGAAATAAGCACATAATATGCAGATAATAGGGATATTTTGGAATGCTTATTTGACACTTCGTAGTGGTTGTGGTAATTACTGCGTCTGCGCAATAACTAAACGTCATTGCGTAGTGGTAATTAACCACTACCACTGCCGTAAGCTACGAATTTCGTTGTGGTTGTGGTTATTTTTCTGGCTAGTTTTAGAGAATTTTGGAGTAGTTAATTTTAAAAATAATAATAAAGCCAGATTTTTTTATTTTTTCTCATCTCTACATTTTTTTACAAGTGACAGTTTTTAATGTGTTCCAAAAACTGGTAAAATTAATGAGTGGTAGTGGTAGTGGTTGTTAAACACTACCACAGTGGCTGTCAAAGTTGTCAAAATTTTAAGCGTTCCAAAATAACCCTAATCTTGGTTTTAGAAATTTTTAGATTTCGTGATACCTAAACATGTGGGGTCGCTAAGTTAATATTAACCTAGTTATCCCATCCTTTTTTTTAAAACATAAATTAAAATGAAAAATTCGATTTTTTCCATATATATTCCTATGAGGTGCGATTCCAAAGTGACGAACATCATTACCACATAATTTTAAAACAAAAAATTTTGGGTTTGGCGCCATGTTTCATGGTGGGGTTGTCAAGTTAATATTAAGCTACTAGCTATCCCATTTTCTTTTTCGATTTTCTCAGAAACCAGAGGACCACAAAATGTTTTGATTGGGGATGAAATTAGCACATAATTATGGTGTTACTAAATTTTGATGTTCTTGAGGTGGGGTCGCTAGGTAAATGAAGGTCACTTTTTGAGAAGATGTGTTAAATGTCTAAAGTGCTGTTTTGGGTCAATGTTAAAAGGATTGCATATCATCAGTCAATAAAAATTACCGCAGGCGGCGATCATTTTAGCGCCGAGCCTGCCCCACCCGCAGAGATCCTGCGCACGCTAGTGGGTTTAATGTATAACTTTAAGAGAGCTGTTAAACTTTTTCATTGACATTTTTAAAATTCCTGTGGGATGTCTATATCTTAATTATATTGGAGAACGAACGAAAAAAATCTGTTATAAATTTTGTTCAATAATTATGTTATATAGAGTTTGACATCCAATCAGCCGCCGTGGTGGGTATATCCGTTTTTATCAACAAACACTCCCAATTAACCTTCAAAATATTCTAAATTAATTGAAATAAAAAGTAGTTACCTGGATGCTTCGTGTGCCAAAGTACCTCAATTAGTAGACACTTAAGGCGGATTCAGAGTTCCGTAAGGTAAGCGGTATGGGGTATGCGGTAAGACAGCAAGGAAAATAAACTATAGCAAACACATGCTGCTGTTTACAGTGCTCTGTAAGCCGTAAGCGGTAAAACGCAAGAAGAGCAGCAAGCATTTGCTATTGTTTATTTTTCTTGCATTTTACCTCATACCGCTTACCTTACGGAACTCTGAATTCGCCTTTAAAGTTCCGCAAATAGAGAGTGCTTTATCGTAATCGTGTCTCAGTGCCCATATGCTTAGAACGGATACATTTTACACAGCGACTACGTCTCACCTAGAGGCCTGTATACGATTTTTGACAGTTATTGTTTTACCAGAGGTGAGCAACTGGATTTAACAGTTGTTAGGAAAATGTTTGAAATTGTGTGTTGTCAGTGATAGTTGGTAACCCCTGACAATAAACAACTTTGTCACTGTCAGATTTTTGATTAAGAAACGTCCGGTCTAAAAATGGAATTTTCACATTTTAAAGCTTTCTTTCCAAAGTTTCTATTTCTAGAATAAAATACTCAAATTTTTTTTCACTGTTTTTTAGGCGTTCAAAAAAAGTACTGGCGAAAAACATTTTTTCTCTGTTAAAATGAAAATATTTAGAGAGAGAGGGCAGAATTTTAGAGGTAGATGGAGAGATATTTTAGTGAAAAATATTTAATGTTGTTGAAGAGAGACAGCAGCTTATAAAAAAGTATTTTAGAGAAAGATGGACATAATTTAAGCCAAATTTTTACTAAAAATATCTTTCATGTCATCTGTCTGTCATCTTGAGCGGTGTCGTGCATATAATATGTGTAAAACATAAGGTGGTATTAATTTCTCTCATCAAAGTTCTTTAGAGTCTTTAAATTTAGCAAAAAACGTGTCCTACTAAAGCACATATAAAAATAATTTAACAGGTATTTAAGAAAATTATTTTAAGGGTCATCATGGCCATAATGGAAAGTGTTACCTATCCATCATAATTTTTACTGCGAACGCTTGTACTAACAGATCAACACCTGCTTAACTAAAAAGCCAGTTAATTATTTTCGGATTTAGTATCCTTTAGCCTACTATAGCGGCCATATTGACACCCACCTGACAGAAAATCCATGTTTTACCTGCCAATTTGCTTATAAAAATGGCAGAAATCTTTGGCTAAAAGGCACTGAAGAATAGTTAACTGGCTTTTTAGTTGAGAACGGTGTTGAGCAGATAAACCATCTGGACGTGGTCTAAAATATACGATGATTTTACTCAAAATACAACATCCCGTGTCACTTTGACAGTTCTCAGATTTCTTGTTTACGCCGATTTTATTAATTTTTACGGATTATTTGGACTGTTTTAAGAAAAAATGGCCTTACGCATTTCATTCCAGTGCATTTTGATGTCCATCAATATCTTATGAATTGCCGTATAGTTCGGCTTAAAATCAATTTTTAGATACACATGTTATGTCAGCCTTCAAACCAAACTTTCTTTAAACTATAGTCCTTAGCAAATGTCGCCCTAAGTGTCTAGTATGTATTCAATACGTATCGAAAATCAAGCATCTTGTTCTTTCATATATCACGCTCTTTGTTGAAACAGAAAACATGCTATATGAGAGAAAAAGAAAGACAATCTTTTCAATACGTATTGAGTACGATGTGAAAACATACTAAATGCATCATAGGGGACACTGCAAGACCTCTATGATCTGGTTTTGATAAAACGTCCTCAACAAGAGTCAATGAAAAGTAAATAACAGTATTTTTGGAAAACCTGTTTCTTCCTAAATGGTGATTTAGAATAGCACAAAACTTGACACATGTTAGCTTAAGCTTAAGCCAAATTTTTTATTTGGGTAGTTTAAGTGTACAGCCCATCACTGACTGAATGTAAAGTCCTATTTACAAGTCTATACTAAAAAAATTTGCAGTCCTCACCTATAAATGAACAAATAAATAATTTTACACCTGTCAGCGTGAGCTGCTGAGTGGTATTCTAAATGAGCCTTAAAAACTCTCTGTCTCTGTAAACTTCTATTGGGTTGAGGGCATCCCGAATGTATCTCTTTGGAAAACGATCGAATCGGTTTTCCATCGCATATAGAAACTCGAGGAAATCTTCAAAATCCATAATTGATACTTCGCTATACAAAAACCATACAACAACAAGGCTTTATAACCTTACTAAATTGCCAAAGGAAGGCTGGAGGTAGCTATTTTCTGACCTTGACCTTAAGGATGCCTCGAGGCTTCCTTCCGCGACTATGAATGTGAAATTCTTCCTCAAGACTCCCTTGAGGAACAAAGAAGCCTTGAGAGACGTCTATCAATTTGACCCTAAGTTATTTTTAGCAAATCCAAATAACAATTATCAACAATTGTTATACTGTCCAACTCGCAAATTTTTTCTTAAACTTGGAATAAGAATTCCTTGAATCAAGGAATCATATAGACTCGTTGTTGCAGAACCTAGAAATTCTATTTAAGTAATTAAAGGATAAGTATATCTTAACTTAAGATTCGCTTATATTTATTTTAATAGTCAAAGTATTCTTAAATATAATTTAGTGTTAATAATAAATTATGTTCATAGGGTACTAATTTAAAAAGGCTTATTTTTAAAATTTAAGATTAGCGAAGGGGCATGTGTAAGTCCGTGGAGTTTTTAATGGAGGAGTTTTGTGACTATGTGGGAATGATAGCTCTTGAGTCACACAATCAATTGTTGCTGGGTGTTTTGTTCGCATCCGTGTAGAAGGGGTTGATATGACGTCATTTTCAAGATGGCGGCCAAAAATCATAAAAAAATTACAACTTTCGCAACCAGGCCATGATTTTACTGAATTCTATATAATTCGAGGACGAGAGTTCCAAAAAATTTACTTTTAAGGTCATCCGACAATAAATTACCTTAAAAATCGCAAAAACAAGATTTTTTACATTTTCTCTTCAAAAAATCTTAATAATTCGACGTTTTGTCAGACCACATTCAAATGTAACTCATACGATTAGGCATGTACACTAAATTCGATCCTTAGAGTTGGATGTAGTTTGAAGCTTCATGACCTTGAAAAATACCCCAGTAAAATTAACAAATTGCAAATATAACATACTAAAGGGCGCTATTCATCAACTATTCAAGCGAAGAGAAACAAATTTAGCAACAAAGATAAGAAGGTCGAGTCCAACAATTTTGTTGAAAAAAATTTTGCTCAGCTATGACGTGTTTCAATAAGGCGGCTGATATATCAAAATGGCGACATATAACCACATTTTATATCATCCAATTTCGTAAAAAAGTAAAAATGACGAGGTGGCCATCAATTCTTGTTGACTTATCTCCGCTTACTATGAAAAAAAAAGTTTAGTTGATGCATGACCTTGATTGACCTGTAACCATGTAAAATTTAAAAACCCGCTTTTTGTAGTGTTTTTTCCAATTTACCACTACGCAAAAACCCACTTCATTTTAAACCTCTCTATCATTTTTTTTTGATCTGGCGTTCCAGATGTTGGTGTAACAAAACGTTAAATTATGGAGATTTTTTTAAAGAGAAAATGGCAAAAATCGTGTTTTTTGCGATTTTTTAGGTCATTTGAGGTCGGATGACCTCGAAAGTGATTTTTTTGGAATTCTCGTCCTCGAGTTATATGAAATCGAGTATAATCACGCACCGGTTGCAAAAATTGTATTTTTTATGATTTTTCGACCGCCATTTTGGAAAATGGCATCTAAAACACCTGTTCCAGAATATGGTAATGTATATCTAAGTTTTGCCAACTCTTTTATAGGTAATTTAAATGATTTTATTGGCTAGACAAGTGAGTAGAACATAAAATTCACAGTTCCGAAACTAAAAACCACAGGCATATAGGTCATTTTTACCGAGGTAAAGCATAAACATCTGGGATGCCAGATCAAAAAAAAATGGTAGAGAGGTTTAAAATTAAGTGTTTATATAAATAAGGCTAAGATGTTAATTTCATCTCCGGCACTTAAAGTTTTTGCGTAGTTGTAAATTTTAAAAAAGAACACTACATATAGCACGTTTTTCAATTTTACATGGTATTTTCAAGGTCAATCAAGGTCATATATCAACTATTTTTTTGTCATATTAAGCAGAGATAGGTCAACAAGAATTGATGGCCACCTTGTTATTTTTACTTTTTTACGTAATTGGATAAAATAAAATGTGGTTATAGGTCTCTATTTTGAGATATCGGCCGCCATATTGAAACGCGTCATATCTGAACAAATTTTTTTTTAACAAAATTGTTGGACTTAACCTTCTTATCTTTGTTACCTAATTTGGTTTTCTTGGCAAATCTTGTTTTTTGCGATTTTCATGGTCATTTAAGGTCGGATGACCTTGAAAGTAAATTTTTTGGAATCCTCGTCCTCAAATTATATGGAATCGAGTATAACCGTTCCTCGGTTGCGAAAGTTGTATTTTTTATAATTTTTGGCCGCCATCTTGAAAGATGTCGTCCTATCAACCCCTTCTACACGAATGCGAACAAAACACCCAGATTCTGGGACTAAATAAAAAATTTCACAGGATAGAAATTATCGACAAATGCCCCTACACTAAATAGTTTTTAGAAGTGTTAAATAATATACGTACATAGAAGAATAATATTGGCAACTTAGTTTTGCATCAATTTGGCGTAGTTTTTTGAATTGTGTTGACATTGCCTGCGACTACGACTGAAGTACGCTCTGGAAATGAACTAATTTTCAAACACCATTTATTAATAATTCTAAAATACAGTTCCTAGGTAACTTACAGTTAATTTAATAACATTAAAGTGACTTTTTAAATTTTCCCATTCACTAAATTTACCAACGAACTTTAGTTTTCCGTCAAAAATGGATATTTTAGATTATTAGTGGCCTTCAATCCTACTTATTTTTTTGCTAAATTATTTTTTTATTTACATACTGAAAATTTTAAAAATGCTTTAAACCTATTTTAAACTGTATTCTGCCTAAAAGAATAGTTAAAAATTACTAAAACTTAGAGTCCGATTATTAAATAAAGGGGCCATGACAAGCACAGACGATGCGCGGCGTTCGCTTCTTGTCTCTATTTGAGGCAGGGCCGAACACTGTGGCAGGGGCGTACGTATCGTCACTGCCATTTAAAATAAATTAATAAGTTGAAGAATTATAACATTATAAAAAAAAATATTTGCAAGCCGTTATTTTGAATTTGGTTAGTTGATGTGTTGTTGAGTTCTGAAATAATTTATTTACATACTATAATTTCAATACTGAATTGGGTTAGTTCATGTTTTATTGAGTTCTCAAATAAAATGATAATATTATGGATAATAACTTGTTAAATTTTTGACCTTTCGTCCTTTTTGCAGAAAAATAATTGTACTTATTTAAGAGGATACCATACAGGTGTAAAACGCGGAACAAATCTAAGCCATTCCTATCAACTTAATCAAAAAATGGTTGAAATAAATTTTGTGGAAAATTACTTAACATTTATTAGAAAGTCATTAATTTTTTGACATTTCAAGTTTTACGAAAAAATTTCGCTATTTCACATTTTATGTAAAAATCAGGAACTTTCCAATTAATTTTAATGAATTTAAAAGGTATATTACTCGAAACATTTTTTGAAAAAATGTCTCATATTTTCTCAAAATTGTTTCTGGTTTCCAGCTTTCTGTCTATCCTTTCATTTTCTGTTCGCCACCTGTTGACTACGACTTCACCTTAATAAAATGTTTTTTAAGCAATGGAAACATAAATAAAATCAGATTACAGCATGATCAACAGATAATATGAGGATGATGATTAAACACAAAAAAAAACTATTACCTACTGTAATACAAATATTTTTTGAGTAGCAATAGATTGAAAGGTAAAAAACGCCATTTCTCAAATAAGTTGAAAATTAACATTCACCCTTTTCCCGTGTACCATGTATTAATATTTAAATTTACTTTTTTCTGAATAGATGTTAGACTAACTATATGCGCATGCGCATTATTTATGTATATGTTACTGTTAATAATAATAATAAATTGACAAGTGGTGCTTTATGTAAAAGAGATATTTATTTATAAAATAGTAAAATCAATAAAATGCTTTGGAAAATTAAGTTCAGTAAACAGATTAGAGCGTCTACGCCTATGACTCCATACGCGAAACCAATCGCGAGCTAAGTGGGCGGGTTTCAGACGAAAATGGTTTTCTACGCACATTCCTTAGCTGGCCCATTTACTTCTTAACCGGATTCTACCAAAGAATCATCAAAATCCAGCAAAAAAAAAAACAAGATTTTTTTAACGATTTATACACAAATGTCGTAGCGCCGCAAATCAGAAAAAGAAAACAGTATGGCGGCAATAATCATTTATTGGTTTACTGAAAACCCAACCGTTTTGCGACTAAGGAGGTGCCCTCCATAGTTGTCAGATACAGTTATATTAGTCGAAGTGCCAGACCTTAAAATATAGGACTTCACAAAAAAATGGGCTAACACTTTAAGATTTTCACCATAGGTAGGGGTATGTTTAGGGATACGAAAAATACAAAATCGCCACCTTTAAAGTGTAGCACTACAATATGGCAACACCGAAAACATTAAAATGTTAAGTGGCTTTATTTAAAAATCCGTAAGTGCCTACTTTTTTCATGGTATTTAGCTAAAACTGGCACCTTTAAACGGATAATAACAAAATTGTCATATGTCACCTAGAAACAATTGAAATATGTCATCCAAAAAACTCGAAGGACCATTTTTTCGTGATTTTTAGAACGACGCCTAGGGAACGACGATTGAAATAAATTTTGTTTTTATTCTTTAACTTATTTAAGCAATTATTATAAACAGAAAAAAATGGGGGTGCCACCTGAGTTCACTTTGACGGCCATTTTAAACTCGCTTTGTAAAAACATCATAAACGCCACTATCTCCTATTCTCAATCAATTACTTGTCAAAGTAAACTCAGGTGGCACCCCCATTTTTTTTGTTTATAACAATGGCTTAAATAATTTAAAGAATAAAAACAAAATTTATTAAAATCGTTGTTCCCTAGGGGTCGTTCTAAAAATCACGAAAAAATGGTCCTTCGAGTTTTTTGGATGACATATTTCATTTGTTTTTAGGTGACATCTAACTTTTGATATTTTTGCTTTAAAGGGGCCAGATTTAGCTTAAACACCAAGAAATATTTTTTACAGATTTTGAAATAAAGCCATTTAAAATTTTAATGTTTACAGTGTTGCCATATTGTAGTGCTACACTTTATAGGTGGAAATTATTTTAATTTTGGTATCCCTAAACATACCTCTATCTATGATAAAAATTTCAAAGTGTTAGCCCATTTTTTTGTGCTCACCTGCCTGGCACTTAGACTATATTTTGAAATTGGCCGCAACTGCATTGATTTTTTGTCCACAATTGTCTCGTAAAGAGAAACGTTGAAAGAACATAAATTAATTAACTCCAATTAATTATCAACGTTTTGACGTCGTTGATCCGTCGTTCGTTGCGGTCGTTTAAAACCTCACAATATTCCAGTAAAAATAAACGTTGTTAGAGAGTTACCAAATTTACCCTAGTAATAACAACGGTGTGACGTCGTTTTCTCGTCTATCGTAGCGGCCGTTGCAACGTTAATTTTCGTGTATTTCTTGGTTACGGCAACTAAGACAACTAAAAATTGTTACTTGGGTAGGGTTATCTTAAATACAGAACACATTTTTTTTCAGCGTGTGCCCATCAAGTGATGTTGTTTTACAGAATGTCAAATATGTTTAAAATTTTAAAAAGCAGAAAATATTTTTGACTACCCACAAGTGCCATATAGCCTAACGCGCTGGGTTTGATAAATATATGAACACGCTGCTACATTGTAAAATAATATTTTTTTATTTTAGTTTAAATAATTTATGTGGGCACGTTGGGTTGAGTCAAAATATTATATTTTGTTTTTATTTAAATTATCGTTTGCGAAAAATAATATGTTTCGCCAATATTTGTCGAGGAGTAATAAATAATAAAGTTTAAAAAATATTTATTAAACTGAAAGTGTTTACTATAACTATTTATATTAATCAAAGTCTAAATTATTATAAAATATCTTAAAAATAGTTTTGCCCCCTACCTCTTTTGATACAATTCCTCTAAAGGTACGTATAAGTCGTACAATATGTACACCCCTTTTACCCAAATAAATCCCTAACATAGAAGTCTAATAAAACAATTTATTCCAATATGACATGTTCATCTCATTTCGCAGGGCATTTCAATGACAAAAGACGTTTTAGGTACTAAGTAGACAGTTTAGACAGCGCCCCTGCCACCCCACAAATTCGCTAATATCGCAACAATAGCGCTAATAGTTGTTTGGGGGGTGTCGTTACACCCCCGAGCAACACATAAAGATAAAGATACAGTCTTATCGTATATAAACTGTCCTACAACCCCTATAATATATTTTTTAGAAGGGCGTATCCGCGTTTATGCATTTTTATTCATCGCAGTGCGCGAAGCGTCTGCTTGGTAAATGTTCTATCACTTAATATTTAGGAATTAAGCTCTCATTGGTCACGACCGATCCAAAAATCAAGGTGACTGCGCCTCTCTCTTCTATAAAGTAAGTAGATACAAATTGGCATTTATAAATATGAATTTGAGGATACGAACTTCTGTGAAAAGACCCTCAATATGTTTGATAGGCTTTTGCTTTTTGGTCACGGCATTTAGCCTGCGTGAATTTGACCATATGGTTGGTAAACACTGCATATGTACGAATTCGGCACGTATAAAAGAGACACAGCAATCTTATTTTTATCAGTTGTCTCTTTAATCCAATTAATAAATAAAATTCTGGCGCGACCACGAAGAGTTCAGCATTTTTTATGATCTTTTGTCACGAGGGCTTTTTAGATTAAAATTTAAAGCTACTACTCCTCTTTCTAATGGCGTTGACCTGGTAAAAGTTAAAATGTAAACAGTAAATATTTTTTCGTGTTATACTTTGGACTTTTATTGCTAACCATATGGAAACATGTTGGTGAAAAATCTGTATCTATGGTACACTCCATTCCAAATTGCTGCGAACCAGTTTCTTGACACTGACAATGACAGATCCATTTAGCTTCTGTGTTTAATTGTCAGCCGCCATATTGAAATTGGTCCGGAGAATTTGGCGTTTTTACGTGTATTATAAAGTCCGATTTTGGCAAAATCCTCAGACACGTCGATTTTTTATGCGAGGGGAATACTTTTTGGCTTGAGATTTTTATAGCACGCACACCCTTCGAGAGGTAAATTTTATATTTATATTTTGAATAGAAAAAGCGGGCTAAGTAAAACCTTGTTTTGAAAGTCTCTTAAATGTCTTTAAAGCAGTGTAAAACTTTCTAAAATCTATTGATTCATTTTCGAGATATTCAATTTCAAAATATAAGCTCAAATTGTACCGATAAATACTTACTATTAACTGCAACAAAATTGACGTGCCCCGGGATTTCTCACTAATCAAATTTTAATTTCGTAAAAAAAATATTTTTTTTATACCTTCATCAAAAATATGATTTTAGTAACTGTCTGCAGATAAATAAAGCATGGCTTTTTTGTCTACCGATGCAAAAACACTTTTTTTTTATCACGGGTGCAAAAAAAGATTTCTGTCCGTTTTTATCTAATTATACTTGCTAAAAATTAGGCCATTTCCGCCAGTTTTCACCAAATATTTACGAAATAGTACTTTTCACAACTAGAGGCTAAAATAGTGCTTTTTTTTTCAAGCGTTGGATTAAACGCGAGTAAAAAAGGCACAGTTTACCCGCGAGTTGTTAAGACTATTTTTTTGAATACCTTTATCAAAAAATCCAAGAAAAGAGGAAAATACTTTTAAAAATATTGAAGGAAGAGCCCTTCTCGCAACACACCATCTTTACACTATAACTCAAGGCGGCTGGTAAATGAAATAACAGTGGTTTCCATTCCATTTTAATCTTTGACAGTTTGATATTTTGACGATGTCTTTAAATGATTTTTTTGTAAATACTTGGTAAAAACCGGCGGAAATGACTTAATTTTTAGGCAATAATAATTAGATTTTTGTAATATTACTATATTCCGCTATTTCTCTTTAATTTTGGGTAAAAAACGGACAGAAATCTTTTTTTGCACCCGTGATCAAAAATAGTAGTTTTGACAACTAGTGCTTTTTTTACAAGCGTTGGTTTAAATAAATAAAAACGCGAGTAAAAAGCAGCACAGTTTAGCTGCGAGTTGTTATTACTATTTTTTTAATATCTTTATCAAGAAATCCAAGAAAAACAGAAAAATATTTTTAAAAATCTCGAACGAAGAGCATTTCTCGCAACACACCATCTTTACACTATAAATCAAGGCGGCTGGTAAATGAAATAACAATCGTTTCCATAGCGATGTGCTATTTTACTCGGTGACGTTCATTGTCGCGACATTTTAATCTCTGACAGTTTGATATTTTGACGATGTTTTTAAAACTGGCGGAAATAGGTTAATTTTTAGGCAGGAATAATTAGATTTTTTCAATATTACTATTTTCCGCTATTTCTCTTTAATTTTGGGTAAAAAAGGACAGAAATCTTTTCTTGCACCCGTGATCAAAAAAAAAAAGTTTTTTTGCATCGGTAACCAGAAAAGCCATGCTTTAATTATCTGCAGACAGTTACTAAAATCATGTGTTTGATGAAGGTATTAAAAAATAATTTTTTTGCATCGGTAACCAAAAAAGCCATGTTTTAGTTATCTGCAGACAGTTACTAAAATCATGTTTTTGATGAAGGTATAAAAAAATAGTAGTTTTAACAACTAGTGGCTAAAATAGTGCTTTTTTTACAAGCGCTGGTTTAAATAACGAGCGCAGCGAGGTATTTAAAAACGCGATTAAAAAAAAGCAGTTTATCGCGAGTTGTTAACACTATTTTTTTTTAATACCTTTATCAACAAATCCAAGAAAAACAGGAAAATAGTTTTAAAAATCTCGAACGAAGAGCACTTCTCGCAACACACCATTTTTACACTATAAATCAAGGCGGCTGGTAAATGAAATAACAATGGTGGTTTCCATGGCGATGTGCCTTTTTATTCGGTGACGTTCATTGTTGCCAAATTTTAATCGTTGACATTTTGATATTTTGACGATGTTTTTAAATGATTTTTTCGTAAATACTTGGTGAATAATTAGATTTTTTTCAATATTACTATTTTCCGCTATTTCTCTTTAATTTTGGGTAAATAACGGCACCGAAATCTTTTTTGGCACCCACAGAAAAAAAGTTTTTCTGCATCGGTAACCAAAAAAGCCATGCTTTAGTTATCTGCAGACGGTTACTAAAATCATCAATCAAAAATATTTTCCTGTTTTACTTGGATTTTTTGATAAAGGTATTAAAAAAATAGTGTTAACAACTCGCGGCTAAACTGTGTTTTTTTTAGCGTTTTTAAATACCTCGATGCGCTCGTTATTTAAACCAACGCTTGTAAGAAAGCACTATTCTAGCCACTAATTTTGAAAACCACTATTGCATTGGTCCATGCAAATTTAAAAGTGAATAAATAGGAATCTGATGGCTGAGTTTCCCTATTCAAAAAATAGGGGTAAAGTGTACCCCTCGAAGAAGGTGCGCGCTACAAAAATTTCAAAAGTGTCCCCCATCGAATAAAAAATCGACGTGTTTGAGACAGAATGCGTGAAAAGATCTTGTTTCGCTTTCGTTGGAACACACTATACCTATATTTACACAGAAAAAAGAAATAAGTTGATTCAAATAAATATTGGTTTGATAAAGGACAAACAAATATTTTTTGATTCAAATAAACGTTTTTTGTAGCAGTATATTTTAAGTTGAAATATTTCTGTGTATGCTTTATATTACTTAGTATACTTAACTTATTACATAATATACATAAAGGTTATTGTACGTGAGGATGAAGTTTGACACTCGTGTCGAAGGCGTGCGTCTTTATGTATGAGCTAGTAACGGCCCATTACCCTCTCCACATAGGCCGATCAGCTCTTATCGTTTTAGTGTCCTTTTATCCACCTTCGCCGCCATTTTGACAGAAAACTAATAGATTATCTGTCACTTTTGAGTGAAAATGGCGGCGAAGGTGGATAAAAGGACACTAAATCGATATGAGTTGATCGGCCTATCTGGAGAGGGTACTGAACGGCCCATTACAGGCCAGATATGTAGTATACTTCATCCACGACCAGAGGGGGGGCTTTGGCCCGGTAACTAGGCCTTACTACCCCACCCGTCAAAATTAAAATAAAAAATTTGTAAAAGAATGCAAAGAGTGCATGTCATAACTCGATGTTTAGGTGTAGGTATTCTTATGCTGTAATTATGGTCTTTTGATCCAATATGAAGGCGTGTATGACCTCCATTTTAGGGAGGGGGGTAGTTAGTTTGTTAAGTTTGTTGGCGAAAAACTGACTAAAATAACTTGGCGTTCACATTTTCAATTCTGTTAATAAAAAATTGCAGTTTAAAATAAAACTAAAATCGTTGGCTAAAATATTTTCCCAAATTTTGATGTCATTTGTACAAAATTTAAGTCTTAGGGAATAATCATCCATTCATACACCTTATCTCCCTCGCTTGATCCAATATAACAATAAATATATTTTGCTTTATGTTCAAAAATAATAAATAATGAGCTGTCCTTATGTTCGATCCCTTATAACTTTGTTTTATGAGAGCTTTGCTCTTGCTTCTAGCGGCAGTACATAATATAGTTCAGGAACCTTTAATAAAAGGAGCTTTAATAAAACAGAGCGGGCCCTTAGGCTTTCAGCTAAAGGCAGCAGTTCGAAAGCGAAAACACTTGATCATCTGTCAATTCATAAAAACATCGACGTAGGCCGTGACGCGTACATAACAAGTGAATATTGGCCCTGCGATGGATAATGGGTTGGGGGGGCACGTTACTGATGTCAGCCAATATCGACGCGTTGCTTTTGTTCTTGCAGAATACTGGAGATATTAGAGAACAATCGAAAGAAGGAACTCATCTCACACCGTGACAATTTAGAAACAAAAACCAAATTATTTATGACTTTATATAGCTTTAATTGGTTGAATATCTTTAATTTAAATTTTTTCTCAAGAAATCAGTTCCTCTGATGATGATGATGATGAGGAGCTGAAGTTAATTTTAAATTTAAAATGAAAAATACTTTATAAGATTGACGGGTATGGGGTCAAAACGAATCTAGGGAAAACCCGAAAAAAAAACCGAAGAAAAATCCAGGAAAAAACCCGCGAAAAAAAAATCGCAAAAAAATTATTATCGCTAGCCCAGAACCAACCCAATTAAGACTTGACCCAGCCAACCCAACTCAAAATAATATGTTTTTATTTTTACATATTTTTAAAGGTTTAACAATCATTTTTTCTTGGGTTTTTTTCCCGGTTTTTCCCGTTTATCAGTCAAAACCGTAGTCAAATATGTTTTAATGGATTTTAGGTCCCACTTTAGAATTTCTCGAGTAGGAGTTAAGATGTGTATAAAAATAAATTATATCAAGGCGGTTTCTTACTCGGTGTTTGATGGCTAAACTTATATTAAGATAAAGCTTTGATTTTAAAAACGTGCCCAATTACCTAAATTAGTTAATCTTGGTTATTAGACCCTTACGGTGGGATTTACTAAAAGGGTTTAGTCTATTTTAGAACGTTCCTAGGTTTAAGTGAAATTTTTTGTTTTAAGCATTTTAAACCAAACCTCCTTGAATTTTAATAAATTTGTTTATTGAATAATCACCTTAACACAATCTTTTGTTGGATTAAAAAATGTACCAAAAAACTTAAATGCAAGTTGTTTTACATTTCTGTAACTGTCGAAATGTCAGTTTAAAAATAGTAGCGCTGCGTTGAATCACAAACAGCGAGTTCGAATCTTTTACCTCTGCTTGCACCTTGGCTTGTACCAACCTCTACTGATGAAAGATACAGCTTTAAAATGAGTGGGCTTTGAGTAAGGAAAGTTTTTTTGATTGAGCTTTTAGATAACCTCAATGTTTTCCTTTCAGTTTGTAAATAAATTAATATAATAGTTTTGGGTTTTTTGTTTGGTATATTTTTCGTGCATAATCAGTGACCTTCACTTATGTTTTTTTTGCCTCGTAGTGCCCTCATAAATATATTTTTTGTGCTGAAAAACTGAAACTGGGTAATGAACAACTTGGTATATTAAATATAAGAAAATCAATGAATAGCGAGCTTTCCCTCAAAAAGGTAATGGTAACCGTAGATAGCACCGTACTGATGAGCACCACAAGTGCGAAATCCGGATCTACGGTTACCATTACCTTTTTGAGGGAAAGCTCGCTATTCATTGATTTTGTTATTTATTCACCCTCACTAAATCCCTTTTTAAATTAAATATAAGGTAAATTGATCCTTGTAAAAATGGTTACTTAGGGACATTATAAACGAACTTATTACCAAATGCCACAAAACAATCCTTTCTGGGGGCTATAAATTTAAACCACCCCCTTGAGGTGGTCTAAAAATCACCAACTTTATAACCTCAAACACAAATAATGAAGCTATTATGTGCCAAATTTCTGGCGTATTCACCATTTGCCATTTTGAAACCTGCCAAAAAAAAATAGTTTTAGGACATTTTCTTCTAAAATATGGTGTATTTTGAGAAAAAAAAGCAGTTTTTTAGTGGTATTTTGCAATAACAATACAAAATAATCAATAACTTTGTGCCTTTTCTATAAGGGTAAGTGCTTTTGAAAATTGGTTTTAAAATTTAGTACCCCCCACAGGTGTAAATATTTAGACCTGTAGAAGGTACTATTTTAGATCTTAGTAAATCTCACTGTTAAAGTTGGCAAGCTATTTTTGATTCCTTGTTGTTAGCGTATCTTTGTTTGATGCACAGTTTTACTTTATGCCGGTCACTTCTATTTCCATCCTTTATAAAATGGAAATAGAAGGGGTGAAACTGTGGATCAGGCATTTATGAAAACCCACAGATAACAAAATGGTTAGGATACGCTAGCTGCGTACGAATACTGCAAGGGTGGTAGAGATAGGTGAGACTTAGTTGCTGTTGTACGACATATGCGTTCTGAGCATGCGCACTGAGATATAATTACGATTAAGCACTCTCTATTTGTGCAACTTTAATTGTCAATTTTTTTTAGCTTTAACTACTTCTGTTCTTGTGTTAGAGACTGTTTTAATCATTTAAAGTTACCCGTATATATGGTAAGGGGGACTATTAAAATAGTTAAATTTTGACTTTTATTAATTTTATCAAAAATGAGTTACTAAGGTTCCAAAATACGATTTTAACGAAATTTGGTACAAAAATCCTCTATCGTCTGACCAAGAACTGATTAACTTTTGGGTAGGGTGGCGGGGGGTTGAAGGGGGGAAAAGGGGAATAAAATATTTAATAAAATTGGAGCTTTGGCACAAAAGCAAGTAGCGATATACGGTTTTCAGATTTAAGTTTCCATGAATATGGACTACAAATTTTATTATGAAGTCCAAATTCGTGGAAGCTTTAGTTTCCGAGGTATCTGAAAAAACGTTAAAATATATTTAAAAAAATCATGACTTTAGAAGTAAAGCAGCTATTGATAAGCGGTTTTCAGATTTTGGTTTTCGTAGATATTACCCAAAAATTTTGTTATAAGTTCAAATCTTTCAAAGCTACAGTTTTCGAGATATTTTCATTTCCTTTCAACATAAAATAATTGATTGTGAACTATCCGTGCTTTCTAGCACCAATTTTTTTAAACTAGCCTTTGTTGCTTTGGTATTTGACGTTTAAGCCACGCCATTTGACATTTACTTTTTTCGAATTGGTTTTCTAATTTTTTTCTTTGCTGACTCCCAAATGGTCGGCGCCCAAAAGTAATGCTTCGACCTTATTACTCTGTTACTAGTTGCTATGTGGAATAAGGATAATGAGATAAAGAGATCATTGTTTCAAGATTGTAAAATCTCTCTAATATCACTCGATATGAAGCCATAACCGCTGTTATAATAAACCGCTTATTGCGTTTTTGTTTGAAGCATACTTGGCGGATTAGAGATCAACTATGACGGGGGTGGATCGCAGCGTTTTAACAGATGAAATCCTTGTTAATATTGAGACCTCTAAGGGAGGGGCATGAGATGGAAAAAATACGCTTTTTCGATGAATTATTGGCATAAAACTAATATTTTTTTTGTGATTAGAGAAAATATTTTAAAAGGAAATTAAGCTGGGCCTTATTTGGCGCCGGTTACTAATAAAAATGTATTTTGAAGAGTCCTCCCCTCATTTTTTTACCATTTATTTGAAATAACACAAGCCATATTTAAGAGAAAAAAAAAATAACAATTTCACCTCTCCAATTGTACCCCACATAATAAATTACCATTTATTTGAAGCAATACAAGTCCGCTCCTTTTATTGTATGACACCTACCAAATTTTATCAAAATCGGCTATAGACAGACAGGCGGCGGCGCGGGCGCAACAAAAATGTTCAGAGTGGTCTAAAACGTAAAGATAGGTGTACACTTGATTGCAAAAAAAAACTCATACATGCATTTTTTCCTATGCCACAAAATTTAGCTTTCCATTAGTGTATACTATTATAAGGCACCACCAGCTTAGTATGCCTGACAGCTTAAAATTCAGTTTGACATACTTAAAAATGCCACAGATATCAACATTTACAAAAGTTCAAATTATCACTCGAGTTATAGAAGACTGCTGGTCGATAAGAAGAGCGGCCACCCATTTTGGAGTTGATAAAATGACGATAATGCGATGGAAAAAGCGCTGGATTGAAAATAATTCTACGGATAGAAAAGATGGATTAGGACGACCAAAAGTAAGTTCTGAAGTGCAAGATGAGAGACTTATTGACCATCTCAGACAAAAATTTTTTTCAACGTTGGTTGAAGCAGTTAATGTAACAGTAAATAAAAGAGTAATGAAATCAGGAGTCTCTTGTCGAGTTGCTGCAAAGAAGCCTTTTCTAACAGAAGAACAAAAACAGGCCAGAGTGATTTTTGCACTGAACAAGGTTCTTCGTGATAATGACTTCTGGGAGAGGGTGGTTTTCACTGACGAAAAAATTTTTCAATCGTCTTCAAGCAGCAGGAAAATTTTAGTTTATCGTCCACCAAATTCTAGATTTGAACCGGAATATACAAACCAAATTAAAAAAGCTGGACATTTTTCTGTAAACATGTGGGGCTGGTTTAGTGCTAGAGGTTTGGTGTTTTTTTGGAGAATCGAAGAAAGATTCAATAGAGAACGATATATTGAAATCGTTGAAAACGTTATGCTGCCATCTGTACAGGATTTACATGAAAATAATGACTTCGTTTATCAGCAGGACAACTATCCAGTACACACGGCTAATGTTGTTTGCCAATGGTTTCAGAATAATAATATAGAAACACTTCCTTGGCCAGCCAACAGCCCTGACCTTAACCCAATGGAAAATATATGGGGTCGAATCGTTAAAATACCAAAGGAATTGGAGACCACGAAATGCTGAAGCGTTAAGCGATGCTATTTATCGCGCATTGGATCAGCTCTCAGAAGACCATCAGTATTTTCAAAATTTAACCTTTTCAATGACCAGACGTTTGCAGCCTGTAATAGAAAAAAATGGTGATCCTATTAAATAATAAATTATTTATTTTAGTTCCCTTTTAAGTTAAAATAATTGGTATTAAGTTTACCATCGTTTTTGTCCTAATCCATGTTTCCTATTCGTCGAATTGTTTTCAATCCAGCGCTGTTTCCATCGTATTATTGTTATTTTATCAACTTCAGAGTGGGTTACCGCCCTCTTTATAGAAGAGCCTTCGTCCGTTACTCGAGTGATAATTTGATATTGTTCAATAAAGACTTTACTAAAACATTATTTTTGCTAACTTTTTAGTATTATGCAAAATTTAATAAAAATAAGGTTGCCTTTAATTTAAGTAAAAAAATATTTTCAGTTTTAGAGACCTTTTTTAAACAATATGACAAATTGTCGTACTTTTGACGTTTTTAAGCATTTTAGCTGGTAGTCCATATATATCATACACTTTTAGAAAGGTCAATTTTGTGACTGCATGTATGCGTCTTTTTGAAATCAAGTGTACGATTTTGCATGTATATAGGCAACATATTTTTTTTAACGGGCCTTGCAAACAAATATGAAAAAAATCCGTGTGCACGGGCCTTCTCTCTTTATTTGAGCAAAAAATTAAAAGGTCCATTCCTGTCGCTTTTTTCAAATCGCCTATATTTTTGTTTTCTTAGTACAAAATAAAAAACTGACGCACTTTCATTAGCCGGTTAAAAATCCGATCGTCATCGAAAGCACGGTAGAAACACCGTCTCGTCGTCAATTTTTGGAACTTTGACAGCGGTTTGGTTCATTTTCGTTATTGATACCAATAACTACAAAATTATGCCAATTCAAATAAATGTTTTTCTAGTAGCGTGCGGGAAACACCACCTTTTTTTATTGGCACAAAAAAATAGTTATTTACAAGTGCGGAAACGAAGCGAAGCGAGTTCGGTCAAGCCGGCAAGGGCGGTAAATACACTTTACGCAAGTGTTCGGTACAAGATTTTACCTACAAGCGTCAAAAATTCCCAAAACTAAAATATAAATATCTGTAATTTAATTTTCTGAAATAAAAGTATTCACTTTACCGTACTGAGTGTACTACTTTCTGCATGGAAATGAATGCGATAAAGTGCGCTTTACCGCACGTGAGTAGGTAATATTATATTTTGTAACAAGTGCGGAAATAATTACTTTTCTCTACGCGATTGCAGTTGGCCGACCCACACAAGAAACTTCTCGTAAGAGGTAGGAACACTATTTTTTCTTTGAGCATGCGGAAAACATTAAAAAAACGTTTAATAAATTGTAGATTTTTATAATAATAATTTCTTAACTATATAAGTTTATTATTAATTTTCATGGTAAATCTACCATTAGATGCATTCTAAGCTCTTCATTGTTTTCCACCTGAGATCTTTTGATCTTTTGTTTTTTAGTTTTTTTCTGTTGAAGTAACTGATATGGAGGTTTTTAACTTCCTTTTTTGTTTTAATCGCCTTAGGAGCGTAAATCTATTGGAAATATTAACACATCAGAACGAACCCGTATTAGGTCACTTAGATAAATACCAGTGCGGAACGATGCCTATTTGCGACTGCGCGCAGCCGTCCTTGATTGATAGTTTAAAAATGTTGCGCTGTCAGTGGATCTTGTGTTCGAGTTTTTTGTATAAGTATTTTTCTGTTTTTATATTATAGGATTTTTTTTAAAAAACGTGTTTACCCGTGGTTTTCTTATACCCGCGTTTTTAAATCACTCGCTGTGCTTGTAAAAAAACACTGTTTTAGCCATTAGCTGTAAATACTACTAAGTATATTGTTGTGGTACAGAGTGACACATTATATTTTGACCATGTTTGGATGCTTATATCTCGATAACTAGATGGGATAGAGTTGTGGTTCTGGTGTCAAAAAATAGCTGCTGCCAACACATTTTAGAGTATCTAATCGATTCTTCACCACACGTCCACTAAATGTCACTTTTTGACATAACTTACCTTTTTTTACATGAAACCATATGCTCCTAGCAGATTATTTTATTAAATCAGAAATTCCCCTTTTCGCAAATATATTGCATGCCTTTGGTTCTTTTAACCTGCAAATAAAAAGTTTAATTTGTTTTTAAAGCACCCACCACTATGAAAACAGTTGAGGCACCCTTCATTTTGTAATTTTTCACATGACAGTTGACAAAACATATGTGACAAAAAAACAAAGTATCAAACATCTCTCGCAGTTGCATGCTTACTAGAAATGAAAGGATTGAGTATTGTTGGCATAAGTGAGTTTTTGCAAAAATCTCACACACTAATGATAAAAACTGAGATGTGCAATATACTTTCAAGAAAAGGATTTCGTAGACCATCAAAAAAATGTATTGGATTCATATAATTCCATTTGGAATAGGTAAGTTACGTCAATAAATGACATTTACCTTACGCGCAGATATTAAAGGATACCATAGATTAAAAAATGTATTAGCTGTAGCTATCTTTTGACAACAGAATCATAATTTATTCCAACTAGTTATCGACATCTATACGCTTTCAGACATGCTCAAAATATAATGGATCACCCTATGCAACTACACAGGACTTATACATTTTTGTTTTCCGAACGCGGTCTTGCCAAATAAGCTGTAAAACCCTTTGATTGGTAATGTGTCAAAACAAAAAGTGTTTTATAAAGGAAATATATTTTTATAATTTTAGAATAGCTATTTTTCTAACAAGTGGAAAATTTTTCGAATGCGCTCCTTATATTTGGAATTGCTGATGGCCTAACGTAGCCCAAAGCAGATAACCACTTGCACTAATACACTACTTCGCATAATTATATTATTTTTACGAACGTACTTGAAACTAAAAAATGTTTTTTTAATGAAATACAGGGATACAAAATGCAAAACTGTCAATGTATTTAAACAATTTTTATATTGAACAGTTTTGGAAAAAACTATTTTAATCAAAATACCTAGATCACACGTATTTAAAAACATAAGATTCCCATGGTTTCTATAACGTGAATTGGATCGTCCTGATTGCAATTCATATTTGCCGATCATCAGTTGAATGGGAAAAAGTTCGTGGCAAAAAATATTGGTCGAAAGGCTTTCTGTTTTTCCGGGATGTTTTTTAATCTCTAACCTAGCTGATAAGTCAATCTTTGTTTTTAAATTACAGTGGATTTCCATTCATCCTATTCATTATTTTTTATAATAATTTTCTGGATTGTTGAGGTGAATGTTGTTTTCATCAGTAATTTACCGACGGCATCAAGCAGGTTCCTAAATTATCCAGGTGACCAACTCTCGAACAACAAAATACCGGACGCCGTAAAAATTTTTTGTCTAGTTTTAACACATTAAAACTCTTCAAAAAAAATAGTTGTTTTTTTTTTATTTAATAAAATTTATTTCTTAAAAATGATGCGTCATTACTACACAGTAGAAATACTTATGCATGATCTTAAGCAAATATCAACTTAAACAAATCATTACTTAAACCTTTAAATCTAAGCTACCTAACTATAATTTTTATTTTTAAGTTCCACGAGATATTTATAAAATTCGAGGCATGTGTATTTGGTTTTCTCCTCAGACCATATGTTGGTGATCACAGAAAAAAACCCTTTCCAACTCTGCTTTAGTCCCAGGCCAAGGAGTACCTATTCAACTAAAACTAAAACATTCTTAAATTCAAGATTATTTTTTGCTGAAAATTCAAATGCTTCAACCCACTTGGAACTAACACTGATGCGCTTAGATGCGTGTAGCAGCGCGTATGGTAATAATGCCAAATAATATTTATGAACCTTTGATTATAATCATAAAACCACACAACTACGAGACAAAAAGACTCAGAAATGACACAGTTACTTATTCTAAAATAAGAAAAATTAGATCTTCTAAGAACTAACAGGCGGCTCTCCTTACGCAGAGTTACGCAACGCGTTATTTTTTATAATAATTTTTTGGATTGTTGGGGTGAATGTTGTTTTAATCAGTAATTTACCGACGGCATCAAGCAGGTTCCTAAATTATCCAGGTGACCAACTCTCGAACAACAAAATACCGGACGCGGTAAAAATTTTTTGTCTAGTTTTAAGACACTAAAACTCTTCAAAAAAAATAGTTGTTTTTTTTTATTTATTAAAATTTATTTCTTAAAAATGATGCGTCATTACTACACAGTAGAAATACTTATGCATGATCTTAAGCAAATATCAACTTAAACAAATCATTACTTAAACCTTTAAATCTAAGCTACCTAACTATAATTTTTATTTTTAAGTTCCACGAGATATTTATAAAATTCGAGGCATGTGTATTTGGTTTGGGTTTTCTCCTCAGACCACATGTTGGTGATCACAGAAAAAAACCCTTTCCAACTCTGCTTTAGTCCCAGGCCAAGGAGTACCTATTCAACTAAAACTAAAACATTCTTAAATTCAAGATTATTTTTTGCTGAAAATTCAAATGCTTCAACCCACTTGGAACTAACACTGATGCGCTTAGATGCGTGTAGCAGCGCGTATGGTGATAATGCCAAATAATATTTATGAACCTTTGATTATAATCATAAAACCACACAACTACGAGACAAAAAGACTCAGAAATGACACAGTTACTTATTCTAAAATAAGAAAAATTAGATCTTCTAAGAACTAACAGGCGGCTCTCCTTACGCAGAGTTACGCAACGCGATTAGCTGAACTGAGCGGTAAACTGTGAAAATAGCTACAGACGAGCAGCGTTGCCATGTGCAGTATTGCAACTGTGAAATACCAGACTTTACTGGACAACGTGAAAAAATACCGGACAATACCTGACGTATTTTTTAAACTGGAAAATTCATCAAAATACCGGACTGTTCGGTCAAATACCGTACGGTTGGTCACCTTATAAATAAGAAAAACTTTTCTGATGCAATTCACCATACACCGATCCGGGTGTGGAAACATCGGCGATCCTTTGGGGATGAACGTTACTTGCAGTTGGGAAATATGAAGTTGAGTTGAAAAATTTAAGTACCGTATTTTCCCCTGATAACTGCACACTTTTTGGTGTTTTCTTACATTTACAGCTTTGAAAAGCGTTGTTGATGCCTGGTCTTTTCTTTAGTTGTACCTTATAGACACACTTATTAAGTTTTTAAAACAAATTTAATAAATAATGCTCATAACTGCGAAAACTAGTAGTTTTCACAACTAGTGACTAAAATAGTGATTTTTTACAAGTCTTGGTTTAAATAACGAGCGCAGCGAAGTATTTAAAAACGCGAGTAAAAAAAAGCACAGTTTAGTCGCGAGACTCGCGAGTTATTAACACAATTTTTTTAATACCTTTATTAAAAAATTCAAGAAGAAAAGGAAAAGACTTTTAAAAATCTCGAACGAAGAGCACTTCTCACAAAACACCATCTTTACACTATAAATCAAGGCGACTGGTAAATGAAATAACAATTGTTTTCATAGCGATGTGTCTTTTCCGCCAGTTTTCACCAAGTATTTACGAAAAAATCATTTAAAACCATCGTCAAAATATCAAACTGTCAACTTTATATTAATTTAAGACCTCCGTGACTAGCCAAAATATGTATGTCATTTTAAACAAAATCGTTATCTGCAAGGGATGAAAATTTGCAGCTGTCGAAAATAACGTTAAAAAGTCTTATTCTTAGCACTTTTTTATAGTTTCATTACTATTGTCCTTAAAGTTCGGTAGTTTTCACGCTGCTTGGTATTAGAATAACGGAAAGTTAAGGCAATTTTTTTTTAAAATTTTGTCAATGTTACGGGAAGTTACGGTACAGGTATTAATCATTTTACAAAAATTTTTTGTATTTCTTCCCTCCTCCCAATAAATTATTGCTTTCGAATCGCCGGTAGGTGGTTTCATGGAATCACAATAACCTAATTTTTCTTTTTGGATTTATTCAAGTTTTTATGTGGCTTTTTTTGTTAAAATGTCTGCAGTGGCTAAAGTAACTGGGCAGGTAGATGGCTGATGAACCTTTCTTAAAAAGTTAAAGTTTTGGAAGGAGCACCAACCAAATACCTGACGTTTTAGTAGGTCTTAAGTATCGCGCCCAACAGATAGAAATACATTTTTTGAATTTATGCCATAACTTGACACGTGCTGAGTAAAAGCGCTCTAATATATGTGAGGTTATGTTCTTTCAAATGAGTATATTTATCGAATTTTGTTGGAAGTCTAAACAACGGTGACTTTAAACTTATTGCTTTTTGAAAATGTCAGAATTTTGTACCATGTTTGAGTTCTCCAAAATTGGAAGCAAGAAAGTTGATTGTCCTCCGTCATCCGTCAGTTATGTAATCGACCTAAAATGATCACTACCCTATAATATGTAAACGATATGAAAATGATTCTTTAACGACTTTTATATACCGTCATAGACATGTAACAAACATTTTTAAACTGAGGGAACAAATTCTTTGTGACAAATAGCTAATCTAGTTGGGTCAGATAACCTGCAGCTTCTAACCTGCCTTTTTTAAGACAATTGTTTTGAACCAGTTACTACAAAGCATTAATTTATTTGCATCCCAAACAATTCTAACAAATAGAAACTATTTATTCTAGCGTTATTAGAGAAACTGCGTAATTTTTTAATAACATTCTGTATATTTAATATTTTAAATATATTCCCTAGGACTAGTTTTGCGGCGGAGCTAAATTGCTAGTACGCGTACCAATAAACGTCAAAAAGTGTCGAAAATTTTCACCATTTAGAAAGAAAAACAGAATTTTTGTGACTTAGGGAAGAGGTTTTGAAAAAAGTTAAAAGCGAATCTTTAATGATTTGTTACGGACTTTCCGTCCATGATAAAAAAAAAATCTTTTGGGGCCTCCAACTGGAGGCCCAGGGCCCACCAACTATATTTTTTTTTTTAAATAAGAAGTTACCACTTGTGGCACCTTTTTGAAAAGCTTGTTAAAAAAGAAATTTAACGCACCAGTTTTTTTTAACATCTGTCAAACATTGCGTCAAAAATTTTAAAAAAATTATTTTTTTGTCAATTATTTTAGCTTCAAAATAAATTCCATATTTCTTTATTTATTAAGCGGAATAAAGAAAATACCACACAAGGACATTATTGTCGGCCCATTTAGGGGCCCTCACTGAAGGCCCAGGGCCTACCAAGATTTTTTTCATGAGAAGCTACCACTTGTGGGACCATTTTGGAAAGCTTGTTAAAAAATAAATTCGATTAAATAACTTTTTTTGACATATGTTAACCCAAATATGTGCCGCCCAAAATAAAAATGTAATCTTATGGCATTTTTAATCGCATTTTAATAATCGAAAATTTAATAAGATGTGAAAGTGCCAAAGCAGATGTTTTTTTTTACTACCATAAACCTAGAAGATAAAGTAAAATCACAGTACAGTGTGTGTACTGTGAGTAAAATTAAAAACTGAAAAAACACACCACTTTCGGAATCAAAAATCAAAACAAACATAAATGGCGTCAGGAATAACATCAACCCAACGCACTTGCGCAAAACGGCTGTTTATCTTTATTTTCATGTCCTACTTGACCATGATATGTTGCTAACAAAATTGCCACTTCCAGGGCGTGTATATTAAGTTTATAAGTATATGTTGATAATATACATTTTTAAATACAATAAAAGGGGTTTTCACAAAAATTAAAATTGACTTATTTTTTACTTAAGAAACTAAATTTTAAGAAATATTAGCAAATAAGTCCTGACAAAAAAACAGGTAGTGTAAACTTGTGTTTAAAAATCGACAGACTTTTTGTAAGGACAAGATTTTCTGACGGTTTTTGAAGAATTGCGACCATTTTATCACAAAAAATCGTACGATTTTCTGACTCTTCATCACTGATCATTGATTACATCAATGATTACTGATCACATCACTGATTACTGATCACATCACTGATTACTGATCGCATCACTGATTACTGATCACATCACGGATTACTGATCACATCACTGATTACTGATCACATCACTGATTAATTATTACATCACTGATTACTGATCACATCACTGATTAATTATTACATCACTGATTACTGATCACATCACTGATCACATCACTAATAAGTGATTTTTTTAATGTTAAAATGTGAATTTGTTCCTACAAAAAATCGACAATTCATATAAAAATTGCGGGAAATTGAGTAAAAGTAATCTATTTTATTACAAAATAAAGTTTTCATATTGTCACGAAATAGCGTTTATTTGGCGCCATAATTTAATTTTTCCTAATCCTAAAAATGATCTATCCATATTGTCACAAAATAGCGTGTATTTGACGTCGTAGTTCAATTCTTACTGATACAATTATATCACCATATACCAAAATTGTGACAGTTTAACTTAACAGTGAATTTAACCGATTTTTCCTACCTAGAAAAACATATTTTAGCTCAAGAAAGCGTCTATTTTTTCTCAAAAAAGTGTATGTTTTACGTAGAAAGTATAGTTTTCTTATAAATTGTAAGTTTTCCTATCAAAAAAAGCATTTTAGTTTTAACATGAGCTCGCTTTGTAATAATGTGATGAAAACTTGGTTTAAACTCTTTCTGGTACGCAATAGATAATACATTCTCATAAAATGCGACATTTTATCACAAAGTGTGAACATTTTATGCCAAAGTGACGAGGCGATCGGCAGTTTTCGGTTATCATCGTTCGTAATTGTTTATATTTAGCAATTTCACCATGAACTTGTTTACTTTCTCCAGAAGCAGTAACTATTTAACTGGATGAACTTGTGTCGGAGGTGCAAAGTGATGAACACGTATATTTGTACTTTCCAAATTAATTATCTATTTGTAATAAAAATGTACTTGCTCCTCCAAATGTTTCAGATAGTTTGTTCCCCAATGAGCATTTTTGTCTATATAAAAGTTACAGCAAATAATATAAAACCTTCATAAAATAACCAAAAGTTATATTATTTAGTGTTGGTGATAATTTTATAACTCTACTATATCTCTTAAATGAGTAAAAAAGACTTGAAAAACAACTGTTCAACACCAGCTTATAAAAATTTATGGTACATAGTAATGGATAGAAAAACAACATATAGATTTTATAAAACTTCCTTATGAGCCCTCAAGTATAGAGATTATTATAAAAACGTTTTACAACTGTTCTAACAACACTACATAACAAATTAAAGGTTTTTATGGATTTAGAAATATAGATTTTCCATCTTTCTTCCCTTTGCTGGTTATGTATTATTCTTTTTCTTTTTACAATAAAAACATTTATAAAATGGTGTTTAGCAATCTTCTAAAATAAATAAAAACGAAAGTGAGATAAGCTGAAGCAGAAATATGAATATTTATATATTATAGTCAAATAAAAGCTGTTTTTCAAGTCATCCTACTCTGAAAATCAGCTGCGGTCCCATGTGTATTGTATAGTTTTCAAATACACTCACGTAAATTTCATGGGCTCCAAAAATACTTGAGAAAACGCGAAAAAAAATATTAATTTAACTATCAGTTTTTTTTTCATACGCGTTTTTTTCTTTCTGGGACAAATATTGAATTTCGTATGTTGTTCTTAACCCTAACAAGCAATATTTCGATTGAAACATATGTTGAAACCCCATAAATAACGTTTTTATTTAGGCCAAAAACCTATTTTTGTAATCCAAAATGGCGAAAATTTCCGACAATTCTATAAAAAAAACAATACAACTATACCACTGTTTACCTCGTCAACACTATTTTATAACCCTTTTAAAAAATGATGCTACTTGGAACAAAGAGCTACAGATGGTGCAGTGTTGAACACTGATGGTCTGTTTCTGCGAGCTTAACATAGTTACCATTGTTCTCTTTTCCTAAATGCATTCCTCGAGAGATCCAGCATACTACACATACCAGGAAAAATACACGCCTCCACACACTTCAAGCCCGCATAACTATCAGAGGTAACTATCTCAAGAATATAGTTAGATTGCCGCCGACCAGCAGTATCAGCGTATGCGCTCGACGTTTCACGGTACGTTTTTGCGACCTTAACACGGTTACTATATTGTTCTCTTTTTCTAAAACACGGTTCCCATCTATGCGTTTCTCATTCGTTGGTCCCCCGAATCAAAACACGTATCACGTGGTCTAAGCGAGATTTGCCTATACAAGTTCATGTCGGACCACGTGATGAGTTTTTTGAGTCAGGGTGACTGCGCATCGGAAACGCTGGTGGGAATCGGGTGTACAATGCATTCGATCCCGATATCTGTCATTGGCAACTATCTCAAGAAGATTTTGATCTCTTATCTCTCTCAGATTGATGTAATTAAAACAAGATAATAATGGTATGGTATCTCGCAAAAACGCGCCTTTTGATGTCGCAAAAACGCTCCTTTTGATTTCGCAAAAACGCGCCTTTTGATGTCACAAAATTAACCTTGAAAAATCTTGTTTGTTTTGTTATTATAATTGCCAAAATAAATTAAAATTGTTTTTTTTGTTCTAAAAACAGTTATATTATAATCACTGTATAAAGAAATTAATAACAACATTATAGAAAAAACCTTATGGGCAAAAAAGGTTTATGAATGAGTTCATAAGAATATTACAGACACCAATTTATATAACTATTTTGTGTGAGTTCCCAAGTTTTTATAATTGTCTCTCGAAATATTTTCAATCTTATCTTATATAAATTTGTTGTTGGTTAATTAAGTTTTATAAGTGGGTTTATGGCAACGTTTTAAAAACCAATCTATTATATATCTTTAATTGATAGTTACTTACGGTTTTATAGGTGGGTTGACAGAAAGATTTCAAACACCAATTTATATAACTTTTGTCACTGATGACTTATATTTTTATAAATATGTTGGTGGAAATATTGTTAACACCAATTTATATAACATTTGAACCGATGACTTTAATTTTTATAAAGATGTCCGTGAAAATATTGTTAACGCCAGTTTTATGTTACTTTAGGGTACCATCAATTTAGAGCCTTTAATAAAACAAATATACAAACTCAATTCTTGTAGGAAACTTCTAAATACCCTAGGGTATCAATGGAACCTTCTTTATAATAATTATATAAATATCTGTCACCAGAAGTTTCTGAAAATGCTCATTGGGTCCTTCGGTGCAGAGTTTAAAACATTAAGATTACAACTTTTTTAAGATCGTTTTCAAAACATAGTCGCGTGCGGACTTCATTCAGTTTCAATTTAATGTAACAAAAACAAAATCACGCCTCTACAATAGAGCACTGGGGCTCAATTTCTCGCACGTGGGCAGGAAAAATAGAGAAGCGTGCCCTCAAAGCTGCGGCAGAGGCTTATCCTATGCGTGGCGCTTTTCTTGATGATGCTGCGACGGAGAGCTCTAAAAGTTCGCTTACCAGATGCTTTTCATGCGACAATGAGGTTTTGTTCTCATGCTATACTTTAGGAACATTGTTTTCAATTTTATGTTTTTTTTATCATTTGTTTTTTATTGGTTAAGTATACTTTTTTTTCTACCTAGGTAATAACACAAAAACATTCTAGGGAAGTTCACAAAACATCTATATGCGGTATATTCAGAATATTCTGTAAGATTCTGGTAAGAAACTACCAAATGCAATGTGGCCAGTTATCGCATAACCAAAATAGAACGTACCTGAAATATCCTTTAGAACATTACTATAGTATATTTTGAAACAGCATTATTTAATTTTTTTATTCTGATGTACACTTGATTTAAAAAAAAAACGCATACATGCAGTCACAAAATTGATCTTTCCAAAAGTGTATAATATATACGGACTACCAGCTAAAACGTCAAAAGTACGACAATTTGTCATATTGTTTAAAAAAGGTCTCTAAAACTGAAAATATTTTTTTACTTAAATTAAAGGTAACTTTATTTTTATATTAAATTTTGCATAATACTAAAAAATCAGCAAAAGTAATGTTTTAGTAAAGTCTTTATTGAGCAATATCAAATTATCACTCGAGTAACGGACGAAGGCTGTTCTATAAAGAGGGCGGTAACCCATTTTGGAGTTGATAAAATAACAATAATACGATGGAAACAACGCTGAATTGAAAACAATTCGACGAGTAGGAAACTTGGATTAGGACAAAAACGATGGTAAACTTAATACTAATTATTTTAACTTAAAAAAGAACTAAAATAAATAATTTAGTATTTAATAGGATCACCATTTTTCTCTATTACAAGCGTCTGAGCATTGAAAAGGTCAAATTTTGAAAATACTGATGGTCTTCTGAGAGCTGATCCAATGCGCGATAAATAGCATCGCTTAACTCTTCAGCATTTCGTGGTCTCCAATTCCTTTGGTATATTATTTTAACGATTCGACCCCATATATTTTCCATTGGGTTAAGGTCAGGGCTGTTGGCTGGCCAAGAAAGTGTTTCTATATTATTATTCTGAAACCATTGGCAATCAACATCAGCCAACAACATCAGCCGTGTGTACTGGACAGTTGTCCTGCTGATCAACGAAGTCATTATTTTCATGTAAAGCCTGTACAGATGGCAGCATAACGTTTTCAAGGATTTCAATATATCGTTCACTATTGAATCTTCCCAAACCTCTAGCACTAAACCAGCCCCACATGTTTACAGAAAAATGTCTAGCTTTTTTAATTTGGTTTGTTTATTCGGGTTCAAATCTAGAATTTGGTGGACGATAAACTAAAATTTTCCTGCTGCTTGAAGATGATTCAAAAATGTTTTCGTCAGTGAAAATCACCCTCTCCCAGAAGTCATTATCACGAAGAACGTTGTTCAGTGCAAAAATCACTCTAGCCTGTTTTTGTTCTTCTGTTAGAAAAGGCTTCTTTGCAGTAACTCGACAAGAGACTTCTGATTTCGTTACTCTTCTATATATTTACTGTTGCTAAAGTACCCGGAAATAATGTTATATTAGTTGCTTCAACCGACGTTGAAAAAGAATTTTGTTTGAGATGGTCAATAAGTCTCTCATCTTGCACTTCAGAAATTACTTTTGATCGTCCTGATCCATCTTTCCTATCCGTAGAATTATTTTCAATCCAGCGCTTTTCCCATCGCATTATCGTCATTTTATCAACTCCAAAATGGGTGGCCGTTCTTCTTATAGACCAGCCGTCTTCTATAACTCGAGTGATAATTTGAACTTTTGTAAATGTTGATATCTGTGGCATTTTTTAGGATGTCACACTGAATTTTAAGCTGTCAGGCATATTAGGCTGATGGTGCCTTATAATAGTATACACTAATCGAAAGGTAAATTTTGTGGCATAGAAAAAAATGCATGTATGGTTTTTTTTTAAATCAAGTGTACTTAAGTTATAAAAATTTAATTTTCTGACATAATTTAGGTCATTGTTCTTGAATCAACCCTGCCAAATTTGGTACTCGTAAGTTAAGAAATTTTTACGAAAAGGCTAAAAAGGAATATGCAAGAAATTGTTCAAATTGGCATCATTTTTGCTTGGGTTTTTTCAATTTCTCTTGTAGATGGAGTGGTTTAAGCTACACTATAATTATTTACGTATTAATAGAGAATTAAATTTGCTACATTTTTCCGATTTGCCACTTTTGACAGCGTTTAGGATTTATCCAAGAAAAACCCTTTTTTGTAGTTTTTTTGGAGTTTAGAAATGAGGAATAGGAATGGGGACTTTTAGTATATTAAACGGTGGACTAGGAACGTCCAGCTTGTTAATTAAAAAAAATGTTGGTTCCAATTTTTTCCTCAACTTTTTCTATGTAGCTTAGCCTAAGTTAAAAATACCGTTTACTGATTTTGGAAGCGAAAAAAATTATGTCAAATCGATTTCATTGATGTGACTTTTAGGTTTATAACTGTCACCTATATAAGGTGCTTATTTTTGTGAATATTTTCACTTTTTTTTACTTCCGTGCAAGACCATCTCAACTAAAAAGACAGTTAACTGTTCTTTATCGTTATATATATAGTATCCTTTGGCTTAAGCGGCCCTCACACGATCAATATTATTGTCAATATTTGCGATATTGAAGAGGATATTGACAATATATTGACCGTGTGAGGGGACCACATTTTAATATTGTCAATATATTGATGGATTTTCAAGCTCCTGAAAATATTTTGGGCGGAGCCAAATATATTGACAATAGTTTGATCGTTCGAGGGCTGTATTGACAATATTTGCTTTAGTCGCTCTCCGGTCATGAGTGAAGAAAGGCCACCGCCGCTGTCTGCGGTTTCACCGGCAGAGTCGCAGTCGATTAATGATACGAAAAAATGCGAACTTCCCGTTGCCAAAAATCTTAGACATAAGGCCAGCCTTTCATGAACTGATATTGCTTCTCGCATATTCGTATTTTTTCTTGAAATGATTCAGAATCCATTCTGTAATAATTTTTATAATCATTGGGTTCTACTTCCTTGATGTATTCTAAAAGATTCATATGTGTAAATTTTTGCCGCTGTAAATCCAATATTTTATCCAACGTCTTTTTTTAATTTTTTCTCTTAATTTTCTTCACAATGTTGTTTTACTGCTTTCATACCTGATGTTTTCGGTCGAAAATTTAGTCAGAAACTAAGTATTGATACAAATTATGATCGTGTGAGGATTTTATTTAGATATTGACAATATATTGTCAATATAAAATATTGACAATAATATTGATCGTGTGAGGGCCGCTTTACAATTGCAGCCGTATTGACATCAAACCAACCATAAATCCGTGTTTTACATATAAAACTGGCGGCAATAGTAGACCAAAGGGCACTGAAGAGATAGAGTTAACTGGCTTTTTAGTTAAGAACGGTGTTGTTTCGTGCCAGGGTATAGTTCACATTTTGTCCAACTAAAAAAAACAAATGCTTTTGCTGCTTTTTGTAAAGCTCAAAATGAAACTGGAATAATATCGTCTTTGATAGTTGGGCCGGCCATCTAACAAAATATAAACTATAGTAAATAATATCTACAAAATTGGCTACATCTAAGTAGTTATTACTTTTCATTATCAGTTATTTGTTTACAGTTATTTGTTTACAGTCGAAAAAAAAACGAGTAAAATACTTAAAACATACAAAACTACAAACTTAGAATAAACAAACAAAATATACCTGGTCCAACAAAAATTCCTTGGCAAATAATCACCACCGTTTATTTACAAAATTTGCCAACACTCGACAAAACAAAAAGAACGAGTCGCAATAAATTCCATATCGTTCTAAACGTTCGAGAGGGAAAGCGACGGAGATATGTAGAGTGTGACGCAGTCGCGAAAGCAAGTCTAAATGAACAGGCGAATGGCAGAGCGAGCATCAGTTTTGCGGTGGTTATTTTTGAACTGTGAGCATGCATTTGATGTGCTTTGGCCTTTGAGTGATCGACTCCTTTCGCGGCTTCGAAAATTAGGTCCCAAGAAAAGTAGATATTTTCTGAGAAAATAATAGACACTTTAAGTAAAAAAAAAGCAGTAACTCCATAGGGAAATAATGTATTTTTACTGCTTTTTAGTTAAGGGCGGCAGTATACGTAACGCGTGCGAAACAATGCCAAAATACACTACATTTTTTACTTGTTCGTGCCATGTTTCGAACGATGTCCGCTTTTTTGAAGGGTGCAATGACAGAAAAACTGATTCCACTCGTTGCATACGGAGGGATGTACGTAACGTTACGGACCCACGAACGTACGCAACGATTTGAATCAAGTGCTCTGTCATCGCACCCGTTAAAACAGCAGGCATCGTTCAAAACATCGCATAAACAAGTCAAAAATCTAGTGTATGTTGGCTTTATTTGGAACGCGTTAGCTATATCTTGAGGCCCTCTATACATTTGAGAGTTGTTGTTTTTTTCATATTTGCGTGTAAAACGGATTTTATGAAGTGGGCTGATGTTTTGTTGTCTCTTTTTCTAATTTCCCGATACAGTTTTTGAAAGATTGATTTTTTTTGGTTAGTAAAATGTCAAGTTTTCATAAAAAAGCAAAAATAAACAGTGAATACACACGGTAGATATTAAAAATGATCTATATTTTTGCTACTATTTTTCTTACAATAAAACAGGGAAACATAATGTATTATTTATTAACGAAGTACATTCTAAATGCGTATGTTTGTAACTACTTCTTGTAGCTCACTTACCGCGCAAATTCGGCTATTTTTATTAATTTTCCAGCTTGGTAAATGCATGTTTTCTTTTCACTTTTCCTGAGTATCTTTCTCTGTTGGACAAGGGAACAACATCGAAGCACGTATTTTTACAGTTTTTGATACAGCAAAATTCCATTTTTAAACCTGCCATTTCTTAATCAAAAATCTGACAGTGACAAAATTATTTATTGGGGTTTACCAACTATCATTGCCAACACACAATTTGTTAAAAAAGAGAAGATCAAGAGGTCTTGGGAGAAAAGAACGAAAATTCAAAATTGGATGAGTGTCCCAATTAAACGATGTTTCGCCGGGGGTGACCAGCGTGGGCTCGTCAGTGGATTCACTAGTCACCCTCAATCCAGACATCATTCAACACCATCGCACACTTTGACTTCCAACTCTGAAACACTCACATATAGGCATCGTTCCGCATGGTACTTATTATGAGTCACCTGATACGGGTTCGTCCTGGCGTGTTAATCTTTCCAATAGGAATATGCTCCTAAGACAATTAAAACAAGAAGTTAAAACTTCCAAATCAGTTACATCAACCGAAAAGAATCTAAAAAAGAGAAGATCAAAAGATCTTGGGAGAAAAGAACGAAAATTCAAAATTGTATGAGTGTCCCACAAGGAACACACAAAAGACGAAAGCGAAAAGAGAAACAATTAAACGATGTTTCGCCCGGGGTGACCAGCGTGGGCTCGTAAGTGGATTCACTAGTCACCTTCAATCCAGACATCATTCAACACCATCGCACACTTTAACTTCTAACTCTGAAACACTCACATATAGGCATCGTTTCGCATGGTTCTTATTATAAGTCACCTGATACGGGTTCGTCCTGGCGTGTTAATCTTTCCGATAGGAATATGCTCCTAAGACAATTAAAACAAGAAGTTAAAACTTCCAAATCAGTTACATCAACCGAAAAGAATCTAAAAAAGAGAAGATCAAAAGATCTTGGGAGAAAAGAACGAAAATTCAAAATTGTATGAGTGTCCCACAAGGAACACACAAAAGACGAAAGCGAAAAGAGAAACAATTAAACGATGTTTCGCCCGGGGTGACCAGCGTGGGCTCGTAAGTGGATTCACTAGTCACCTTCAATCCAGACATCATTCAACACCATCGCACACTTTAACTTCTAACTCTGAAACACTCACATATAGGCATCGTTTCGCATGGTACTTATTATAAGTCACCTGATACGGGTTCGTCCTGGCGTGTTAATCTTTCCGATAGGAATATGCTCCTAAGACAATTAAAACAAGAAGTTAAAACGTCCAAATCAGTTATATTAACCGAAAAGAACCTAAAAAAAGAGAAGATCAAAAGATCTTGGGAGAAAAGAACGAAAATTCAAAATTGGATGAGTGTCCCACAAGGGACATACACCCACAGCCCACGCTGGTCTAATTGTTTAATTGTTTCTCTTTTCGCTTTGGTCTTTTGTGTGTTCCTTGTGGGACACTCATCCAATTTTGAATTTTCGTTCTTTTCTCCCAAGATCTTTTGATCTTCTCTTTTTTAGATTCTTTTCGGTTGATGTAACTGATTTGGAAGTTTTAACTTACACAATTTGTTGTTGCTCACCTCTGATAAAACAATAACTGTCAAAAATCGTATACATGGCCTCTAGGTATACCAATACCTATGCTTTGAAATATTATTTGTCTAATATAACCAAAGTCTCTGTAAGCATAGAGTATCCTTTCTGTATTTAATCTTAGACAACAAACGAACTAAAATTAAAGTAGTTTTAAATGTAAATTTTTAATTTGGGGAGGGGGGTGGGTAATTACCTTTATTACCCCACCCCTACTTATATACGCTGGTGGATCATCGGATATTTTGGGAATGTTTCGTCCTATTAGGGACCTGCACCTGTATTTCAAATTTCAGAAGATCATCTCTGCTTTTGAAAGCGATCGATACAACATAACTAAAAAATACCCAATATCGCATTCCAAAATAGCTAAGATTAGCTGCTATCAGCACATTGGTAGGTACTAACTGATTTAATTATTGGTTTTTAACTACTAAAAAAAAGTAAATGTATGCTGATGAGCTATAAATTAGCTCTATGTCTATTTAATTAGGCCTGAATTTCCAATCTATCGTAAATTACATAAATTGATTATTTTATCTACTACCTTATCAGAAAATGACATTTTCGACCCCATATGAGGGGCAAGAATGCCACTTTACCTCGCTAGGGAATTTTAAATATTTTACCCCTCTCCGGGAGTTTTTGCTAGTTACCTCCCTGTACCGCTTATGGATCCATGTGGCAAATGAAATAGATCCTATAACATTTGTTACTATAGGTATGATTAGGGAGTAGATACAATCAGATCATTCCTCTGGAGTAAAAAACAGTTCTCCTCTTGGTTCTTTAATCCTCTCCTTATCTCGAGCATCAAACAAACCGCGTGGAGAAAAGTTACACTTTCCTGCCTTGGTATGTAAATAACTATAACCAAGAATAAAAATAAAAAAGAGAGTTATACCAACAGAAAACTATTGGATTTTTGGCCTCCTCCACCAGTTTTACCAATGACTGGTGTCAGACACAGTCCATCCACCAGTCGAGCTTTTTACTACGACGAATCGATAGCAAAAAAACGAACTTTACAAAATACACCGGAGTACCACAAGAATACATACTCGACATGTCGCACTGATGATCCCAACACCCGTAGTCGCACCCGGTATTTATTCTTGAATGCGACATGTCGCACTGATGATCCCAACAAGGGTGAAACACATGTCTGCGTCTAGTCTCCAAGTCGCACCAGGTATGTATTCTTGTGGTACTCCGGTGTATTTTGTAAAGTTCGTTTTTTTTGCTATTGATTCGTCGTAGTAAAAAACCCGACTTCCCAGACAACCAAAACACGTCTATATCACGTCGAGAAGACGTCAAAAATTTGACCAATGACGTGATTTTTGCGACGTCTCTTCAACGTCTGTATCACGTGGCATTGACACGCTTTTTGAGAATTTGACGTGAATTAATTTACGTGAATTTGACGTAACATTAATGACATGCTGGTCTAAACAGGCGATTTACAATATATTAATTACCTCAAATTAAGGCGTAAAATGATACTTTTACTCCCTTGTGGTCAACTTCGAGCCAAACAGTTATACTTCAAATACTTCCATTAGGTACTCCCGTGGCCGATGCCTAGTGAGCGAGTTCTTGACGGGAATATGGGTTTCCATAAAATAAAATACCAATTATTTCAAAAGAATGAAAAATACTTACACAAAACATTGCGTCAGATGTAAGAAAAATGTTACTTGTATATCTCTGGTTGCCTGAGAGCTTAATATTCGACGTCATTTACGTCGCGTCAAATACACGTCAAATTCTTGTGACTTGTGTCTTTGGTTTCCTGAAACCCACGACGTAAGTTCAACGTCCTTTACGTCACGTCAAATGCACGTGACGTGACTGGTTGCCTGGGTGGTGGATGGACTGTGTCTGAAACCAGTCAGTGGTAGAGGTGGTGGAGGTCGCCAAAAATTCAATAGTTTTCTGTTGGCGGAACTCTCTTTTTTATTTATATTTAACTCCACTATGGACATTGGGAATTTATTCACTAAGAAGCTTTTTAACATTTCATAAAAAATATTATTCTGCTTTATTACATAAAAAAAGAATTTAACCTGTATACGTCCTACATAAAACCATTGCATGTTTTACTGGCACAGACTTTTGCTAGTTACGTGTTGCATGACTTATAAATCGTTTGAAACATTTAACCCCGGTAACATAACGCCCGTCGAACACCCTTAAATAATTTATTATGTAATTTGAAAAAGTAGCATATTGTCGTGTACAGCAAACATATCACGTAATACGAGTAATGTTATAGTGGTAAAAACATAGACACAGTTCTTAAGTTTTGACAAAAATTTACTTTTTACTTCATTTAAAGTCTCTTTTAAACTTAATCAATATATCAAAATGTTTACAAAATGTGATGGACATCTTAATAGATACTTAAAGTGGCACATGCTCAGAACAGATACGTCGTACAACAGTGACTACGTCTCACCTATCTCTACGACTACCCTTTCAGTATTCGTACGCAGCTAGCGTATCCTAACCATTTACTTATCTGTGGGTTTTCATAAATGCCTGATCCACACAGTTTTACTCCTTCGGCTGTCCCATCTCACAGTAACTGATTTTTTTTTTTTAATGGAGAAAAATCGATTTTTCTTAAATTTCCAGGCCGCAGGAAATCGCCCCCCCCCCTTTGCTTCAGAAAAAGGTAGACAACAAAGATGCTGCTGGTAACCCTGAAGTCTTTGGAGAAAAAACGAGAAATTGCAGAAAGTTCCTTTAATGATATTCTAGAATCCCTCCACAGTATTTTGGAACAGTTTGACCTTCAATTCGTCACACCAAGAATAAACAAACGCATGACTTACTTACCGCAAAAACCATTGGAAATACAGAACAGTATTATAGAGTTTTTATAAACAAGTTTTACACAAAATCATATCGGACATAAAAAAGTATTTTTGACCTGAACATATTCATACCAAGTTTTATACAACGTGAAGCCAAAATCAAGGCACAATTTACTAAAGTCGTTACTAAATCATATAAACTGTTTGATTAATCCAAAACACAAATTCTTGAACTTTTATTGGGAGAAGTCAGTATTTGGAAACAATATTGGTCAGAAGTAAGCAAAAGCTTAAGTCAAAACATACCTGATAACATTTTCGAGGCAATGAACAAGTGTGGCGATATTTTTCCATTGATAAGAACATTTTTGGATGATTGTCAGAAACTAATGCTTCGTCAGAAAGAAGCTTCTCATGCCTCAGAAGAATGAAAACATAAGTACTTTCAAACACTATGACGGAAATTCGTCAACGGGCTTAGCATATCAACAGACATATTGATATTGAGCGAGTTATGGACCGGATTGCCCAAAAAAATCATTTCCGTTTAGATAGGCATCTTATGTTTGAGATATACAATGTTTCAAATTAAAAAGCTTTTTGGACCTCAAAAAAAAAGTATTTAGCTATTAGGTTTTGTTTGTGGTTTGTTTGTTATATATGTTTTCTATAACCGAAAAAATTATACGTAGTTACTCAAGCGCAGATTTCAGAGGCATAGGGCATTACCCTCTCCACATAGGCCGATAGCTCTTATCGTTTTAGTGTCCTTTTATCCACCTTCGCCGCCATTTTGACAGAAAACTAATGGATTATCTGTCACTTTTGAGTGAAAATGGCGGCGAAGGTGGATAAAAGGACACTAAATCGGTATGAGTTGATCGGCCTATCTGGAGAGGGTACTGCATAGGGGAATAAAATGGGGGCTTTAAATTTTTTAGGAAAACATTTAGAAAATCAAAAGTAGGGCATAAATTGCGGCGCTATAACAACATATAACATATTTACGGTATTAGTACGGTATTACGGTTTAGTATGTGTGTAAAAATTTTCGCCGCTGCGCATTGAAACCATTGATATGCAATTTTCTTAAAAATTTTCGCCTGCGGCGCTATGATACCGTTGGTATGTACGATTTTAGTTTAATTCGACTCAAAAATTGCATTTTTAATGTAATTTACCCAAAAATTTTCGACGCATTTAAACATTTTTTAAAATAAAAAATGTATGAAATAAACGACTTAAAATCTGGGCAATCCCCCTACATTTGAGATCAAATCCGCGCTTGTAGTTCCTAAGTGTTGTTTGCATATATAGATATGTTCCTCATAAAAGCTATGCTTTTATTCTAGTTTTTTTTTGGTATCGAAACCGTCCCCCCCCTTTTCAAATTGCTTGAACCGCCGCTGCATTAACCCATAACAATTTTTCTATTTACTGCGAAAGGATTTTCTGTTTGTCACATATAGGCATAATATAATTTAATAAATCTGATAAAATTGTAAACTATTTCTGAATACTAATTCTATAAATAAATAGATTGGTCCTTTTGCCCTAAATACATAGATCTTTTGTCTCGTATTTAAGTGAAGTATCTATTTGGGGTAAGTTAATTTTTATAAATGGTAAGTGGGAATTTTTCTGAGTGTACTCTTGGGATCTGAAGTCGAACGGGCTGAAGAGCGCGGTGTGCCGGCAGTTACATGATAATTAATATGGTGGGGGTAGCACTTTCTATAAAAATTGGAGCAGATTTCCTATGCCAAAACACAGTAACTACAAAATCTAAAAAAACAAAAGATCAAAAGATCTTGGGTGGAAATAACGAAAATTCAAACTTGGATGAGCATACCACAAGGACCAAAGCGAAATGAATAAACGAAGTTTCGCCCTGGGTAACCAGCGTGGACTCATCAGTGGTTTCACTGGTCACCCTCTACCATACATCATTAAACACCATCATACACTTTGATTTCCAACTTTGAATCACTTAGAAATAGGCATCGTTCCGCACTGGTACTTACCCAAGTTACCTGATACGGATTCATCCTGGCGTGTTAATATTTCCAGTAGGAATATGCTCCTAAGGCAATTAAAACAAAATATAAGTTAAAAAAAAACCCAAATCAGTTACTTTAACCGAAAAGAAACTAAAAAACAAAAGATAAAAAGATCTTGGGTGGAAATAATGAAAATTGAAACTTGGATGAGCATCCTACCAGGAACACACAAAGGACCAAAGCGAAAAGAGAAATGAATAAACGATGCTTCGCCCTGGGTAACCAGCGTGGGCTCATCAGTTGTTTCACTGGTCACCCTCTACCATACATCATTAAACACCATCATACACTTTGATTTCCAACTTTGAATCACTCACAAATAGGCATCGTTCCACACTGGTACTTATCCAAGTTACCTGATACGGATTCGTCCTGGCGTGTTAATATTTCCAGTAGGATTATGCTCCTAAGGCAATCAAAACAAAAAAGAAGTTAAAAAAAAACCTCCAAATCAGTTACTTCAACCGAAAAGAAACTAAAAAACAAAAGATCTTGGGTGGAAATAACGAAAATTGAAACTTGGATGAGCATCCTACAAGGAACACACAAAGGACCAAAGCGAAAAGAGAAATGAATAAACGATGTTTCGCCCTGGGTAAACAGCGTAGACTCATCAGTGGTTTCACCGGTCACCCTCTACCATACATCATTAAACATCATCATACACTTTGATTTCCAACTTTGAATCACTCACAAATAGGCATCGTTCCGCACTGGTACTGATCCAATTTACCTGATACGGATTCGTCCTGGCGTGTTAATATTTCCAGTAGTATTATGTTCCTAAGGCAATCAAAACAAAAAAGAAGTTAAAAAAAAAACCTCCAAATCAGTTACTTCAACGGAAAAGAAACTAAAAAACAAAAGATAAAAAGATCTTAGGTGGAAATAATGAAAATTGAAACTTGGATGAGCATCCTACAATGAACACACAAAGGACCGAAGCGAAAAGATAAATGAATAAACGATGTTTCGCCCTGGGTAACCAGCGTGGGCTCATCAGTGGTTTCACCGGTCACCCTCTACCATACATCATTAAACACCATCATACACTTTGATTTCCAACTTTGAGTCACTCACAAATAGGCATCGTTCCGCACTGGTACTGATCCAAGTTACCTGATACGGATTCGTCCTGGCGTGTTAATATTTCCAGTAGGATTATGTTCCTAAGGCAATCAAAACAAAAAAGAAGTTAAAAAAACCCTCCAAATCAGTTACTTCAACGGAAAAGAAACTAAAAAACAAAAGATAAAAAGAGCTTGGGTGGAAATAATGAAAATTGAAACTTGGATGAGCATCCTACAAGGAACACACAAAGGACCAAAGCGAAAAGATAAATGAATAAACGATGTTTCGCCCTGGGTAACCAGCGTGGGCTCATCAGTGGTTTCACCGGTCACCCTCTACCATACATCATTAAACACCATCATACACTTTGATTTCAAACTTTGAATCACTCACAAATAGGCATCGTTCCGCACTGGTACTGATCCAAGTTACCTGATACGGATTCGTCCTGGCGTGTTAATATTTCCAGTAGGATTATGTTCCTAAGGCAATCAAAACAAAAAAGAAGTTAAAAAAAACCTCCAAATCAGTTACTTTAACCGAAAAGAAACTAAAAAGCAAAAGATAAAAAGATCTTGGGTGGAAATAATGAAAATGGAAACTTGGATGAGCATCCTACAAGGAACACACAAAAGACCAAAGCGAAAAGAGAAATGAATAAACGATGCTTCGCCCTGGGTAACCAGCGTGGGCTCATCAGTGGTTTCACTGGTCACCCTCTACCATACATCATTAAACACCATCATACACTTTGATTTCCAACTTTGAAACACTCACAAATAGGCATCGTTCCGCACTGGTACTTATCCAAGTTACCTGATACGGATTCGTCCTGGCGATAAATATTTAGACCTGTGGGGGGTACTATTGTAGATCTTATTAAATCTTGGATAAGAAGGACGTCTGGTTGGTTGGGTCGGGATTTTGTTATGGTTATTGTCGGATTTTTTAAAACTTTTAGTTATACGAAATATTTTTTACTCATATTAACAAATTAACGGCAGTTTGGATTGTGGATAATTTCAGTAGAGCTGACCTTTTTTGCTAAGTGCATGTGGAGTTTCAAAATTAATAATAATCGGCATTAATCTAGCCTTTGTGACCACTTATATATTTTTTAATATGCCTCCAGATGCTAAAACTGTTTCTATTAAAATTGTAATTTAAAATTAAAAAAAGTCCGTGAAAAATAAATAAAAAGAAAGGTTCGTGGCATATCGGACACACATTTTGCTTTTCAATTCATTACGACGAGGCCTCCAAGATTTAATGGATAGTCCAAAAAGCTACAGGCCTGTTTCATCCTTGTTAGGAACCATCAGGGTAACATAGGACTGTACCTGGCGTATGAAGCATAACATAAACAACCACACACAGAGAATTTAAACAAGTTTCGTCGTCAAACAACGCGGGATGTTGGATGGCAATATGCAGCGCGCCGCCTTTCGGAATAAAGCGAAAAGCAAAACGTTAAAGGATGCAAATATCAATAGGTAGTAAGTTAGTAATTTAAAATGTTTCTTTGTGTAAAAAAAACGCCAAAAACATCAAATTTGGGTGTTTTTTATATCAAAAGATCAGCTTAAACTTTTTACTCTCAAATATTTTTGTACACTATCCATGAAATAATTGTATAAAAAATAAATAAAGTAGGCTTGCTAGTATTACTAAGATTTATTTATTTTGAGTAAATTATTTTTCTTTTAATTAAAAGATTTAAGTGGAAATAGTGTTCCGTCCGTTATGTCCCGTCCTTTATGCAAAATTTTGTTAGTTAAATTCTTAACTCTTTCTTTTTGGTAAAATAGTGAAAAATATTACTGTGTGATTTTAACTTTACGGTTATATTAAGTTTTGGCATCTTTTCAGGTCCTGTTGGCAGGTAAATAAATAATACAAAAATGAATGAAGGTATACTTTTTTTTGCTGGTCCGTCGGTTATGCTAGATAAAAAATAAGTTTACATTTGAATTGTTTGAGCACAATTAATGCATTTATTTTTTGATAACAGCGTTAACATATTTGAAGCGCCTAATGGCAATATTTAATTTTAAATTTAAAAAAATCATGCAGTGTCCCGTCCGTTATGTTGGAATGGCTGTATAGTCAATTAAAAAAGCAGCCCTGCTTCTGCTCTATCAACTGAAACGTGCGTATACAGGCTGTCGGGTGTTAGCATCCCACAAAGATTGAGTTGAACTTTGACTGATTTTTCCATTTCCTTATCAAAGTGTGGAGTTTTAAAATAAATGCTTTTTGATAAAGTTGTGGGCGGCCCAAATAAATAATGATCGGATCATTTATTTTATAAAAATTATAGTCATCTAAAAAAGAGGCCCTGCAGATTACTATAGGTAGAGTGGCTCCCGAGGGATGGATCGGTCATTATTTTGTGTACACCAAAATGCATTTTTTATCAGATTTTTCTGTTAAGAATGCAATAAATTGCCCTAAAATGCATAGAATGCTTCTAAATGCACTCGAAATAATGTTTCAAAATGCCTCAAAATGCGACGCAATGCCATCGGCGTGTACACCAAAGTGTATTACTGAGCCACCCCTCGGTGGCTCCTGATCTATCAACTGAAACGTACATATAAAGGCAGTCGAGTCACAGAGTACTGAACAGACAGGTGATCCGTGGTCGAGTGATAGATCCCACAAAGATTGAGTTGACCTTTTCTGCTAAAGTCATTTTATGCTAGTTCCGGTTTATTTTTTTTCTGTCCCTTTTTATTAAATTACGATTTTATATATCAACTGATTTTCAATGTTTTCGAAAAGTGGAATTTTCAAAATTGTGTGGGTGGCCCAAATAAATCATAATCGGATTATTTATTTCATAAAAGATATAGTCGGCTAAAAAAGCAGCCCTGCAGTTTACTATAGGGTGGCTCCTGCTCTATCGATTGAAACGTGCATATAGAGGCTGTCGGGTGTTATTCACCAGGGCGGATGATCGGCATCAGCGGACGCATATAATTTGTATTGGCCAGATTTGCGCCTCGAGCCTCGTAATGAACACACAATTGTCGGCTTAAGTTTGATTGCACCCCGAGGGGGCGAGCGAGAGAGCTAAAACCCTGCTCTGCAGGCCTAACGCTTGGGAGTAGTGCACTGGGGTTTTTTGATAGTAAAGGAGTAAAACATTTTTTGATTAGCAGGCGAGTTTGATGCCCTGCCGTCGGATTTTTCTGAACATGTCCAGAATTCGTGGAGGCGTCCGAAATACGTCCAACCGTAGTGTGCAGAAAGTGGTACTTTTCCGCACGGGACGGCAGTTGCAAGGGTGGAATAGGTATTTTCCGCAAGAGTTAGGTACAATGGTTTTCCTACGACTATTCTGTTCTGTTCATTTTACTTATCAAAAAAAATGTTTTGCATGTGACTTTTTAAGTTAATGGCTAAGGCTGTGAATTTTCTGAATGAAAAATAGTACCCATAGATAGTAATTTGATTTAAAGTATATCTTGAATTAAAATATTGTGCTATAAAGTAAAAGTCGTGCGTTACATTAAGAATCGTGCGAAAGAGTAAAAATCGTGCGGAAAAGTAAAGGAATCGTGCGGAAAAGTAAAATCGTGCGGAAAAGTACAACTTTAAAAAGGAAAAATCGTGCGGAAAAGTAACTTTTCCGCCCGCTCGTATTAAAAAAAAATTAAAGATATCTGTATTTGGGCACATATACTTAATAAAAGGATAACATTTTTCCCGTAAGCGCGGTTTTGTTTTATTTTGGCATTTTCTAAAAATTCTATAGAGAGACTTCTCTTTGAAGAATATTAAATTTGCCAAGGCGGACCCATATTTTTTTAATTCGATAAAAGGTACCGACTTAAACCAGATTTTTTAATTTAAAAGAAGGTATATTAGGTTGGGTTCTCTTGATTGTGGAAAGGTTCTGGTTTTGCACAGTTTGTTTTGTTTTTATTAGTGCAATTTAATTTTTATTGCTAAGAGAATGATGTTTTCCGCGCTTTCTTTTTTTGCTATAATAAAGTTTTTGCATCTAAATAATCGATATTTTAGAGAAAAAACTTTCAGTTCAAGGTTATTTGTTTTGGACCATCTAAAATAACAAAAAAAAATAACTAGGTTTTTTTGTGGTTATAGTAATCAACTATAAGGATAACAACTATCAATTTTATATGAGTTTTTGGAATGTAAAATAAGATAGCCTAAAATTTCGTTAAATGAAACATAACCTAACTTTTGTGAGATCACTGTGGTGTGAATTTTGTTGATTTTTTCTTTTTATTTAGTATCTATACGGATAGAAAATATTAAATAACAATTAGTAATTATAAGATGATGAAAAATATCTGTTCTTACTAAAAGGAAAATACCAATTAATCAACCATTTTTTAGTCTGTGATAAAGATGAATTATCCTTATTTGATTAGCCTCCCCTCAATTCCCTTACTGCGCACTCGCACAAATAACGATAACCACAAAAAATGTTATTTCAAGTTGTGTCATGTGAACCCTGGTTGGCAAATTTTTATTCCATGAGAGCCTACGTAAATAAGAGTGTTTTAAATTTAATTTTCTGGGAAAATGTGAGGGGTTTGTGCAGCAGTAAGAGGTTCTAGACACAAAAAAGGAGTCCGATACTCAATATTATCTGAATAGTCTGTACTAAAAGCTCCCTAAAATTTTTGGGTTTATGTTCTCCCTTATATGTGTATATTTTTAAACTTCAACTTTGTACTAATTGTTTTGTGAAAATGCCAATAAATGTTTGGGTTCTTCAAAAGTGGCAGTAGAGACAAAAAAGTTTGTGTGTAATTATTAACCTTAAAAATTATTATAAGTAATAATACAATAATTTAAAAGTCCATTAAGGTCATCCGTCACGAACTTAATAAAAAACAATCAAATAATATTTTGTTACATGGTAATTCTAAATATGTTTCTATAAATCCAAATTGTCCTCGGTTCCCAGTCTAAAAATCTTCCCTATAATACACGTCAGCAATACGTACCGTTTATGCGTTTCGCCCCAAGGCCTAATAGAAAGGGGGCTTAATATTAAACGCTTGCTGGTCGTAGCCCACCGAATGAAATTCGCTGGTGTGAACATTCTAATAAAATAATAGATTTCTTATAACGCATTTCATTATACGGCTCTGAACTCGAACTAAACTTTCTTAACTAATTGATGGATTTGATTAATTCACTGCGACTACCAGAGAGGGTCTATTGTTGCGCACTTTTAAGATTGTTCTTGACTAAAGTATGTTTAGCCCCTTAAAGAGGTTTGCACCTTCCTTTGGTGATGCATCATCATCCTATATATAAGCTGACGCTGACGTGTAATTATCCTGCCAAAAAAAAACCTCATAAAAAACACACCTTATCTTTATCAGTGTTTATAAGGTTTATAAGCTTTTGTGAGGCAAAATTTTAGGATTATAAAAGTTTGTAATAATTTATGAGGTATGTCTTTGATTTTGGTAAGAATTTATGTGGATTCATATGTGTTTTTTTTTATCTGATCCTATAATCAGACAGACTCATGGGCGTAGGTAGAGGGGGGGGCAGGGGGGGTCATGCCTCCTCCTAGGATTTGTAAAAGAAATTCTTTTAAACAAATTAATATCTCACCGATAGAAAAGAAGTACAGAACTTGAAAAATGTCATCATTTAAAATAGGTCGCTATACATACCTATATATTTAAAGTTTTAATTTTTCCCAAAGAACAGTCTGGCCCCTTATCTGTGGAATATCCTTTCTACGCCCATGGACAGACTTATGAATGTTTATAAAATTTGATAAGTGTAGATATTTTTTTTACAAATTTTATGGTTTTATAAAAGCACCATTTTCTAAAAGGTTTTATAATCAAACCGACACATCAACTTTTATGGGTTTCTATAATTACATACTTTTTTTTTATAATGTATTATGGGATTATATAAACCGATGTTTTTACGAGTTTTCTGAGAAATTTTATAGTCAAAACCACTCATAACATTTTATGGGTTTCTATGATTACACCCTTGTTCTTTTATAATGTTTTAAGAGTTTGTAAAAAAAACGTTTGTTCAAGAGATTTTGGGACATTTTATGATCAGATCAACTCATAGAATCTGACAGACTTCTATGAATATTTGTAATTTTCTATGAGTTGATAAAAACAATTTTTTAAATAGATTTTATAGTCAGACAAACTTACAATATTTTATAGATTTTTATGTGTCCACCCTGCCAAAAAAACCTCATTAAATCGGTTTTTCGACCACCTGAAAACTAATTAAAAAATCTATACTTAGTATACTTACTTACTTCTACAAAAAAATATTTGTTGACTCATGATCCCATGCGACACTCTTCGTCCCAGGGGCGTACATTTTATTTAAATTTTTCGTCGGTACGTCACGGGACCAATTAAAGACGTATTATGTACGTACATAGCACGTAACAATGTGTACGTACCTTCGATTATGTCCAATTTTGTACATACTGTGCCATAATCTAATAATAATCTGATAAAATATTATAAAATCTCATAGAAACTTATCAAACTAATAAGATTTTATATGCCCTTTGAAACAAATATATTAAGTCGTCGCCCACCGGAACTTATAAAATCTTAAAAAAAAAACTATAATCACATCACGTGTCGTAAATACTTTTACAACAAAAAAATAGTTTTTGGCTTATGAAATCTTGTAAGATTTTATAAACAGTGCCTTAAACAATCTCATAGAAATTTATCAAAATAACATCTCTCCCACAGCTCCTGGCGATATAATAAATAAGTACTTATACGAGAACACACAAACACAAGCAGTGTTATTATATTATAGTGGGTTAGGTCGTCCTAGTTTATAGTTTAGGTTAGGTTATAGTTTAGTTTGACTGTATATTAATCTCTATTACATTACTTCTACTACTATTACTACTACTACAACTGCTAAAGTTGTGCCGTAATTTTTTGTTTCGGAATGTTACAGGTAGATCTTATAAAATCTTTTAAACCTTTATGAGGAATTGCCATATTAAAAATCATAAAATATTGTAAACTTTTATAAGCCAACTGGCTGGTGAAATATAATGAACTCATATGCGTGATTTGTGTTTCACTTTGAATAGTCAAAATTATAAAATCTCACATGTTTATATGAGCATAGATTATGAAAACTTATGATGTTTTATCTGTTATTTGCTATGAGCTTTTATGAGGTTTTTCTAACAGGGTAGCCGGAAATTTACAAGTATACGCCGTCTCGTCGTCCTCCATACAGTGTGCATTCGGTGTTCTTGTCAAGACCAATTTTCTTCAATGGTACTCTCAGCGTGAAATATCTCCGCATTATCCGGATCTCTTACCTCGTGAGCTTAATGATTTTTCCTGTAGTGTTCTGTAATCAACTCTTCGGAATTTGCCAGTCCTTCCTTAACTCTATATTCAGTTCGAGTTTAACCTCGGCGTCAGGCACCAATAAAAATTGGAAGAACTGGATTAGAATTTTCAATGAAAAAAGCCATGGTATTGGTATTGATATCCCTACACAACGTAGTTTTCACTCGGTAAATGAAAAACTGAATTACTTTCTTCAGTTTTTCCATTTTCCTAAAAATGCCCTGTTACTTATGACCAATTTTTTGCATGTAAAAAATTATTTTTAATAAGTAGTAAAATTAAACTTTTTTTAGTGAGCTAGCTTCGTTCGTAATACTAGCCCTTGTGTTTTTTGAGGTAAAAAGCTGTTGTAAAAAATAAATAAAATAACTTCCAAAAGTGGTACGCCTGAATTTCTCGAGTCTCGAATACACGGCCAGAAAACAAAAATAAGGCTAAACTGGCTAAACAAAAAGCATGATAAAATCGACCAGGAACCTTAAGCGATTAAATAAAAAATTTGAAACTTTTTAACAAAGATTAAACTTTTTTCTAATAAAATCTTTTACTTTTTCGCAATATTCGTTCATTATTGTTTTAGAAGAACCCCGTTATGAAAAGCTATAACTTGATGATTATACGGAGGCGCAACGAGGACTAACAAAATTTAATAATAAATTTTTATAAATATTATTATTATTTAAAAAACAACAAAATGAATCTCGTGTCCGCAAAATTAAAGTAACACTCGTGGCATATCGGACAAAGCGTTTTTGTTTCTCACTTCATTACGACCAGGCCTCCAATGTCTAATGGAGAATCCAGACACCTACAGACCTGTTTCATCCTTATTAGGAATCATCAGGGAGTCATAGGATTGTACCTGGTAGTTGAAGCTACACAGTGACCATGCACACCTCTCGAAATTAAAACAAAAAGTTTGTAATCCGTGGGGACGTAGTAACCTGTCGAATAAACCGAAAAACAAAAACATCAAAATTGAAAAGCGCAGAACACCGTAAATACAGAATCCTGTACCTTTCAGCAGGTTATAAAGTAGAAACCTGTAAAAGTTTAAGGTCACTGTAACATGACTCCTTAAAAGAGGTAACGTTCGCAGCAGCACTGCCCCCAATTGGAGCTGCACTTTTCAATTTTGATGTTTTTGTTTCTCGGTTTATTGGACAGGTGGCGCACACAGTTACTACGTCCCCACGGATTACAAACTTTTTGTTTTAAATTCGAGAGGTGTGCTTGGTCACTGTAGCCTTAACTGCCAGGTACAATCCTATGACTCCCTGATTATTCCTAATAAGGATCAAACAGGTCTGTAGGTGTCTGGATTCTCCATTAGACATTGGAGGCCTGGTGGTAATGAAGTGAGAAACAAAAACGCTTTGTCCGATACGCTACGAGTGTTACTTTAATTATTATTATTTTTTAAAAAAATATTTTTATTATTTACTATTATTATTTAAAAAAAAATTCTTTTACTCCTGAACCCTCCAGGAACGAATTCCTGGGTGTAGCGGAGTAGCTAGCGCCATCGATAGGAGACGCCGCACAGTGGTTTAAAACGGTTAAATTTCGGAAAAAACTAGGGTATTTATCGGATAAACTTGAAATTTTGTTCATACATTCAACACATATTTACCATTTTTTTCTTAGCTAAACCTTCCCCTCTCCCTTGCTGGGTGTAGGATAAATGTTGTGTCATATAGATAAAAAGGTAAAGAATTACTCAATATTATTAGTTTTATTGATCATTGATGTTTTGGAAATACTACTTCCACCCTCATTTGTGTCGTGAGGGAGGGAGTCGGATGCCCTCCCAGGTCCCACAGTCCCTTAAATTTTAACTTCCATGTAGAATCAAACAAAAAGAAAAGTACTAATTTTTATTAAATTACTATTTAGCCCCCACCACTATTTTGTCAAATTCGCTTACTTATTCCTATATATTTAATATTTTTTTGTAGGCTGGTAAAAAGTAAAAAAATTCAATATCTTTATCCAAAATTAAAATTTATATTCTAAATAAACCTACAAAAGAAAGTAATTTAAAAAATCTATATTATTTTCCAAAAAAATAAAAAAATATCCCACTAACACATGTCATAATTTTTAAATATAATTAATAAGAAAAATATAATAAAAAACTAATAAATTGACTGATACTGTATACTATTTTTTTGGCTATGCCCTAAGCCCAAGTATAAAAGGAACAGATGACGCAAAAAGCATGTTAAAAGTGTCAATATTTGTGGGAAGTGTTGAGCATTTCCTTGAATGGTTTATGCGTTATTAATATCATTATATCATAATTACTTTATTCTTCTTATTAGCTCTCTGCTCTAATTTTTATTCTCTATAACCTTTAGCAGGTGCGCACCCAGCCCTCCCTCCAAGATTTTTTTAAATGTACTTTTATTGTAATCTTCTTTTAATAAACTGGATTTAAATGTATTCTAAAAATAATTTTTGAGAAACAATTGGGTTCAGCCCCCCCCCAAAAAAAAAATTCTGGGTACGCAACTGACCTTTAGCGCTCCACTAACTTATTTCATCCTATACAAAGAAACTTCAAAATTCATACATACATCCATACTAACACAGCAAACAAAAGGTGTGTATTTCTAGTATATTTGAATAACAAGGCCACAATTTTAGGAACCTAATCCACAAATAGGCAGATATTGGCAGCAACAACCTATGCAGTCATAAAGAGGCTGCGGGAAGACAACTTTTCCTCTGCAGACTTTATATACATCAAAACAACGTGTTTTCTGTTATTTTAAGGTTTTTTTTAAAATTAAAGACAAAAAAAATATTTTAAGGCTTAACAAAAAACTGTTAGATATACCCTATCATCAAGTAAAAAAAAAGGGAAATTGACAGAGCGGTTTTTGTTTTAGAGATGCATGAAAGACGGGTTGCAGTTTCTCAAAATACAAAATAAATCTGAATGAAATCGATTATAGGTTTAAACTAAGGGGATATTTCTTTAAAAAAAAATGGAAATATTAAAAAAATATTTTGATATGAATATAGTTTTTTCCTAGGGATAAACCCTTGTGCGCCGGAGCCGTGAGGCGCCTGTCGAAGGTACAACACTAAAAATTTAGTGCTAAAAAATTCCTTAATATTTTTATTTTAAATCAAACAAATATGGTCTTTCTCCACTAAATTTTATTTCTTATAATTTCAAAAACGGCAGTTCAGACTACCGTCATCAGGGGGTTCTAAAAAACCCAAAGAAGAAGAAATAGACTTATTGTTCTACATAAAGTTGTAGCTAAAAGTAAAGTTACTTATCCTTTTATTTATTGTTTTTTATGTTCTATGCAAAGTTAAATAAAACGATATCACTTCGCCGTGCTACTCTCGCACAGCACACTGTTAGATGTTAAGTTTTTTATTTGGGCGCAAGTCACCCTTAGAAACTCGATCTTCGCCTGCCGTTGTTGTTTGTTTACCTTTCGTACGCCTACGTTGAATCGTCAAGTGTAACTTTAAGAATACCAGAATATCGGTAAACCGAACCAATTTGGAACTCCAAAAAGACTAGACGAGGGTCCACGGAGATGTCCGAAGGCAACTTAACAAAGTAACCTTGTTAAAATAATCAAAAACTACTTGTTAAAAAAAATTTGTAGCCGCAACACAAAGGTGTATAAATACCTTCTTGTTTTAACAAGAATTTGTTGGTAAATTAGACGCTCTTAGTTTATTGAAATCTTTACTTGTGTTATAGCAAAGAGAACCCGTTGAAATAATTAAAACATTATTTTGTTCTTACAAAGTAGATCCGGCAATTTATTGGTTCACCATACCAGTATGGTATGGGGGACTATTAAAATCGTGAAATTTTGACTTTTCTTAATTTAATCAAAAATGTGGTCCCAAATCCTTGATCTACGAAAAAAAAAGTTGTCTGTCGATCTGTTGTCTGTCTATATACACGATAACTCAAGAACGTCTTAATCGATTTTAACGAAATTTAGTGCAAAATCCTCTATCGGCTGAGCATGAACTAATTAACTTTTGGGTAGGGTGGTTGGGGGTTGACGAAGGGGGAAAAAGGGGGATAAAATATTTAAAAAAATTGTAACTTTGTAACAAAATGAAGTATATGGATTACAAATGTTGTTATAAAGTCTAAATTCGTGGGAGCTTTAGTTTCCGAGTTATTTGAAAAAACGTTAAAATATATGAAAAAAATCATAACTTTAGAAGTAAAGCAGCTATTATATGTGGTTTTCAGATTTTCGTTTTCCTAAATATTACCCAAAAGTTTTGTTATAAGGTTTAAATCTTTCGAAGCTACAGTTTTCGGGATATATTCCTTTCCTTTCAACATAAAATAATTGATTGTATGGTGGACTATCCGTGCTTTCTGGCACCAATTTTTTTTTGTTTTAGCAAAGTAACTTAATTCTCCTAACAAAAAAATCGATTTAAAACATTAAAACAATTCCAGAAAAGTGTTCTTGTTGGAACCTTCTTCTCAGTGTATATATAACTTTATTTTGATTATATTATTGTGCTGTAAACTTACTGCAGGCTTTAAAAGACAAACAAAGAAGTAAAACTGGCAGAAACTAACCTCAAAATGCATCAGTCAAATATCAAAACTTTAAAAGGTTTTTAAAACGCGTTCAATTCCCTTCATGAAACCAGAAAATAATATCGTGTTGAAAACGTATTCAGTTTCACATGAAAACATAGTAATAATTTGGTTAATAGGTCCCTGCTTATACCTAAGCGGGTACAGCAGGTAAACATACAACAATAGCCCAATGACTACACTAAATTCTATAGAAAAAAAAATTCACAAGTCAAAATTTTTGATGTAGTTTGGTGTCTTCTATAAAGAAGTTCAAAAAGATGATAGGAAGTGTCCGCCATCTTGGATTTTATGCCTTTGTCGATTTACACGCGTATTTTGTATTTTTTGATAAAAACTTGGGGTAAAAATTTGTATAGAATATAGTTCTCTACAATCTTTATAAAGGTAATGATGTGCAAACAAAAATTATCAACTAATAACACTACCCAAAACCGTTCTTTACTAAAAAGCTTGTTAACTCCTACCGCCTCAGTGCCCTTTAGCCTAATGTGGCTGCCATTTTTATAACCAAATTGACAAATAAAACATGGATTTTCTGTCAGTTTGGTGTCAATATGGCACCGATCATAGGCCAAAGGATATTAAAACGAAAATGAGTTAACTGGCTTTTTTTTTTGTTTCCTTCAACTTATGAGTTAATTCCTACCAATTTTGGGTTGCGAAAAACGAATATAACAAAGAAAATTTTTGATTAGCTCTAGTTTCTTTGATAAAAAATAATGAGATTTTCATTTAATAAGGATTATGAGGTAACGAAAAATATTAATTATGTATGCTAACAATATTAAAAGGTGTATTTTTAGTGACAGTTATATACTATAGATGACTAGAGAACACTCACCGGTGGTTGAATATATGAAGAAATAATTGGGGGCTTCATGAGATCGCTGTCTTTTGGCTTTGCTCTTGTATACATAAACCAGCAGTAATCCGCGAGCATTGTTTCATTTCAGCGGCCCTGATATCTCCGTTCCATAAGAGAAATATCCTGGTGGAATCTTTCCCCATGCTCGTCACTGACAGCTCCATAACTGGGTGGGAAAAAATGTATTTTTAGTGACATATTACATCCGAGTTGATGGTACTTTTCCAGAAGTACTTTTACCAATTGAGTGTAATTTTCCTCCCTTCTGTTTCCTAAAAATCCATGCATTACTCCCTTAAGAGCTTCCCAAGCTTCCTTTTCTTTTCCTTTCAGAACTAGGTCGAAAGCAGGATCCTTTACGAGTTCACGTATTTGTGGCCCAATGAAGATGCCGTCCTTGACTTTTGCATCACTTAGTTTGGCAAATTTTTCTCTCAAATATTTAAAAGCCCGACCATCTTGGTTTAAGCCTTTGATAAAATTCTTCATTAAACCGAGCTTGATATGTAGGGGTAGAAGAAGAACATCTTTTGGATTCACGAGAGACTCGGCAACGACATTTTTCTCACTAGGTTTAAGATTCCTTGCAGGCCAATCTACTTGGATATAGTGTGATTTCCTATCTCTACTATTCCACATACAGAAACAGCAACAGTATTTAGTGTACCCTAATTGCATTCCTAATAGTATAGCAATGACTTTTAGGTCGCCACAGATTTTCCACTTATGTTCAGCATATTTGATTGAGTTGAGGAGGGTTGCCATATTTGCATAAGTCTCCTTCATATGAACTGTGTGACCAACAGGAACAGAAGGAAGACGATTGCCATTATGAAGCAATACAGCTTTTAAACTAAGCCTGGAAGAGTCTATGAATAGCCTCCATTCAGTTGGATTATGCTCCATTTTCAAACTTTTCATCCGATCATTAATATCACAGCAAAAAACAAGATTATTCTCCTTCTTAAAAAAAGGTAACAGATACCGCTGACCCTGTCTGTACTTAGAGACCCTGACATCTGGTTGAAGAAGATTCCATTGCTGTAACCTTAATTCTAGAAGTTCTGATTTCTCCTGTGACAAGTCAAGATCTCGAATGAGATTATTTAACTCAGACTGGCTCAATCAGTATGGCTAATCATCTTTTTCTTCAAAATCAGGGTGGAGGATATTGAAAGCATGTTTAATTTCTCATCTTCCACATTGTCTTCACTCTCTACTTCCAATTCATAGTTTTGAGGTGGAGTGGGAATTGGTAAACTGTCTGAATGTGGTATAGGTCGAATAGCAGATGGGAGATTCGGATATTGAACTGTTCCTCTTTTTTTCATTGACAATTCTGCATTGATAGGCGGAGTCAAGCAAAAATAGCAGTCATCTATGTGGTTTGTAGGCTTCCGCCAAACCATGGGCACCCCAAAAGCCATCGATCGTTTTTTATTTTTAAGCCATTCTCGTAATAGAACTGAACACGAGTTGCAACATACATGTGGAGCCCATGACTTATCCTGGTCTCCTACTTTCATTCCAAAATAATGTTGGTAAGGGGTCTCCACAAGAGACGTCAAATTGCGTTTCTGTGAAGAAAACGTTATTTCTCCACAAATATGACAAAAATTGTTAACTGAATTTACACATTTACGAGGCATGTTAATACAATAAGTTTTACTTTAAAAACACTCCAAAACAACAAATTTTGCACTAAACAAAACAGAAATATTGTATGTAAAATATAAACCTTAGATTTACATCATAAACACTATAGTCAGTTTGCGATGATATATTGTTTCTCCGTGTATCTAGTTTTATAACAATACTATACACACTACATTAACTGTGCGTTCGATTAGAAATATGAAACTGAACTGTAAGGTATCGGTCGCCCTGAATAAAAAGACGCGCAAATACGCAATTATTTCGGAAGGGAGGGAATCCCCGCTTATATATATCGAGAATAGTAGGACTGTATTGCAAATATCGATAGCTAAATTAAAACTATCGATAGTTCTGTAGTTTTATCTCTATCAATATTATCGATAGTCAATTGGATATAAAATGTAAAATATCACCTTATCTCCAAAACTAGAGCTAATCTCTAATTTTTATGGTGATTTTTGAATTCAGTGGATGAAAATACTTAAGAATTAGCTATTTTTTAATTTTTTTTTTTTTTTTCGAATTTTTCCTAGATCCACAAGTAAGTCTTTTTTTTGTCTCTACCAGATAACCTTAGCCTATTTTCATTATTACGAAAAATTGAGAAGTACCGCCATATTGAACCAAGTTCAAAACGGCGTCCGAGGCGCTTTCGAAATCCTTTAAAATGTTTTGAACCGTGACGTCACCAAAATAACATTTTACGTATGTTTCATCATCATCGCTCGCGAAAAGACGTCTTTAGTCGCTTGTAATTTCAATTGTTCCTTCAGCTTAACTAAACGGCGTTTTATAATTATTTTGAATATTTTGCCGCACTTACTGAGTTTAGCGTATTAATTAATTATAATAAATAATTATTTTTGGTATATTTTTGACAAAAAAGGTTCAAAAATTTAAAAAAACTGCGCCACTGTCTTAATCTTTCTCACTTTTTGCATAATATTAGTATAAATAAAAAACAATTTCAAGATTATTGCCTTTATAAAGATTGTAGAGTAATAATTCTCTAAGTTTGGTACTAATGTTTGTTATCGAAAAATGCAAAATACGCGTTTAAATCGACAAAAACGGAAAAAATTTGATTTCGTCAGTTATTTGGCAGGAGGAACTTTCACTTGTGAATTTTTCTAATGAAAAAATCTAAAATTATTGGGCTAACAAACAATTATTTTAATTTTTAGCTTTATTATGTATTCGTAAACACTCGCATGAACAAAACGCTTCTCTTAAAATGAAACCGGGGAAAAATGGTCTTTTCGTTACGCGTAGACCTACGCCTGCGTTTATTTGTTTAGGAGCAAATTTGTAAGAGAATTTCATACATTCCCTAAGGAGTTTTGTCTCGCTTACGGAAAGCAACGCACTGATATAAATAACGCATTTTTTACTATTTTAGATTTGTTCTCTCCAGGGGGGTCTAGAAACAAACACCTTTTATTCATTTTTTTCAAAATATTAGACCTTAATCGTCTAAACTAATTCCATGTAACAAAGATGGCTATACATAAAAAACAAAAAGTCAAAGAAAAATAGCCGTATCTTTATTTTTCAAAACTACAATACACAAACAAGCACTAAAGGTTGCATATCCACTTGTCTCAATCACAACCGCGTTTACATTTGAACGCATAAACCTTTTGGATCCGGTCGAGTAAAAAGTTCGATCGCGCAAATTAAGTCACGACCTAACCGCCCTCTACGGTTTCAAGGGCGCAACAATAAAAGTAGAAAACCATAATTACAAAAATAGTACATCATTGTGTTTATAAATAAAAATTTGAATCTATTTTCAACTTGCTAAAACTCCATACATATTTTTAAACCTTTTCACCACATTTGCAACGTTTGGTGCTGGTTTGGTGGAATGACGTCAAAATTTCCACCGCAACGTTGCGAAAAAAAACGCAACTATTCTAATACATTTTTGATGTTTGATGCATCTCTGTCTCGCTTTCTCTCACTAACAAAGGGAGAGAGAGTCCGACAAGACAAGGGCTCTCTAACGACGCAACAAAAAGGCGGATCAACTCGCTCGGATCGGGGCCAGCACTCATTACATGGGGCCGGAATCACTCTTAGGTACAACAAGGAGACAGATGCAAAGTCGTCTCATTAAATGGGCTAACGATGCACTGGCAGACTCCTGGGAAAACGAAAGAGGATGCAGACAGTTCAAAGAATTCATCGACGGACCGGACGCGGCCAGACTTAAATGGCTCCTGGGAAGGACACGAAAAGATATTGGACTATTGACAGGAATCCTGATCGGCCACAACCGACTCAGTAAGCATCTGACTCGCAGCGGGATCGGGAATGACTCTATCTGCCAGGCCTGCGGGAGGGCGGAGGGAGGACCTAAGAATGAGGCATCGGTACTCGGACAACCGAACCTGGTTGCAGAGGACCTACGAGGTCTCAAGTGGCCCAAAGTACTGGACTTCGTGAAGAGAACGGGAAGGTCCGGAGAGCCCACTACCGTACAAGCGGTACAAGTGGTGGATTAGGGTGCTGACCGCCTTATGTAGGTGACAGTTATGAGCCTAAAAGAACGTAGTCACATCAATCGAATCGACTTATTTTTTTTCTGTTTTTTTTTTCTTTCCACAATCAGTTAATGGTATTTTGTGCCACGATTTTTCGTAATATATTACAATTTTGTGTTTTTTTAATTTTTGTTAAAGGAAAAATCAAAGTTATATCATTTTTAGATGGTTTTCAAGTTCCCATGTAAACATGATATATATTTGCCTGCTTTTTTTTTGGCCACACACTTGTTTGAACCAAATTAAAAGTTACTAGGATGTTACTGCGTTGTGTTTTTAATCAAAATAAAGTGTTTTCGGCTTTTTTGCGTGATTTTGCTAAAAAGATAGTGTTTTGATTAGTTCAGTGCTGTTATACAACCGAAATTACTATTTTTTTGCCTTTTTTAAGTGATGTGCGATAACCCTTTTTATTATTAGCATCAGAGTTAGGGAAATTTTGTCAATACCAACTGATTTAGGCTCACAAATATCAGTTACATGTAGCGGTCATTTTTTTATAGGCTATTGTCATTCCACCTATTTTTACTATTCCGTGCCCTGAGTGAACAGAAAAAATATAAAATTTAAAAAAGCATGGATATCACATGACCCGTTTTGAACGTCACTTTCTGAGCCAAGGTCACTGACAGAAAAAAAAAGAATCTCTACTCTTAATGACTTAAAAAAAAAACTAGCATTCAGACATTGACACATACATATTATATCATATAAAATATCATCCCTTCTCTCGTCCCTTTCTTCGTTGAAGGTTTATTTACTTAGGAACAAATAAATAGAATAATACATGGGGGTTTCCCAGAGGAATTCCGCCCCTAAATGTATATGTGTGTCCGTGTTTTGATTTTTATGGGAGAGTTACCTCAATTCTCGGGACATCATCATCATTGCAATTTAGGGGGCTGGTCGGATGGTGCAATCGAGTATAGTTCAAGGGCTCACCGCGTTTTTCTAATGAATTGTATTATTATTAAGTTCTTTATAACACTGTGTTAATCTATGTTAAAATAAAAAATAAAATAACAGCCAATTAGAAAGAGAATATAACTTGTGCATATTAATAACTGGATTTATTTTTTCTGGATTAATAGGTGGAAATCTTTGGAAATTGGAAATTAAGTTCTTTATAACACTGTGTTAATCTATATTAAAATAAAATATAAAATAACAGCCAATTAGAAAGAGAATATAACTTGTGCATATTAATAACTGGATTTATTTTTTCTGGATTAATAGGTGGAAATCTTTGGAAATCCACGGAAGTAGCATCTTATATCTTTATAATGGATTTTCTAATGTTTTAAATAAAATTTGTCCTTTGATGAAAATATGCAGTTTCACTCGGTATATTCTCAGTAGTAATATACCTAGTGCATGTCAGATTTCCAGGAAATGTTTGGTAATTTTGTTTGAAGCCAATTTTTTAACAAAAGTTTGAGTGCATGTGATCTGAAAAAATCTCGAAGCCGTAGAGTGAGGAATTTTTTCTAGAGGTGTTATGTACGAAAGCGTTTCTAACAAAAATTGGCTGAGAACGAAAATTTCAAAAATTTCCGAGAAGGAAATCTGAGATGCACGCGTTATATTTTGATAGAGAATATACCGAGTGAAACTGATTTCCATCAGAGGACAAATTTTATTTAAAACATTAGAAAATCTAGTATAAATATATAAGATGCGATTTCCGTGGCAATTTTCCAGTTTCCAAAGATTTCCACTTATTAATCCAGAAAAAAATTCCAGTCATTAATATGCACAAGGTATATTCTCTATCAGAATATAACGCGTGCATTTCAGATTTCCTTCTCGAACTTTTTCAAAATTTCGTTTTCAGCCATTTTTTTTTAACAAAAGCTTTTGTGCATGACGCCAGATCGCATGCCCCAAGCTTTTGTTAAAAATTGGCTTTAAACAAAATTTACACAAATCTTTTGGAAACCTGACATTCACATATAGATATAGAGGTGGTGGCAGTAAAAAAAATCAAACGGTACCCGCCTATGGCGGGGCGTTTACAAGTACCTAGTTAATATTTTTCCAAATATTTATGATACATCAAAAAGTTCATCCCTTTTATAATTAGTGCTATTATGTTAAGGTCCTCACCGAGATAACAAAAAAAAATATGGCACGCCTCGAGGTGGGGTCTTTTTTTGCAATAAATAATAGCTCTCTTTCTAATTAGTGGTATTGTGTTAAGGGCCCCACCAATAAATAAAAAAAATTATTGCAAACCTGTAGGTTAGGGAGTTTTTTAGAGGGTGGCCCCTAAACTTGCAAAAAATAATTGCTATATGAACTCATTTCATCTCTTTTCTGATTAGTGCTATTATGTTAACGGCCATACCAAGATAGCAAAACAAAATATTGGACCCCTCAGGGTGGAGGCGTTTTTTACAGCGAGGCTTCAAAACTTGCAAAAAATAATTGCTATATGAAGTAATTTCATTCCTTTTCTGATTTGTGCTATCATTTTAAGGGCCGCACCAAGATAACAAAAAAAAAATTACACACCTCTGGGTGGGGGGCGTTTTTTACAGAGAGGCGTCAAAACATAACCTCTCTGTAAAACACGCCCCCACCCGCAGTTATCTTAGTGTGACTCTTAATATAATAGCACCAATCAGAAAAGAGATGAAATGGGTTCATATAGCAATTATTTTTTGCAACTTTTGAGGCCTCCCTGTAAAAAAAGTCCCCACCCAGTGGTGTGTAATAATTTTTTGTGTGCACGGAAAAAAATCTATTCTATATTTAAGAATAGCTCTATTCTTGAAAAATTACATTTGCTTTAAGTATATTATTCTTAGTATAAGAATAGGGATTATTAGAATTAAGCAATTACCTATTCTTGATCTACGAAGGCTCTTCTACTTAAATAGAAACCAAATATACTTTAAATAAGAAGAGGCGGTAATTTAAATCAAAACCAAAGCTATTATTAAATCAAATAACTTCTAGAGGTAAACCGATAAGAGATTATTATTCTTTTTAAAAAACAGGTAGTTTACTTATACTAAAATCAGAAATTCTTCTTTGAAAGCGAAAACATATTAAACCCAAGTCGAAAAAAAACTTGTCGCAAGAAAAAGATAAATCTTGACCTAAAATATGCTACGAATTGATTGAATCCTACTTTAAACTTAGTTTAACTACAAAGGTTTAATTTGGATCAAGTCCTTTTGTTATTGCTATAAAGCCTTAGTTATTTTTAAAATAAGAAAAGCTGTACTAAAAACAAGAAATATCCCAATATCGAATCGCACCGTAAGACCGCTTGGCTAATCCATTCTCCCTCTTTGTTGTTTGGTATGGGGGCAACAAAGACTTAATGGCCTTCAGTTTCAGGTTTCTATCTCAACATCTATCATTTAATATACTCCTATATCTTTAGTTTAAAGGTTCGGATTGTTTTAAACGCCTAAAAAGTTAAATACTTCCCTTATATTAATAGGAGAAACCGAGTATTATTATGTATACGCACGGTTGTTAAGAAGTGTGGATGAATTAGCTAAAGCACCTATTCGAAATTGTGGTCATAACATCTCGCTGGCAGCTTGCGGAAGTTTTCTGATATATGCGTGAGCCGCAGAAACTCAGCACTGGAAGTACACCACATAATCCGTCTATCGAAATGTGAGTCTTTTCAATTTATATCCAATAATCGTGTTGATTTGATTCTGCTACGGGACTGAATCAGCATGGTTATAGGAGAAGGGTTATTTTGCAAGTGACGGGCTTACACGTTAAGCTACGTTATAGTAAAATAACATTATTATATTAGCATATATTATATATATACTAATTTTGTTTTAATTACAATTGGTGTTAAGTGAAATATAAGGTCAGTTCCTGTCAAGTATAAGAACTATTTGAGGTAAGAATTATTTTTTTTTTGACTGAAGTATAGTTACTTTTCCGTTAAAAACATGTTATTCTCGTTCGAATAGCATTTGACATCAATACAACCTAAAGCAGTGTTCGAAACAAGCAAAGAAAAAGTATAGCGTCCGCTTAAAGTAAAAAAACCACATTCTCTTCAAATAAGTATAGACCTATATTTGAATTCTCATATAAATTACACTTGTCTCAACGCTAGTCATGCATTATATTTAAGAATAGGATATTACTTGGATAAAGAATAACTAGAGTTGAGGTTATCGAAGATGAAGTTATTCTTGGATCAAGATTAATAATCTTGTTCCATGAAGAGCTTTTTTTCCGTGTGGCCCTTAACATAAAGCACTAATCAGAAAAGAGATGAAATGAGTTCATATAGCAATTATTTTTTGCAAGTTTTGATGCCTCCCTGTAAAACCCCCCCCCCCCTAGAGAGGGACAATAATTTTTTTGTTATCTTAATGTGGCCCTTAACATATTAGCCCTAATTAGAGAAGAGATAAAGTGACTTCGTATAGGTATTATTTGTTTTGAGGCCTCTCTGTAAAAAAAGCTCGATCACCTGAGCATCATAATATTTTTACTTAATTCATATGGATGTAAACTACAGTTTTATACTAGTTGTAATGTGGATGAAAACATACACTTTAATTGCCACAACATCTCTATCTAATAGGTATATTACTGCTGAAAATTCCATTTAATTTCTGTGTTTAAATATTAAAACGCCATCTTATTAAATGTTTTCTAGAAAACTTCAACTGAACCGTACATCTCCAATAACATTTGCATACAAATTTAAATTTTCTTAGTATAACCTGTTTCAAAATAACTTATGTCTTACATAAATATTTTAAAAAAAATATGTTTAAAAAAATAACTGCACTGAATTTGTATGTGACAAATCATCAAATATTAGGGCGTTAGTAGACCACTAATTTATCTTCAGCTTATTTGCTTACCGTGTTACTGTAATTGAGATGCTAAAAAGAGTTTTTAAACCACAAATTACAGGGACCGTATTCTTTTCCCCACATTTTTTTATGAACTCCTTTAAGTTACCCAAGCCAAACCTAAGTACCCAATGTAAATTGAATAAAAAAGAAAACAACATTCACTTTCACAAAAAAAGTATCACCTACCAGCTGCAGCTTTTGCAGAGAAATGTCACCAGGCCGGCTCGAGCTACTACGAACTTATTGTCATAATTTTTTCTGGGGGTTTGGTTAGATTGGTATGTTGGTTAGTGGGGACCTGACCATACCCACTAACCAAACAGTTTCGACCCACATATGTTCGTAGTTGCTTGACGCGTTGGTGGTGACTAATAGATACTTCCTAAATAATATTATCGTAAAAAAAACTTTTAGTGATATAATAAAATTAAGCTTTCTTTTTTGCTTTGCAAACCTATCTAAGATAGATATTCTAAATTCATTAAACGATATATATACAAAAGCGACAAGCCATTAAGTCTCTCTTCTCCTACCGTGGACCGAAGATAAGTTTTCACAAGTCTTAAAGTGGAGAAATTTCTTTCGGGAAACAGGAAGAAAAGAACCAATTTTTAAAGTTTTGTTTTTAAACAACGTTAATTATTCCATTATCTATATTTTATTTCGATCAGTACAATCTCTGATCGTCTTCAGGTGCAAACTACAATCAATTCCTAAGGCTACGTACTTATATACTATGGAAAAATCACTCAATCGTGAAGTTTAAGAAGTTGGCTCCGCCCAAGGAGGGGCTTCCAAATATTTGGTATTTCAACACTTGGTTTACTGAAAATACCCTGATTCTGCCCAATAAAGGCAGCTTTAAGGAATTTTCGTTTCTTCCAGTGCAACTCCTTGTGCTAAACCTTTGCTTTTTCGATGTTGTTTTGACCATGCATGTTCGGCGATTCCTCATTTCTTTGTTTCATCTCTTTGAGTATTCGTCTGATGTTCCTTACGCCTAATAGATCGTGGTCTTTTTTTTTCGCCTATGTATGATTCACCACACTCACAAGGAACCTCTTAAGGAACATCAGACGAATACCCAAAGAGAAGAGAAGAGAAACAACGAAATCGCCGAACATGCATGATCAAAACAGCACCGAATGAAGTGGGCAGAAACAAAGGAATCGCACTGGAAGAAACGAAAATTCCTTGAAGCTGCCTTTATTGGGCAGAATTAGGGTATTTTCAGTAAACCAAGTGTTGAAATTCCAAATATATAGAAGCCTCTCCTTGGGCGGAGCCAACTTCTTAAACTTCACGGTTAGGAATTGATTGTAGTTTGCACCTGAAGACGATCAGAGATTGTACTGATCGAAACGTCGTGTTTAAATAAAATATAGACAATGAAAGTCCGAAACACAGAGTTAATTTCAATGTTAACTCTCCTATTAACACTGTGTAAGGAGGGTTGTTTAAAACTGCGACAAATTTTTGTAATATCTAATATTTTTTCTGCGTCGCATCTTTGAAGGGTCGGTGGAATGCATACATTTAATAGAGAGATATTTTGGATCGCCCCCTGTATGCAACTCAAATATGACATTTGGCAGACAGTTGCATGAAGGCTGCAAATTACGATATTTAAGTGATTTGTCTCGACTTTGCTGCCCACAAAATATTGTGAACCCGATTAAAATACCTAATGTAATTTTTTTTAGGCAAGAGGAATACCTACTCTAATCTTACCCAAGCCAAATCTATTTTTCGTATTTACAAATAATTGAAATTATAATATTATGACTCAAAAAAAACCTTCAGATTGTCAAAATAGCTTGAAACAGAAATTCGAAATTTAGCAAATATGCCTTACTTTTTACTATTCCCCGTATAAAACCTAAGCATCCGCCGAAAAATAACAACACACTCTTGTTTGTATGTATACATAAAATATATAATATTATATGCTTGTATAATATACATACAATATATAATATAATATACAATGTGTTCTGCTTAGCAATTTTAGTCACTTTTTTTTATTTATTCTAGAAAGACCCGTATTTTCTTAATTGAACCATTTTTCTCACTTTGATAGCGGATATCTTAGAAACTAGTTAAAGAAACGAAATAAAAACTCATTTTCTTAACTAGCGGTATTTATACAACATAATCAAAATTGGTTGAAATTGACCGAGATATGTTTGTGCCCCCCGCGCCCACCCCCTGGATCCGCCACTGAGAGGATCCCGTTAAGCCAGGTAGCATATTTCGGTTCAGTTATACAGACCGCTCCAAGCTACTGCGAACATAGGGCGGAAGAAGCCTAATTTGCCAGTGTACGTACATGCAGAGACACCGCACGCCTATCAGTGAAGCAACCAATACTCAGGCTTGCGATCACCACTTGCATGACTTTCCTTTGGTATTTAGTACGCCTCTAACCACGGTACTGTGTGGAGCGTAGTCAATGAAACCGGAATTTGGTCAATAAATACGCAAATTTTTATAACGTAATTTTCTTATTTTTTGTCACTGATAAATAAGAGCGTTTTATTGTCAACTGCTCAGATTTATCAGTGACGACGTGTTACAATGAAAATAATAAGGAGAAACAAAATAAAAGCAAGTTCTCAAAATAAAATAATACATTCTAAAAACCAAAAAGATTCTCCCAGTCAAAAAAAAAATTAAAGCAAATGTTCGAAAAGTCCTCCTTGCTCGGCTAGACAATATTCGAGCCTACTATAAAAACCCCTTCTAACGTTTCCAAGCATGTTAGGGGTGATAATTTGAAAAGCTTCTTCAAAAACAGATAGAAGTCATTAGGAGCAAGATCGGGAGATCGAGCTGGCCATAAAATAGTTCCCCGTGTACTTATAACCCGATTAGGAAATACATTATCAAGATATTCCCTAACAAGGCCAACATTGTGAGCGGAACAACCATCTTTTTGAAACCATGTTTCACCAAATCTTACACCTAACAACTGCCTAGCAGTTGAAATAATGTGCTGCTGCAGTAGATCCAAGTATCTAGGACCATTCAAATTGCAATTGCCGTTAATAAAAAATGGCCCAATTACGTGTTCCCCTATAAAACCCCCCCCAAACATTTAGTTTTTGGCGATACTGTGTTCTTACGTCAAAATACAAATGCAAATTTTCCCTCGACCAATATCGAACGTGTGTTGGGTTATGACGATTTGACCATTTGACCATCTGCACTTTTTCGGCAACTTCGTAGACATCCATTTTTGGTTTTAAAAATGTATTATTTCAACAATGGGGTAACGTACCCTTGCCTTGAAGTCAGATTTATCCTAGAGTTAACTCTAATCCGCATTTAAAGATTTGTATAAGGTTATGTTGCTCGAGTTAACGCTAACTCGCTATTGAGAAATTGGCCTTCTAAAGCCAATTAAGAATGATTTTAAAATACATTGCTTACAGGATTTTCCTAGAGGCCCTGTATACGATTTTTGACAGTTATTGTTTTACCAGAGGTGAGCAACTGGATTTCACAGTTGTTAGGGAAATGTTTGAAATTGTGTGTTGGCAATTATAGTTGGTAATTCCTGACAATAAATAACTTTGTCACTGTCAGATTTTTGATTAAGAAACGTCAGGTTTAAAAATGGAATTTTGCTGTATCAAAAACTGTAAAAATACGTGCCTCGAAGAATTTGTATTGTTCCGTTGTCAAAGGGAGAAATACAGTCAGGAAAAGTGAAAAGAAAACATGCATTTACCAAGCTGGAAAATTAATAAAAATAGCCGAATTTGCGAGGTAAGTGAGTTACAAGCAGTAGTTACAAACGTACGCATTTAGCATGTACTTCCTAAATAAATATATAACACATTATGTTTCCATGCTTTATTGTAAGAAAAAGAGTAACAAAAATATAGATTTGCCTACTTTTTACATTTTTAATATACACTGTTTGTATTTTTTTTTGTCAAAGCTTACTTACGTGACTTATTTTACTAACCAAAAAACATCAATCTTATAAAAACTGTTTGGGGAAATTACAAAAAGAGACAATAAAACATCAGTGCATTTCATAAAAACCGTTTTACATGCAAATATGAAAAAAACTAGAAAGAGAGGGCAATATGAATTGCCCACCTCTGGTAAAACAACAACTGTCAAAGGTATGGAGAGCCTCTAGATTTACTGTGTTTCAACTAAAATTTCATATTACTGAATAATAGGTATTTAAGTCACTAGAGCGGAAAATTGCTCTTTAAAGGTCGACATAGGAAAAAAAATCGTCTGCGGCTCGCCCTGTAAACCTACGGAGACCTGCAAAGACACTTTCCGGTCATGTATCGTACGTACTTTTTATTCAAACGATCAGAAAAAACATTTTAGTACCTACCACTTTCGTCAACGCCTAGCCGTGTTACGTAATTTATGAACAGTCCCCTAATAAGAAAATGTTAGCCTTCTGCTTGTCGTTGGCTAGATAGCCATTGCCGCTAAGGCCAGTAGTTTTTAAGATGAAAACTAAAGGAAAACGAGTAAACTTTTGTGGTTAGAAATTATGTTTGTACTTTTAGCTTGTGCAAAATTGTAAAAGACATTAGAAAAAGTGCAGTGCCCATTACCCATTACACCAATAGATCTTCATTAATTTTCTTAACATTGTTTAATTTGCACCTCCTATTTGTACCAGGGCAGCTATTCTTGATATCAGGGAAAAGAAAATAATTCCTCTCAAATGCGCGGTTCTCATTGGTCGATGGCGCTGATTTTTCCTACTAATGACAGTATTTTAATAGAAATTGGTATCTTTTATTTCTCTCACTAAAGACCAGTAGAAACAAATTTCATCAAAAGTCATGTTGTTAGTGTCATTTTCGAGGGAATCGGTGGCTTCGACCAATAGGATTTGTGCGTTTCACGGAGATAATTGTTTTCTTCCTGATTTCAAGAATAGCTACACAGTTAATAAATGCACACTGAAAAGAATATGGTACATAGTATTAATAACAGGCGTTTATTAATTTTTTATAGATAATTGTACATCAATAACACGTAACTGTTACAAAAATCGGAGAAAAGTTATAAAAATTGTCATATAAAATAATGAAATTAATAAAGTTTCGAAATCAATGAAAAATGTTTCTTGACATTTAATAGAGAGTTGTTATTAATAGTATGTACAGGTTATGGACATAATAAAAGAGCATATGAAATAAATAAAACATGTTGTCGATTTTAATCAATGCCTTAAATAAATTTAATAAATGGCGATCATTGACTGTCGTTTAAAAGTTGTTATGGAATGTATGTACAAGTTTATTAAAATTATGAACCGTGCATACAAAATACATAAACATGGTTATGAAATTTATGTACGTAACAGTCTTGCTATGAAAAGCTATGAAAACATGTCTCTTAATCCTTGCTTTCATAACACTCTTCACAAAAATCATTCTTAAAGACTCTTGATATTGTAACAACTTTTTTTTGAAACTGTATCTTTCAGCAGTAAAATCAATAACTCGTTTTGGCTATAAAAATTATGTAAACTTGATTATGATATTGATAAAACTTTACATCGGAGTAAAAATCATATAAAAAAAAAATACATTGGCTCAATGTATTTTGTTTTAGGAAACGGTGCCTTTTTTGGTTCAGTGCATCAAAGTTCCGCAGGTAGCGCTTTTTAGATTTTTCAGGCAGCAAATCGAAAGTGACTCTTAAAGCAGCTTCTATTATTTCCTCCGGATTCAACTCATTTTATAGATCTGAGTCCATTTGTGTAAATAAAACTTTTGAAACAAATTTTAGAAGTGTTAAAACTGCCAAAAAAAAACAAAAGCTAAACGCTGTCGACAAGAAGTTATAGCCAACTTGGCCAAAAATGCGAACGGAAAAGGATCAAGAGACCGGAAAATTGAACAAAAAGGTCCTTTCTTTAGAGTGGAAATATTTCCACAGAACATGCCTTGTAATCTAGAACTTTCCGTACGAAATAGCATACGGACTATTTTCCGGTCGTTAAAAAAAAATAAAACCTGATTATCTAAACCGTTTTTAATTATCAGCTTTGCTAAATTATCATCTTTTTATAATATTTGAATAAAATAAAATTGTTTTCTTCCGGTCTATTGTGAGGGCTGGTTGCATGGTGTAATTGAAAAGTTTTTGTTGGTTGTTGAGATTAGTAGAAACGTGGCCCTATTTCATTTAATTTAATGAGATGTGCCGTTCCTCTCGGGGATTAATTGATTATTAACGCTTCGAGGTTTTTAATTTTATTTTTTCGATTAAAGCAGAGAAAACATGGACACGTTTTGGAATTGTTTTATGTTTTTGTTGCTGTCTATGGAAGAAATAAAAGAAAACTAAGAGTTTTGCCGCTAACTGGCCGGGTGACTGGATAGTTTCGTTGAACTTCTCAATTCGCGAATAACAAGCAAAACATGTGAACTAATTTTTTTATTGGACACTTAAGGTTGCACAAATAGAGATTGCTTAATCTTTATCATATCTCAGTGCGCACGCTCAGAGCGGATACGTCGTACAACAGCGACTAAGTCCCATCTATCTCTACGACCACCCTTGCTGTATTCATACGCATCTAGCGTATTATCTGTGGGTTTTCAAAAATGCCTGATACACAATTTCACTCCTTCTATTTTCCATTCTATTGTCCTATCACTTTTTTCGATAAGGAAGGAAATAGAAGTGAGCACTAAACAAGAATTGGTTTGGTTACGTCGTACATTGTAAGCACAACATTAGACACTTAAAGTAATTAGACACTTAAAGTAAATATTTAAACGCATCCGTAACGCGTTCGAAACAAAGTCAAAATACGCTACATTTTTGACTTGCTCATGCCATGTTTCGAACGATGCCTGCTTCTTTGACGGGTGTGATGACAGAATCTCGTTGCATACGGAAGGATGTACGTATCGTTAGGTACCCACGAACGTACGCAACGACTTCAATCAGTAGTCGTGTCATCGCACCCTTCAAAAAAGCGGGCATCGTTCGAAACATCGCATAAACAAGTCAAAAATGTAGCGTATTTTGACTTTGTTTCGAACGCGTTACGTATACCGATACGGATGCGTTGAAATATTTACTTTAAGTGTCTTTTAACTCATTTTTACAGACGCAAGGAATTAAAAATAGCTTTCCAACGATAACAGTACAATTTACTAAGATCTAAAATAGTACCCCCCCCCCGGGTCTAAAGAAACACTTACCCATACAGAAAAGACACAAAGTTCAAAATATACCTTATTTTAGGAGAAAATCCCTAAAACTATTTTTTTTGACAGGTTTCAAAATGGCAAATGGTGAATACGCCAAAAATTTGGCACATAATAGACACATAAAGTAAATATTTCAACGCATCGGTATCGGTATATGTATCGCGTTCGAAATAAAGCCAAAATACACTTCATTTTTGACGTGTCTAGTAGCTTCATTATCTGTGCTTGAGGTTATAAAGTTGGTGATTTTTTAGACCCCCTCTGGGTGGTGGTTTAAATTTATAGCCCCCAGAAGGGATTGTTTTGTGGCAATTGGTAAAAAGTTCATTTATAATTTCCCTAAGTAACCGTTTTTACAAGGATTAATTATCATTTTGAAACCCTTGATTCGATTTAAAAAATTTTTCAAAATTGTTGTTAATTTTAAAATTAGCAATTATTTACCCCTATAAAACTGTTTTGTTTGCGCTACTGCCAAAATTTGCGAGTGGCGCACTGAAAAAATTCACTGGGGGCGGAAAAATTGTCTTCTGTTTTCAACTATGTAATTTTTTTTCGAAATCGGACAATTGGCTCTAAAAATAAAGACTATCTAATAAGTGTATTGAGAAGGAGGGAAAAGGTTGTCATTAATTTCTTTAATATAAAAAAAGGAATTTGTTGTCCGTGAAAAATAAATAAAAAGAAAGGTTCGTGGATATTGGACACCCATTTTGCTTTTCAATTCATTACGACCATGCCTCCAAGATCTAATGGATAATCCAGAAACCTACAGGCCTGTTTTATCCTTGTTAGGAATCATCAGGGTAACATAGGACTGTATCTGGTGTATGAAGCATAACATAAGCAACCACAAAATGTGTGTCGGATACGCCACAAACCTTTCCTTTTACTTTTTTTAATACGTACATAGTGGTGCTGAAGATGGCTTGGCTCAAGCCGAAAACGTTCCACTACTGGTAGAACTTTATTAAAAATTTACACGGAATACGCCTTTCTTTACTCAACTTAATTTGAAACGTGTACACAGCGACATAAATCAACACTTTTTTAATGTTTTTATAACATTTAAAATACAAAAGTGTTTTTAGGGCTGCGCGGGGTTTGAACCCATGACACACCGGCAACCAAGAAAACTTGATCGTGTCAGTCGGCTAACCAACTGGACCACCAAGGCTGGTTCGTATTTTTTTTAAAGTCGGTTAAAAACAGAGTGAAGCAACATGTAATAAAAAATTGGTGCTAGAAAGCACTGATAGTCCACCATACAATCAATTATTTTATATTGAAAGGAAACAAAAATGAAAACTGTAGCCTTGAAGAATTTGAACCTTATACCAAAATTTTTGGGTAATATTTACGAAAACCAAAATCTGAAAAACGCATACCAATAGCTGCTTTACTTCTAATGTTATTTTAATATATTTTAACGTTTTTTCAAATAACTGAGAAACTACAGCTCCCACAAATTTGGACTTTAAAACTTAGATCTGAAAACCGTATGTCACTACTTGCTTTTGTTCCAAAGTTACAATTTTTTTAAATATTTTATACCCCTTTTCTCCCCTTCAACCCCCCACCACTCTACCCAAAAGTTAATCAGTTCACGGTCAGCCGATAGAGGACTTTTGTACCAAATTTCGTTAAAATCGATTAAGGCGTTCTTGAGTTATCGTGTATACAGACAGACAACAGACAATAGACCGACAGACCGACAAACAACTTTTTTTTTCCTCGATTAAGGTGTTTTGGAACCTTAGTAACTAATTTTTGATAAAATTAAGAAGATTCAAAATTTCACGATTTTAATAGTCCCCCATACCATATTGGTATACTGGACTAAAAACGGATATTTTTTATGCAAGAACCCCACTGTAGTCTTCAAAATAATACATATTATGGCAAAGTAAATTAAGCAAAGCAGAAAATCAAACCATGCATTATTTTCAGCAATCAAATAAAACGATGATTTTATTATGAACCAGTCCCACTATGCCTCTAGGCCACGAGACCTGCACACTCCCTGTGGAGGACTCTTGCTCATATCAACATCATTCGTTTTACCACTCCAAACTATATTATCTGTTGTCTATCTCTTTCTAGCTCGAAGGGTTACGTAAGCAGAATGGCAAACTGATTCATGTGGGATAAATTGGAAGGAACATTTCGACAACATTGCTTACTTTCTTACTTCAAATCGGTCCTGAGGATATGCCTCTTTGCTTAGCCTTTTTAGTTGGAAAAAGAGAGCTGATTCGAGGGTGAATAATGAAGGGTTAGACGGGTGTTTTGAATGCGGGTTTTTAGTGTATGCTACAATTCAAACATGTCAATCAAATCGGTTTAATTTAGACATGAACATGTGGGGAATTATTTAATAAAGAGAAAAATCCTACATTTTGGCGGTTGCGTTTTCTAACACCTATTTTTTCATTAATCGCAGATAGGGTGATAAAATATCCTATATAAAAAACCGCTCGTGCAGAATAATTATTACGGGGTTTGGAGAGACGTCACCTGAAGTATTTGGACAGGAATCAGTTTTTATATCTTCGACGCTAATACCCTTATAATTTGTGTTATTTGTACAAATATTATTTATTCTACAGTGTATCCCAAAAGTCCGAGTCCACCTTAATATCTCCAGAACCAAAAGAGGCATAAAAATAAAATTTGACATATTTAAATGATTTACAAAAAAGTATATTAAGGGGCAGAGCTAGGGCGGAGACAATACTTTTATTTAAATAAGATATCCTGCATTTTATATAAGAGCCATGAGAAAAAGAATCACCGAATAACCTTTTTGAAGGTACGTCTGCCGATTCTGGAATTTGACAGGTGGTTCATATTCATAAGCACCACAAGTGCGGAATTTTTATCCATTTTCTTGTCTTGTCTTGTCAGGTCTTATGGAGGTGATTCTTCTATTTTATTTAAAAACCGTTAGAGAAAAAAGCACTGGATAGTGTCTGGTTAGCGCCGACTTTAACACAGGCTGTGCCTGCCCTAAAAGGTGCAAATTCTATAATTATTGACCGCGACTCTAGCAAAACGGTGACGACACGACTTCATTTCTAACCTTCAAATATATGCTGCTTGTTTTCTTCACATTTTCATATTTAAAAGTGTTTTTACGTGACTAACAATTTATGTACTACAGGGCACTTCTGGCATGTAAGTGTGTTAGCTGTGTTACGGTTTCGAAAAACTGATTTAGGTGTTAAAAGCAATTTAGCGATGTTGTAAGAAACTCTTGCTTGAAGAGTTTACAGGAATATCCTATAAAAGCTCTGCTTCTTTCTGTAAGAACATTTAGACGGTATTACTACAGATCAGAATTGCCGCAAAGAACTTTAGGCTCTTAAAGTATTGTATAAGAGTGTTTCAGGCCCAATAATACAACAATTTTAAATCAAAAGGGTTCTATAAGGTTTTACCTGTAATTTTGCTTTCTCTAAGAATGTTCTTCCAGCAACAATTAAAGGAATGTCCTATAAAAGCTCTGATTCTTTCTGTAAGAATATTTATACGGTTTTACTATAGAGCGGAATGGCTGCAAAGTACTTTAGACTCTTGAAGTATTGTATAAGAGTGTTCCAGGCCCAATAATACAATGATTTTAAATCAAAAAGGCTCTAGAAATAGTAATTTTTGTTTTTGAAGATAAATTACAGGAGCAAAAAGGTGATAAACATCATATCCGATCTCTCTAATAAAACAAAAATGCACTTAAGTGTTTTATGGTGGATGAAAATATTTAGCTACTTCTCTAATTTTTCCTTGCTTTTGTGTTATCCTCGTAATTGGCTAACTACCCAATTGAAATTAAACGTCATTTCTCAGTCTCACACTCACATAACCTTAAACAACAAACAGTAAACAGAAATTTTGCTTTTTGTTAATTTTTCACAGATACTTTAATAATAAAAAGATATGAAAAAACTTAAGTTTTTCCATACTTTTTAATATTAAAAAAGCAATACATTCGCGAAAGGTTTTAGCTCTACACAAATCTTAACCAGTTTTGTACTGTCGCGTGCCGCTAGCTTACAAAAAGTTTTGTGGACCCTTTAAAATTCTAAAATAGGAGGAGGGGGTTATAAGTATGTTGAGGAATATTATCAAATATGGTAATTATGCAGTATACGGTTTTCTGCCATTTTTTAAGATTTTTGAAAAATTCCTTTACAGATGCCTCGCCAGAAGTACGAAACCGTTTGCGCGTCAAAGAAATTCTTTTTTTTCAAAAGTTACAGGCATAAAAAGTTACAAAAACAACAAACTTACGGGACAGCGGAGTGAATAGGGGTGCTGGGCGGGGCACCCCCTTCATCTAAAACACTGTAAAATATGTCGAAATGTAGGAAAAGGATCAACCTTTATGCGTCACGTTTTTGTTTTTTTTTTGGACCTCAATTTTCCGAAAAAATCATCGAAAGAAACCAACTCAATATTTTTGGATTTTCCAACAAAACATGACATTTAACGTCATTTTAGTGTTGCTAACCACGAAACTGCGTCATTTGCAAAGAATCAAGAAAGTTTTAGTAGGTCATCCGTACAATTTTCTTCATTTTAAACAAAATTTAGGGTCGGGTTGCGTTGGGTTGGGTCCGGTTTCATAAAAGAAGGGTTGGGTTGGATTGGTTAGGTTAGTTTGGTTGGGTTGGGTTTGATTTCATAAAAGAAGGGTTGGGTTCGCTTGCGTTAAGTTTTCGAAAAGAGGGTTTGGATAGTCTATAGCCCAGACTTTCTTTTTGTTTTTTTTTATAGGGAAGGAAAATCTTCAAAAGATGCCGGCCAAAAGGACCACCTACGGACTAACCCAACCCTTCTTTCCCAAAACCAAAAACAATCCAAACCCCGCCCGTGCGGATGACCGATCAACAAAACATATGATTCTTTGCAAATGGCTCCCAACCCTTCTTTTATGAAACCCAACCCAAAATAAATCAAAACAACCCAACCCAACCCTTTTTTCTCAAAACGAAGAACAATCCAAACTTCGCCCGTGCGGATGGCCGACCAGCAAAACATATGATTCTTTGCAAATGGCTCCCAACCCTTCTTTTATGAAACCCAACCCAAAATAAATCAAAACAACCCAACCCTTCTTTCCCAAAACCAAAAATTATAATTCATAAAAATACATAGAAACGATAAACGATGCACAAATATTGCATAATTTGCTTAAAACGTCTTCCGTAGATATTTTGTCAATATTTCAATGGCGCGTGAAAATTTTCTTAAATAAATGATAGCGATATTAGCAGTAAAGTGGTGTTCGTTAATAAAATTGTGGTGAACGTGTTTCAAAATAGGAAAAGTTTTCGCGTAATATTTATTTATTGTCAAGATAGTTTTGGTGTCGACATTAATACCTACTGTGGAAGAAAAATCAGTCATAGTTAAAAGCCCATTTTGTTATTTAAATATTTATTCAAACCACATTAAAAAAACATTTCTTCTCTGACTTTAGGAGTTCAAGTTGTATGTATGTATGTATAATTGTTTTCAGAAGAACCCCCTTATAGTATAGATACGTGTTAAAACTATTCTATAAGTACCACAGTCAGAGTTAATTTGTAAGTAATTTGCTCTAGATGGTGGTGTCCATTTTGCACTTATAACCAGCCTAGTAGCATCTTACAGAACCCTTATATAAACAACAGACATTTATTCCTGTAGTTTTTGCTGTAAGAATGTTCTTTCGGCTCTTACAGAGAAAAAAATGCTGGTTGGGAGTTGTCTTGGTCGAGGGCGGAGATGAGGATCTAAAATTTGTGATTTTTAACTATTTGGGGTTCTGAAGGGATTTTGTTGAACTACTTCTCGTAGTAACAGTATATTACATAACGAGAGAAGAAAGTGACATATTTCACACGACCGTGAATGTTGTGAACGAGGCGCTAGCCGAGTGAAACAACACGCGAGTGTAAGAAAGTTACTTTCTATCGAGTTGTGTACGCTATTTTTCCTACGACCACTTTAGGCTTTATTTCGTATTTTTTATTATTATTAAATTAAAGAAGATAGTATTTTCTTCTCTAGGGATAAAGATAAAAGTTACTTTCATAAAAATGGTTTCGGTCTATTTCCGACGCTTCTACAAATCATAGCCTACTAGATACCTACATTGTTTGGATGGTTTGCTGTCATTCATTTTCGTCACTAGAAAAGAAAACATTTTCATCTCTAGAGACGAAAATAAAATTAATATGCCTGGGAAATATAAAACTTTCTGAGGCGTTATAGAGTGTAGATTTGGTTAGTTTCGTGTGTGGTCGTGGGAAAACAAATATGGTCTTCATCGGTAAAACGAAGTCTTTGAGCCTTGCTTTTTTCATTTTTATTCGCCATGTCATGCTTTTTTGGCCGTCACAACACAAAACAATCCCGAAAGTAGGGTTAAGGTAAAAAAAATGGCGAATAGTTGCCAAAAACGTCAGTATAATTCCTCGACAAATAAGGGCAGGCCCTAACGTTATTAGGGTCGGCAGTAATGTGGTCGTTCTTGCGCATGCGTATCTGTCAACAGCGTCAAAGTAGTACCTGGCCTTATTAGTGCCTAGCCCTAACTGCGTTTCAACAATTCCCTATTAGGTATTTTTGGAAACTGATGGAAAAGCCCTATTTAAATTTTTACAAATATACAGAGTATCTCTTTTAAAAAAGATATCGTCTTGATGACTGGAGGGATGATTAGCATCAAAAAATATATTTTTTTGTAAACCATCTCTATAATTATATGAAATTTTATTTCTCTGCTTCTTTTGGTGTTGGACATATTAGAGTGGACTCGGACTTTTTGGACACCCTGTATATGTAGTCCGCGCTATAAACCTTCAGTGTCCACAGAAAAAGGTCATCATAAAACTTTTGTTGAAAATTAAATCTGGTGATTAAAAGTCAAATCTGACTCTAGTGCTTGACAGACCGGAAACTACGCATTTTCCGTATGATTTATTGTCCGGAAAATTTTTCTAGAGTAAGTTTAGTTTTGGCATTTTCATAAAACCGACATGGCAGCTTTCAAAGTAAAAAAAATAACTCTTTATTTGAAAACTAGTTGAGTCCAGAAAAAAAGTTTCTATTACCTTTATTTTACAAGAATATATTTATATAATAGAAGAGATCATAGCATATGAAGAACAACCTATTCTCAATAGGCTAAGGTAAAATATTTGCATTTAAATTTTGTTGTTTTTGTGACATTTCAAAAATTTATTTTTGATGTCAAAACTCACATTCATGATCTCTGGATATATTCTGCCCAAATATCCTTCTGACTGCAAGTACATTCAAGCCTCAATGAACCGGAAGATATTATCTCCAGATCTAAAAGATGCTGGACCTTTAAACGAACCTACCCGTAAACCTACAAGAAATTTAAGGCCTCGTCTCTCTATTAAAAAATCTACCATAGTACCTTCTCCAAAAATTATAATATGTGATCTATGTATGTATTTTGATTGCAAATGCAAGAGGCCAGACCTCCTAAATCACTCACAGAAAATGGATTTGAAATTAACTCTGTGTTTCGGACTTCCATTGTCTATATTTTATTTATACACGACGTTTCGATCAGTACAATCTCTGATCGTCTCCAGGTGCAAACTACAATCAATTCCTAAGGCTACGTACTTATATACTGTGAGAAATCACTCAACCTTGAAGTTTAAGAAGTTGGCTCCGCCCAAAGAGGGGCTTCCAAATATTTGGGATTTCAACACTTGGTTTACTGAAAATACCCTGATTCTGCCCAATAAGGGCAGCTTCAAGGAATTTTCGTTTCTTCCAGTGTGACTCCTTGTGCAAAACCTTTGCAATTCCTGATTTCGTGGTTTCACCTTTTTCGGTATTCCTTAAGCCTAACAGATAGTGGTCTTTTAGTTTCGCCTATGTATGATTCACCACACTCACAAGGAACTTGGTAAATGCATTCCTTATTTTGTTTGTTCTCCGGTTTTGTTTTACTAAGAAGGCTTCGAATTGTATTACTAGATTTAAAAGCTGTTTTAATATTAAAGTTTTTCGCTACTCTTCGAATTTTCTCTGATACTCCTTTAACGTATGGGATTGTAAGGAATGCATTTGCCTGGTTTTGGTCTTGTAATCTCTGTCCTGTTTGTTGAAATTTAGAAATAGTATCTGTTATAAGTTTCAGGCTGTAACCATTCTGCTGCAGATCCTTCTTAATGTTTCTTATTTCGATTTCCAAATCATGAGAATTGTTA